>CM053786.1:345183440-345305940 GCA_028749045.1 Cupressus sempervirens | reverse complement strand
TTAAGAATTAAAATTAAAAATGTTTACCATTGATTATCATTGGAGGGTCTGACTGAATAGCTTCATCATTGAACAACGAGCAGTGGTACAATATGGGTGATCAGGTAGTGAAATCACATACTAAATTGCTTATTAAACTATAAACACTTGAAAGAAAACATTTTTGAGGACTCATTATAAGTCGGGTTGAGGGACCCACCAAACTTAAGCGTAGCTTGTCCACTTAATTCCACCAGACCACGATGAAATGCTCAGGAAAACTATGCACCCGAACCACTCTACTTGGGCTGCTGATTCTCTTACAAGGCTAAACTCACAACACAAAATCTCTCAATAACCATCTTGTCCAAACCCCCGTTTGTTTCTCCATTGAAACCCCTCGGATTGCCAGCAGACTCTCTATTAGGGTTTCGGCCAATTAAAGAGGAGCAAACTTTAAGTTTTGGCCCACTATAATATGGGACTACACAACTAAGCTTCCAGGCTACCCTTATAATTGTATTTTGACTTCCAAAGTTGGTTGGGTTGATTGCTGTGAGTGCAATGAGTGTTGATTATTAATGTCGGGGTTCTATTTGCATCAATCTATCACAATGGAGTAAAACAAAATAATTTCCAAACCATGTTGCTAAGCGGACTACCCAACTCAAATCAAGCTAGAGGTAAAGTATTTAAACGGCATGTATCAGGTTACAAACCCTATTGTAATTAAAAGGTATGATTTTTCTTCTTCGCTCTTATAAAATGTTGGAAAGTCTAAATTTCATAATTGTAATTTATATATATGAACATGTAAGTATTCTAAATGCTAATTTGTTCATTAATTAAAGGAAGTTATAAATATATAATTTTATTATTATATGTTTTATATATAATTGAAAAAGCTTTATATAAGTGCATGTGGAAGCTTTGTGAGTACTTGGGTGTAAATCAAGTGGGAGTCTAATATTCCATAAGAGGAGTTTCATTGGCTCGACTAAATTAAGAAACTTTAATATGGGAAATAGATATGAAGGTTACTTTATGCTTTTAAATGGCCACTCAACACATAAAGATGATGAGGTAAATTATATGTTTTCTTAATATATTATGAAATAATTGTTACTGTCTTGTTATTATTAAAAGATTTGGATATTTTGATGAATATTGAATAGTATATTTATTATCAATAATTCTAACCAAATAAGGAATTGACATTGATTTTCAAGTTGATAATAATCAAAGAATGTTGTTAAAAGGTCATCATCTTCCAAGATAAGATAAGGCCTGCGGTGGAATAGGCTGGGTGACATCACGCAAGGTACTGGATAAAGCCTATGGGTACCAGGTAAGGCCTCGGTGACGGGATATCTCAGGGTACATCATACAAGGGCACTATCTTAGAGATGATGGTCGGAGAGAGATAACAATAATGAGGGAGAACGGTGAGACCCACTGATTGGGTAACATGGCACCCTGAATGATAAGATTAACTATTTGATATTTCAAAGATTATGCTTTAAAAGACTTCTTATTGGAAAATAGTTGATAGAATCACCTTAAGATCATGATTCTCCAAGTCGAGATAAGGCCTGCGGTGGAATGGATTGGGGGACATCACGCGAGGTACCAGATAAAACTTACGGGTATCGGGTAAGGCCTCGGTGATGGGACATCTCAGGGTACATCATACAAAGGTGCCTTCTTGGAAATGATGATCAGAGGAAGGTAACGATAATGAGGGAGAATGGTGAGGCCCACTGGTTGGGTAATAAGGCACCCTATTATGGTTCCTCCTCCCATATTTAGGAAATGATGAGACTATAAACACCCTATGAGGAGATTGATTTATATATAATGTGTACTAATGATTTTTTTGGTTGTAGGTTCACAATTAAAGAAATGCATAACATGTGTCTTATATGTTTGCATCGTCTTTGCTCCATGTCTTCATCTGTCTGCATCATGTCTACTTCATGTTTTCATGATATGTTTACATCATGTATGCTTCGTGTTTTCATTCAATGTATATTTCATAAATCTTTTTGGTATTTTAAATGTAAGTATGTTTTATGTCTATGACAAAGCTTGCGTATGAATGATTTGCTTGAGGACAAGCAAATTCGAGAGGGGATGGCTGTGATATCCCCATTTCAGTATATAAATTAATTATACATAAAGAGCATAATATTAATAATCAATAATTTATATAGAATAAATTATAATTATTTTAAGTTACAAATATAAATCGTTATATATTATATAATTATAAATATTAATTATATATATATATAATAATAATATAAAGTGATATTAATATTAAAGTAATAATATTTTTATATAATAATATCCTTACATTATAATAGCAATATGGAGTTATGAAATTAATTAAATAATAATCTAATATAATAATTATATTATAATTATACTAGAATACAAATATAAATTGTTATATATATTAATTATACATATATATGAATATTATTATATATGTGATTATGTATTTATATGTCGTAGATAATTATATATCTATAAGACATTATATCTTGATTATATATTAATTTCATATATTATTAATATATTATATATATATATATATATATATATATATATATATATATATATATATGAGATATTGCATGCTGAAGGGGGGAATATAGAAAATATTATCAAAAAATTATAGTATTCAGGAAGAAATTGTCGAATGTCCTAAAAGGAGACATTACAGTAATCCTCGCATGAGTTCAAATGCTCTATCTTGGATCTTCTTTACCTTTTCCTTTGTTTCTTTGAGTCCTTCTTCAGCCTCTTGAATCATCTCCTACTTGAATTGCATGTTTTTAAGCCATTTGAACAGAGGCTCAAACCCCTTCTTCAAAATATTCTCTTCAGCTACCTCTTTTGCCTTCATTTGGATGCCCATATTCAGGAGAGAAATACATTCGTCACACCTTGCCTTTTCTGCGGCCAAAGTGTTGTGATTAGAAGTGATATTATCCTTCTAAATTTCCAACCGAAGGATAACATTTCCAATTTGATCAATTAGAACAGCTCCATCTGCATTGAGTTTCTCAATCCATTATTTTTCGATCTAGCAAAAATGCCTATCCTTTTGAAGCTGTGAGATGAAGGCTTGCACTTCTTCTGCAGTAGGGTTCTCAGTAGCAGGCACACTAGTAATAGTTGCCAATGGAACAACTATTTGCCTGATAAATCTATTCAGTTCTTCAATTTCAGCTTTCATTCTGATTTTTGACAATTTGAGGTTCTCCAATTGTTCTTCTATCACCTCGTTACTTGATCTCCATAGGCCCACCTTTTTATCATGCCTAGCCTCTCCGAGATCAATCGAATGCAGAGTGAAATCTTTAGGTGTCATGTCCTCAATTCTCCCTACTTTATTTGGCTTTGCTACCTCCATTGTTAAGTGTACTGTTTCTAGATCTTGCCCAAGTATTGATAAAGTCTTCTACTTCTTAGCTTTTGCTACTATAGATCCAGGGCGAACTGCTTGAGACATAGTATCCTTTGCAGGGATACTCTCCTCTTTCGTTTGCTGATTACTTTAGAAGTAGCCCCAAGTGATTCTATACTGAAAATCTTCTTCTTCATCGGAGTCATTGGCGCTAAAGTAGTAGAAAAAGGATTCTTAGGATCCTAAAATAGAAGCCTAGAAGAACTCGAGACTTTCTCTTGCTCTTGATTTTTCCTTGCAGCTTCATCAAATTCAATGGATTCACTGCTACTACTCTGTTCATCTCCGATCTCTACTATGTGAATGGGGGAACCAATCAGCTTCAAAAGGGGAGCACTTACAGATGGGCCAAAGCTATGATGAGGAGATGGAGGAGCAGCCACATGAGGAGGTGAAATTAGAGCAACCACATGAGGAGGTGAAACTAGAGCAGTAACACCATCTTTCGGCTCTTCAGTCCTCTTTTCTTTGGTGCTGGCTTGGGCTCCAATAACTGGTAAAGGACCACCTTGGAAAGTTGGAGCTATCAAAAAATTCTTCTCTAGGGGTTGATCACCTCCTACAGATTGAGCAGGTCTTGGAGCAGCTGAAGTTGTAGCACTAGGTGTGGCACTTTGAGAAGAAGTTGGAGTAGCAGCGGCTGGTGAATCTTGAGTAGTCTTTCTCCTACTCTGGCTCTTCTTTTCTATCCACTCGACCCATTTCTTGATTCTTTTGATAATCCAGGCCATCATAGCATTAAGGTTTTCCTCCACATTGACATATGACTCAAAACTGATTGGAGTATTTCTCAATTTGGTCAAATATGTATTAGTATACATATTTTTCCCATCATCCTCTAGCCCTTCTACATTCAAGTCGATGCCATAGGTCTTGATCTGATCTATTATAAGTCTGGAAAAGGTACGATCTTGACTTTCTAGCTCATCTCTGCAATCAACCTAGTAATCTTCTATAGTAGTTACATGTTTGATGATTCTTCCAATTTGAAGCACATCTCTAGCATACCCATTTGGATCAAACATGGGCCTTATCACTTAATACTCCTCCAGTTTGTATTTGTTCTCGAATGCTTTGAGTATGTTCTTCGCATCTGATCAGGACTCACAACTATATGCTCCACCTTTGATGGGAAATTCATATCCCTTTTTCTTCAAACTGGTGCTCAGCACATTCACCTGAATTGCTTGTCTCACGATCTCAATGTGCATGATAATGTCTTCCAGATATCTGGGCAGCTTTAGGGAAATCCATTGAAAGCTACAAGATGCAAATATGAAAAGGATGAGAATTGGATGAAATAAAAACCCAACTGACTGATGATCGCCATCACTTCTGGGCTGAATCTCCTCTCTGGGCACCCTTGGAGTTCCCTACAAAGCCTCATTATAAATGCATCATTAACCTAGATATACTCTGCATAGCTATTCTGTAATTGCAAGCATGGATAAAACTCATAACTTTTTACATTTTTGGGAAAATTCTCTATTCTGGGGAGTCTCGGCCACAGTTGTAGGGAAGCCAACATATATATCAAGAAAGATGACATATAAAATGAATTGTAAAACTTAGCTGCACTTAGAGCCCTAGAAAGCTATTCACTAACTTCATATGCCCAGTCCACATACTGTGTGTCTGAGTAGATAATTTTCACCATAAAGAAGTATTGTTCTATAAAATTGAACGCTTCTACCTCACCTTTTAGTCAATGCAAGAGGACCAAAATATCCACAATTTTGGGCTTAAGATCCATACCAAATAGGGTTTTAGGGACCTTACTCTTTGCCCCTCTGGGCTTTTGGAACTAGGAATTCATGATCTCCTTCTGCCACACCATCTTCTTCAGGGAGAATTCGGACATAGCTACACTAATTGTTAATTTAGAGAACTCCTCTCTTTCTAGAATTCCTAGGCAATTGACTACTGCTTGCCTATCAATTGAGATTAACACTGTTTGATCAGGTAGCAAGATTTGCTTTGTATTTGGGTTATAGTGATTAATACATTCAATAATCAGCTCCAGGGCTTGCACTCCTACAGGAAATCCTGCTGCTTCTACTAGTCCACTTCTTCGGAGTTTCTCCATTATGGGATGAACTGGTTCTGCCCTCAACCTTCTTTGGAAATATTGCATGTTAAAGAAACAGAGTGAAGTGTCTATGATATTCTGCAATGTGGACTTGATTCCGCCCAATCCATCAAATCTAGCAAATCTTGTTGCCATTTCGATTGAGATAGAGATAATTTGAAATTTTAAAACTCGAAATAGGTTAGAGAGTAGAAATTTGTAACTGTGGGGATTTCAACAATCAATTTAACAAAATAATAGTTCAAATGATTAAGTAGTAGTTTGAAAATCCGTTATGTTCATCTCTATATAGAAACTCCAATCCACCCATTAATCTTTAAAATCTGTGCCACACAAATGACTTAAATGATAAATCTGTTAGATTAGTAAATGTGGAGGTTACAATAGATACTTTCTTGTTTTTTCACTATTTTTGTTGGCCCAATGGTTATTTTCCTTTATTATAGCTTACTTTCCCATTTTCCACCAAGCTACGAAAAAACAAGAATGGAGTACTCCTTGGGGAAAAATCTGCTTGGCTAAATTCCTCTCAGAACATCCTTACAAATTTAACTAATTTGCTTCCATTTCTATCCCAACACATCTTGTTCTCAATTCAAACACTCAATAGAAATTTTTTATTAGATGCGGAAAATTTCCCTTGAGGGTAGAAAACTCGCAATGGAGAAGGCAATTTCTATTTTTCTGCTTATGCTTTTATTTTACCCTTTCTTCCTTAAGCACTTTACTACAAGCCCTCAGAAAACATAAATGAGGCTTCACAAGAAAAAAATGGGGACCACTACTAACTTTACCCTTCTATTTAGGCCTTTGCAAAAAACTTACTTCTTGGTTCGAAACTCGCCAAAGGAGAAGCTACTTCTCAATTTTCTGTCGATGCTTATTTTGATCATCTTGGTGAGTTCTGAGCGATTCACACTATGAAAACATGATAATACTTGAATGATTCATCCATAATATTACTCACCTTTCCTTGTTTCAGCCTACAAATAGCATTTGTATATCCTTGCAAACTTTCACCTTCGGGGTGTGAAAACCCGCTATGGAGAAGAGGAAACTTGATTTTCTGCCAATGCCCGTTGTTTTACCTTCTCTACCCTAATCACTTTAATTTAAGCATTCAAAAAATATAAAACTGACTTCGCAAGTGAAAGGTGATACCCACTGGCTCACTTTATTCTTTTACATACTCCTTTTCAAAAAATTGACTTCTTGGTTTGAAACCCGCCGAGGAGAAGTTGCTTCTCTATTTTTCATTGTTTCCCTTTTTAATCATCTTAGTGAGTTTTGAAAGATTCTCGTAGCGAAAACATGGCAACTATTGAATGATCTATCCATAAAATAATTTTCTCCTCTTCATTTAAGCTCAATAATCACATTTAGGAATCTCAGTGGAGTTTCACCTTCGAGGTGCGAAAGCCCGCTAAGGAGAAGAAGAAACTTGATTCTCTACGAGTTCAACTTTCTTCATACTCGGATCAAATGAGCTACAAGTAAATTCATCTAAGGTAAAATAATTTAAGAATCTCCATCGAGCAAGGTCCTAAACTACCCCAAAGACTCATGACAATAAGGAATACCCACCTGGCTATATAATGTGGGAAAAAGGAAAATGGATGAAAACTCAATGGAGAAACTTAACACTTGAGGAAGAAAGGACCAATTGAATCGACCAGCCTAAACACAACACAAGTTAAATCCTCCACTTTGCAAAACTAGAAAATGGTTCGAAAGTGGGGCAATAGCTGGCTCTGATTGGGGACTTGGGTAGAGTATACCCAAGCGAGGAACTCAAAATCTCTGGTTTCAAAAAAGAAAATAAAGGTGGCAACACAACAAAAATAAGGCAGGACAAACAAGGAAATGAAAGGGAAAGAAAACCTAACTAGGAAAACACAAACAAGAACTAAATGAAACTATAATACAATACAGGGGTTACCTATTTTCAGTTTGCAATTTTATAGAGCTTGAGGTCATGACCATTATAAGTCAGGGGTAATACTTCACCATCTTCATATGCCAACTTGAAAGAATTGTTTTCGAATGCTTGTTGAATTCTGAATGGACCCTTCCATAGAGTATCAAACTTCTTATGCATTCCTTTCGGGGCCTTTCTTTTGTCCCAAAGAAACACCATATCTCCTACCATAAACTTCCTAGGTCTTGTTCTTTTATCAAAAAGCTCTTTCACTCACATTTGATGTTGTGTAATGTGGTCTAGAATCTCTCTCCTTTCTTCTTCAAGTTTTTTCAGATATAGGATCCTCTTCTCTAGACCATCTTTATAGACATCATCCTCAATTACTGTTCTGACCTTGTTTGTCACTAACTCCAGAGGTAGAGGTAGATTGGCTTCAGTTCCATAAACTAGTTCAAAAGGGGAAATACCAATTTCCATTTTAGGTGTTACTCTGTCTACCCAGAGCGCCTCATGAATCTTCTTGTGCCAGTTCTTCTGGTTATCTAACACTAGTTTCTTTACAATATTGATCAAGTTCTTATTGCTAGATTCTACTTGCCATTCCCTTGAGGGAAATAATCAGATGAATGACTGACAGTGATCCCATACTCAAAACAGAAATCAGTAATCTCGATTGAAGAAAAATAAGATGCATTATCCGTCGCTAACTTAATAGGAACACCAAACCTGACCAAAATGTTTTCTTTTATGAATTCACACACCACCTTAGAAGTCATCTTCTTTGTAGCCTTAGCTTCTACCCATTTGGTGAAGTAACTAGGTGCAGTTATCATATATTGATTATCGATACTAGATGTAGGGCTAATAGGACCAACAAAGTCAAGGCGCCCTTCGATGGCAACAGGTCTCAAAGGTAAAGCAACTAATTGAGGACATCCAGAGAAAATCTTGCACTTTTCACACTTTGCTACCCATGCATATGGGTCTTTAAACATGCCAGGCCAGTAATAACACTGCCTTAATATTTTAAATGCTATGACTGTAGAAGAGAAATGTCCCCCACAAGCTTCATCATGGAATGTCTTCAACAACCTTTCTTGTTGTTGCTTATCTATACACCTAAGGAAAGTACCATCAATAGCCCTTTTGTAAAGTTTATCATCCCAAATGACATACTTAGCCACTTTTAGTTTTAGATCTCTCTTTTGCCTTGCACTTAGGCCCTTTGGAAATTCACCATATGTTAAAAAGTAAATGATGTTTTCAAACCATGGATCATGGAGACTTATAGCTAACACCAATTGCTTCTCACCAAGTTCTTCTGACTCTCCAGTGATTTTGTTTTCTATAATTTCCTTACACAAAGCATTCCCTCTTATCAACTTTGTAGGTTTAATCTCAATATCATATTCCTGTATATTTGCTACCCATGCTCCTCTGACATTGCAACCTAACTCCTATTGTGTTAATACGCTTTTTACTGCTACATCTGGGACAAAGATGACAGAGTGTGAATGTAAGATATAAAACTAGAAATTCTTAAGTGCTCTGACTACTACATAAGCATGCTTCTCAATTTGTGAATACTTCAGTTCATGATTTTTCAAAGGTATGCTCATAAAAGCTATAGGAGCTTGTACCCCTTCATCATTATCTTGCATTAATATTGCAGATAAAGTATGCTCAGAAGCATAACAATAAATAAAGAAATCTCATTTATAATTTGGATGACTCAAAATTGGGGTATGAGCAATAGCAATTTTTATATTTTGAAAATCTTGCTTTCCCGCTTCATTCCATTTAAAATTTGAATTTCCTTTCATCATGTCCACTATAAGTTTAGTAGTTTCTATGAAGTTAGGCACAAATCTTCTGAGAAAATTTACTTTTCCAAAGAAAGACTTAACCCCTATTTTGTTTGAGGGTAGAGTTAATCTCTAAATAGCTTCTACTCTTTCAGGATCAATTCTAATGCCTTCCTAGGACACTATATGACCTAAAAGCTTTCCTTTTGTCACACAGAAAATTGACTTCTTGGGTTTAAGAGATATCCCATGCTCTTTGCACCTTTTTAGTACTTTCCTTAAATCTTCCATATGATCTTTTCTTTTTCTTGAGAACATGGTGAGGTCATCCAGATATATGAGTATGATTCAATCTTTCAAATTAGCGAATGTCTTACTCATGCACCTTTGGAATGTAGCACTAGCATTAATAAGCCCAAAAGGCATTTTTTGATATGCAAATGTACCCCAAGGGGTAGTGAATGATGTCTTATGTTGATCTTTCTCTTCTACTTCAACTTGATTGTAACCTAAGAATCCATTGAGCATAGACATCATTTCAGACCCTGCTACCATTTGCAGTAAGTAATCCACATTGGGGAGAGCAAAATTATCTTTTAGAGATGCCTGGTTCAAATTACAAAAATCAACATAGATCCTTATCTCTCCATTCTTCTTTTTGATGGGTACTATATTGGATACCCAGGTGGAATGGTGGATGGGATAAATTATCCTCACCTTCAACATCTTATCTACTTCCTAAAAATGGCATCCACAACCTTAGGATTATAATTCCTCTGTTTCTGTTGGAAAGGGGTCGCATCAGGCTTCAATGAGATCTCATGTTTCACCTTCCCATTTTTATAACTTTTCAAATCTTCATAGCTCCAAGCGAAAACATCTCTATATTCCATAAACAGATTCTTTGCGACCTCTTTTCTTCAAGTGAACAACACTTTCCTATGTTAATCAGTTTGGGATTATGAATATCTCCAATGTTAACTCCTTCATATTCACCTGTGGTAGGTCCCTTTTCCACTCTCTTTTTCTTTATGTAAGCATCATGTCTATTAAATAGTTTTTTTAAAGCTACAAAATATGGAGGAATGGTATTACCTTTCAGCAAAATTTCTCTATTTTGACCCCATTTCTCAATTACATTAGAGCTTTCATGATCACCTCCACTAGAATCACGTTCAAAACTAGACTTGTCATTTTCTAAAAACATTTGAAAAATCTTGTCATCACTGAAGACTTGCCAAGATTTTGTGTTATCTAGGATGGTAGATCGATATACAATTTTGATCTGGTACTTCTTATCTTTGAAATCTGGATGAGGGAGCAATAAAGAGGTGAAAACCACTAAGGAGTCAGCTTTGGTATTTATCTCCCTTGGAACTGCTAAAATAGAAAAAGCATCCAAACCTTCAATCTCATCCCAGACTCTGTTCCTATAATTTTTAAGCTTATGATTTTTAACAGAATACTGCCCTTTTACTTGCTTTACAATAAGGTTAGCATCACCTTGAGCTTTTAAAATCTTTATCCCTCTTTCCTTTGCTGACATAATTCCCAGTAATAAAGCCTCATATTCCATAGTATTATTCATATTCCCAATTTCCAATTTGAAAGCCATAGGTTCAGGTTCTCCTTTCAGGGATATCAATACTACACCTGCTCCAGATCCTGAAGAGGTGCAACTTCTGTCAAATTCAAGCATCCATATGCCTGGTGCATCTTTGTTATCATTGGGAGTTTTATCACCTTGGTTTTCATCTATTTGTTCATTCATATCTTCCTCAATAAACAACATATAGTTACCAAATTCCAGATCTTGATATAGAATTTGAGCTTTAGGATCATCTGACTTCAAAACTGTGAAATTTTCTTTTTCCTCAGGTTCTAATTTGACCTTCTTATTCCCAATAGGTATCACTGCTTGAGACCAATCTAGTTTTATTTCTCCTCCCAAGTCTCGACAAAAATTTCTACTTAATAGAAGTCCATAACTTGTTGGAATATCAGCTACTAGGATAGTCAATTGGAGTTTCTTTTCTGAATGTGAAGCTAAGGCCACTTGAGCATCTTTGATTTGTCCAAGTAAAAAGACTTGTTTGGCATCCATAGAATAACATCTCCCATGCACCTTAGTAAGGTTTAGTCCCAAGGCTTTGGCTACAGAATGTGGCATAACATTATCTGATGCACCTGAATCTATTATGCAGTTACTAAGTTTACATCCATTGATGTACAATGAAATATAAAAAGGTTTAGGATTTTGTCCAGGGAAGGTTTCTAGAACAGTAGAATCTTCTTGATTAAACAAACTAGATGTCAAGGTTTCATCTTCTTTTTCAACCATCACATTACAATCAGCATCTGATGGGCTTCCTTTACATCGGTCTACTAGTCTTTTTAACTCAAAAGGGTGTGATTTTAAATAATCAATAGTGGAAATTTGAATTTTTGACTCCTCACAAAACTGAATGAAATCAAAGGATGTCTTGTCCTTACTTTTTTGTGAAGTAGATGCTTCTTGGTCATTATGCACCTTACTCATAGAAGGACTGGAGTCATCTCTGTGAGTATGACTAGAGGCTTGATTCTTTAACCTTTCTCCATGGGTAAGCACTATGTATGAAGTTCCATCAATAGTTACATAACACTCACCTTTTGATTTAGAATCTAATTCGTATTCTAAAAATAAATTTCCAAAGTCACCATTTGAACAAGAATCAGGTTCTAAACATGGACCTACAATATTTAATTCATTAGTAGATAACAAATACATCATACGAATAGTCTCTAGACAATTCTCACTATCATGATCTGTGGTCAAATGAAAGATGCACATATTTCCTTTTTTCAGTGTTGCTTCAATTTGCAACCTAGGTTGTGAACCTGTAAGCTGCGGGAATCTACTTTCATTGCTTCTTCTTGGTGAGTTTTGGTAATTCTGTTGATAAGAGTTATTGAATCTAGGTAATTTCTTTTTCATCACTACTAGCTCATTGGACAACTTCTGAATCATCTCTTCTGGTGATGTGGTATTACTAGAACTCCTTTTAGTTTGAAGTTCTCGTTTCCATTTTCCCACAAAAATTAAGTCATCCTCACATTCAATAGCTTTCTTCTATGCATCAGCTAGATCAGTAGGGCATGCTCTTCTTAGATCATAATTGATATCTGGAGGCATAGCACTAATAAAGAAAGTTTTTAGATTTTCAGGTGTGGGTCTATCAGCAGTAGGAATTTTGCTATTAATCTTATTGAAATTGGCAACAAAATCCCTCATGCTCATAGTTGGTTGCTTCTTAATTGAAGTCAACTGTGTTAGCAAGGCATGTTCATCTTCTTTAGTTTTGAATCTAGCCTCAAATTTAGTTCTCATCATGTCCCAATCAATTATTGAGCCATCAGGTAGATGATAAAACCAATCTATTGCACTATCTGTAAGAGTCTCTATGAACAATCTTACAACAATATCTTCATGTCCCACCCGTAATATATGGGTAGCCACAAAGAAGGCTTTAATGTGTTCATCTGTAGTGACTTTCCCATCACCTGAGAATTTATGAAAATTCTTCCTAGAACCAGCTGGGAGTGGATGGTAAGCATTTAGTGCTAACAACCCTATTTTTGTGGCCCATGGAGAAGCCATGATTGTTCTAGTAGTATATGGTGAAAAGTTAACAACTGGAGGTGCAGTAACTCTATGAAGTGCTAACACCTGACAAGTGGAATGTGAAGTGCTGGAATCTTGATTTCTAATAGGGGAAGGGGGTCTACTCCAACTTTTACCTTCACCTTTCCACTTTGGAACTTCTAAAATAGGAAAACCAAGCTCTATTAGTTTATCAAAGGTGGAATCTTGCCCACCTTGTTCTTTGGTACTTCTGAGGAACCTAAATTGTTCCAGGATGCTAGGTGTATTTTAACTCTGAGCTTACTATCTTAATTGTCTTTCTGCTCTCCAAATATCTCTCCTTTGAATAGCTCTTTCAAAAGCTTCAGCTCTTCTTTCTTCTTCCTCTAATATCTGGCTAGCATTCTGATAATGTTTAGTGTTCCTTCTGTGTCTCCAAACAAATGTGCTAAGAGATGAAATTATGTCTTCTTGGTCATCTTGAAAGCCAAGGTTGGGTTGGAGCACTGGGATTATATTCTCATGAGGTAGTACCATTTTCCCTCATGACATAGGCTTTTTGATCAAGTGATTGTTCGTCTCTCCACAGAGTCACCAAAAATCTGTTGGTAAATAGATTTGTCCTTTCTTATTTCATGTGAAAATGTGACTCTTAAATGCCTAAATGATGAACAATATCTATTTACAACAATTGAAAAGCCATTCTTTGATTACTGACTTTTCTCTGAATTGTTAGTTACAACTCCCTATGTGAATGGTGTTCAAGGAATTATGTTTTGTTCATAAAACTAATGCGGGGTATGCTCTTAACCTGAGAGTAGAAGAGGAAAACCAAATTAAGCCTAACTAGAACTTAATTCAGGCAAGGAAAACTTCTTAATACTAAAACAGATTCATGTACCCACACATCTTATGAATCCATAAATCCACTCACGGAATCAACTGATACTAAACTAAGCCAAACTCAAATCTGAATTACAACTAATGAATCGGGAAAAATTAATAGAATCCTTTCGTTGAATGAATTATAAAAATAATTATTACATTCATTGGTATTCTAGAAAATAGGGGAAATGAAACTCTATTCTTCCTTAGTTCTCTATCATATAGAAAGGAAATATTAACTAATCACAATACCTACTCGAATGGAAAATGATTGAAACAAAATACCATTCAATTGTCTTTGCAAGAAATAGTACTTCACACCAAAATTTTGCCAACCTTTCATTAATCATTTAATTTCATACATATAGAGTTGAGAGATGACCATTACAATAGGAATTTCAATCGGTTCATCTTTCGAGGATGACAAATGGCAAGATGCCAGTTTGTCGTATTAAAAAATTTACAAAATTTGCCAAATTTACATTAGAGAATGAAAAGGGTGCATCAAATGAATTACTTAGACTTCTTTCCCTTTTCATTTTTTCCCTATATGCCTTGTCAGCCACTATAATTGGGAGCTTTTCTTCATGAATAGGCACATGTACATTAGTGAATCTTAAGAGCCACTTTGAATGCTCTCGAACCAACTCCTTTACTGCATTTAGCTGACTTGTCAATTCTCTAGCTGCCACATGTACGTATCCACCAAGCATTTGCAACTCTACCACTCTGTTTTGACCACTTGAAGTCATTCTAGATAGAGTACTCAAGTATGTGGAGAAGTTATTTTTCATTACTTCTACCCCAATGAGAGCTTTTCCTTGCCTACTATTTTGTGGGTCAGTGTGTAATCCTCACATGAGTTCAAATGCTCTATCTTGGATCTTCTTTACCTTTTCCTTTGTTTCTTTGAGTCCTTCTTTAGCCTCTTGAATCATCTCCTGCTTGAATTGCATGTTTTGAAGCCATTCAAACAGAGGCTCAGTCCCCTTCTTCAAAATATTCGCTTCAACTACCTCTTTTGCCTTCATTTGGATAACCATATTCAGGAGAGAAATACATTTGTCACACCTTGCCTTTTCTATAGCCAAAGTGTTGTGATTAGAAGTGATATTATCCTTCTCAATTTCCAACTGAAGGATAACATTTCCAATTTGATCAATCAGAACAACTCCATCTGCATTGAGTTTCTCAATCCATTCTTTTTCGATCTGGCCAAAATGCCTATCCTTTTGATGTTGTAAGATGAAGGCTTGCACTTCTTCTGCAGTAGGGTTCTCAGTAGCAGGAACACCAGTAATGGTTGCCAATGGAACAACTAATTGACTGATAAATCTTTTCAGTTCTTTAATTTTTGTTTTCATTCTGATTTTTGACAATTTGAGGTTCTCCAATTGTTCTTCTATCACCTCGTTACTTGATCTACGTAGGCTCACCTTTGTATCATGCCTAGCGTCTTTGAGATCAATTGAATGTAGAGTGAAATCTTCAGGTGTCATGTCCTTAATTCTCCCTACTTTATTTGGGTTTGCTACCTCCATTGTTAAGTGTCCTATTTTTGGATCTTGCTCAAGTATTGATAAAGTCTTCTGCTTCTTAGCTTTTGCTATTGTAGATCTAGAGTGAACTGCTTGAGACACAGTATCCTTTGCAGGGATGCTCTCCTCTTTCCTTTGCTGATTACTTTAGAAGCAGCCCCAAGTGATTCTATACTAAACATCTTCTTCTTCACCGGAGTCACTGGCGCTAAAGTAGCAAAATAAGGATTCTTAGGATCATGAAATAGAAGCCTAGAAGAACTCATGACTTTATCTTGCTCTTGATTTTTCCTTGTGGCTTCATTAGATTCAATGGATTCACTGCTACTACTCTATTTATCCCCGATCTCTACTACCTGAATGGGGGAACCGATCGGCTTCAAAAGGGGAGTGCTTGCAGATGGGCCAGAGCTATGATGAGGAGATGGAGGAGCAGCCACATGAGGAGGTGAAACTGGAACAGTAACACCATATTTCTGCTCTTCAGTCCTCTTTTCTTTGGTGTTGGCTTGGGCTCCAATAACTAGTAGAGGACAACCTTGGAAAGTTGGAGCTATAAGAATATTATTCTCCAGGGGTTGATCACCTCCTCCTGTAGATTGAGCAGGTCCTGGAGCAGCTGAAGTTGTAGCAGTAGGTTTGGCACTTTGAGAAGAAGTGGGAGTAGCAGGGGCTGGTGAAGCTTGAGTAATCTTGCTCCTACTCAAGCTCTTCTTTGTTGTCCGCTCAACCCATTTCTTGATTCTTTTGATAATCTGGGCCATTATAGCATCAAGGTTTTCCTCCACATCAACATATGGCTCAGAACTGATTGGAGCATTTCTCAATTTGGTCAAATATGTATTACTATACATATTTTTCCCATCATCCTCTAGCCCTTCTACATTCAAGTTGATGCCATAGGTCTTGATCTGATCTATTATAAGTCTGGCAAAAGCAAGGTCTTGGCTTTCTAGCTCATCTCTGCAATCAGCCCAGTAATCTTCTATAGTAGTTACATGTTTGATGACGCTTCCAATTTGAATCACATCTCTAGCATACCCATTTGGATCAAACATGGGCCTTATCACTTCATACTCCTCTAGTTTATATTTGTTCTTGAATGCTTTGAGTATGTTCTTCACATCTAATCGGGACTCACAACTGTATGCTCCAACTTTGATGGGAAATTCATATCCCTTTTTCTTCAAATTGGCGCTCAGCACATTCACCTAAATTTCTTGTCTCATGATCTCAATGAACATGATCATGTCATCCAGATATCTGGGCAGCTTCAGCGGAAATCCATCGAAAGCTGCAAGATGCAAATATGAAGAAGATGAGAATTGGATGAAATAAAAACCCAACTAACTGATGACCAACATCGCTTCTGGGTTGAATCTCCTCTCTAGGCACCCTTGGAGTTCCCTGTAAAGCCTCATTGTAAATGCATCATTAACCTAGATATACTTCGCATAGCTATTCTGTAACTGCAAGCATGGATAAAAATCATAATTTTTTACATTTTCGGGAAAATTCTCTATTTTGGGGAGTCCTGACCACAATTGTAGGGAAGCCAACATATATATCAAGAAAGATGACATATAAAATGAATTGTAAAACTTAGCTACACTGAGAGCTCTAGAAAGCTATTCACTAACTTCATATGCCTAGTCCACATACTGTTTGTCTAAGTAGATAATTTGCACCATAAAGAAGTATTGTTCTATAAAACTGAATGCTTCTACCTCACCTTTTAGTTGATGCAAGAGGACCAAAATATTCATAATTTTTGGCTTAAGATCTGTACCAAACAGGGTTTTTGGGACCTTACTCTTTGCCCCTCTAGGCTTTTGGAACCAAGAATTCATGATCTCTTTCCACCGCATCATCTTCTTCAGAGAGAATTCGGACATAGCTACACTGATTGTTAATTTAGAGAACTCCTCTCTTTTTGGAATTCATAGGCAATTGACTACTACTTTCCTAAATTGAGATTAACACTGTTTGATTAGGTAGCAAGATTTGCTTCGTATCTGGGTTATAGTGATTAATACATTCAATAATTAGCTCCGAGGCTTACACTACTATAGGAAATCCTGCTGCTTCTACCAACCCACTTCTTCAGAGTTTCTCTATTATGGGATGAACTGGTTCTACCCTTAACCTTCTTTGGAAATCTTGCATGTCAAAGAAACAGAGTGAAGTGTCTATGATATTCTGTGATGTGGACTTGATTCTGCCCAATCCATAAAATCTAACAAATCTTGTTGCCATTTCAATTGAGATAGAGATAATTGGAAATCTTAAAACTCGAAATAGGTTAGAGAGTAGAACTTTGTATTTATGGGGATTTCAAAAATCAATTTAATAGCATAACAGTTCGAATGAGTAAGCAGTAGTTTGAAAATCCATTATGTTCATCTCTATATAGAAACTCCAATCCACCCGTTAATCTTTAAAATCCATGCCACACAAATGACTTAAATGATAAATCCATTAGATTAGTAAATGTGGAGGTTGCAACGAATTCTTTCATGTCTTTTCACTATTTCCGTTGGGCCAATGGTTATTTTCCTTTATTACAGCTTACTTTCCCATTTTCCACCAAGCTGCAGAAAAACAAGAACAGAGTACTCCTTGGGGAAAAATCTGCTTGGCTAGATTCCACACAAAACATCCTTACAAATTTAACTAATTTTCTTCCATTTCTGTCCCAACACATCTTGTGCTCAATGCAAACACTCAGTAGCAATTTTTTATTAGATGCAAAAAATTTCCCTCGAGGGTAGAAAACTCGCAATGGAGAAGGCGATTTCTATTTTTTCGCTTACGCTTTTATTTTACTCTTTTTGCCTTAAGCACTTTACTACAAGCTCTCAAAAAACATAAAAGAGGCTTCGCAAGCGAAAAATGGGTCCCACTAGTAACTTTACCCTTCTATTTAGGCCTTTGCAAAAAACTTACTTCTTGGTTCGAAACCCACCAAAGGAGAAGCTACTTCTTAATTTTTCGTCGATGCTTATTCTGATCATCTTGGTGAGTTCTGAGTGATTCACACTATGAAAACATGATAATACTTGAATGATTCATCCATAATATTACTCACCTTTCCTTATTTTAGCCTACAAATAGCATTTGTATATCCTTGTGGAGTTTCACCTTTGAGGTGCGAAAACCTGCTATGGAGAAGAGGAAACTTGATTTTCCGTCGATGCCCATTGTTTTACCTTCTTTTCCCTAATTACTTTAATTTAAGCTTTCAAAAAATATAAAACCGACTTCACAAGTGAAAGGTGGGACCCACTAGCTCACTTTATTCTTTTACATACTCCTTTTCAAAAAATTGAGTTCTTGGTTTGAAACCGCCCAGGAGAAGTTGCTTCTCTGTTTTTTGCCATTGCCCTCTTTAATCATCTCAGTGAGTTTTGAAAGATTCCTATAGTGAAAATATGGCAACAATTGAATGATCTATCCATAACATAATTTTCTCCTCTTCATTTAAGCTCAAGAATCACATTTAGGAATCTCGGTGGAGTTTCACCTTTGAGGTGTGAAAGCCCGCTAAGGAGAAGAAGAAACTTGATTCTCCGCCAATTCAACTTTCTTCATACTCGGATCAAATGAGCTACAAGTAAATTCATCTGAGGTAAAATAATTTAAGAATCTCCATCGAGCAAGGTCCTAAACTACCCCAAAGACTCATGACAATAAGGAATACCCACCCAACTATATAATGTAGGAAAAAGGAAAATGGATGGAAACTTAATGGAGAAACTTAACACTTGAGGAAGAAAGGACCAACTGACTTGACTAGCCTAAACACAACACAAGTTAAATCCTCCACTTTGCAAAATTGGAAAAAGGTTAAAAAGTGGGGCAACAAAATTAACACCAAATACATTTGAAATAATGTATGTTTGTTATTGGTAATCAAGACATATGTATAATTAGACACAGGTCTAATTTATTGCAAACTATATTTACTCACTGATTTAGAAGTATGAGAGACATAAATTGATCAATAATAGATTGATAAAGGTGGATTTATTTATGCCAAGAGATGTTCTATACAATGACATCACAAATGCAATCCCAATGTAGAATATGCCAAAATAGATTCCTTGTCAATAAAAAAGAGAATAGAGTAGTTATTAACTTTTAAATTAAATATAACAAGAACAAAAAAATATTCTTGAAATAATAGGATGCCAAATAGAAAGCCCAAAATAATGGAGCTGAAAAAAATTGGGCTCAAAAAAATAAGGGTAAAAAAGAGAGTCCCAAAAAATAGGGGCAAAACAAATGGTGTTCAAAAAAATTGGGGCAAAAAAAGGGTCCTAAAAAATCTAAAAACCAAAAAATGAAAATGCGTTTTAGTATTCATTTAAATGTATTTAAAATTGAATAAGGAACTCAAGAAAAATAAAATAAAATCAATAAACATAAAATAAGAAACAAACAATTTCAAACATTATTAAAAACATTGCCCATGGGCACTAGCGACAATAATTGCTGCTAATGGCAGTGACAACTACCGTCAACACCCTTGCTTGAGGGTGCGATGGGGTGGTTTCCCTGTCACCGTTTATAATATATATTTTATTATTATTAATAACACCTACCAATTAGGATGGGTTTTTAAATTATTTTTAAAATTTTACATTTGATGAATAGCATTTAAAAAACAAAAAAAATTAAACATTTAGTAGGGAGTGGAAAACTAGGAGTCTTTATGAGGAGATGAGTTGTTTTTGTGATTATGAAACACTCTTCTCTCCTTTCATTCTTGCTTTTCAAATAAGAGTAGATTTGGAGAGAAAGACGATAGATTTTAAGAGGAAAATAATTGATTTTGAGAGGTAAAACAAAAAAATTGGGAAGAAGAGAGGTTTAGAGAGGAAGAAAACATATTTGGAGAGAAGTATTACATTGAAAATTTGAAGATCAAGAAGCCACATCAAAAACAAGAGTAAGCTTCTTGTAATGTTTTTTTGTTTTGCATTTAGTTTTAGTTTTCATATAGATTAGTATGTGTATTTAGAGTTATTTCTATATATTGATGTTTGTTTATAAGTTTGCAGGTTACTATTTGAGCTATGGTTGCTCTAATAGAGAATCAAACATTATTGATACTAGCCCAACCACTTCAGTGGCCTCAAATAATTTCTTGGAGATTGATTTTCACAAGTTCCTATGAATAATTAAACAATCATGCACAACTATAATTAAAGTTGTGGAGAATGCAACATTGTCAATTGACTATGTTGCGAAAACAAAAATAATGAAAATGGAAGATGCTGCAAAATTTTTGCATGACACATTTGCAAAAGTGGATGGGTTTCCCTTAATGATGAAAGAAGTCTTTCATGATTACTATTCACATAAAGGTCGCAATACAATCCTAATCATTGAATAATATGTCATGTATTTACACCATTATGGAGAATATTTTGTATATAGTTCATTGTTGTCTTTGGTTTTAGACTTTTACTTCTTCTAATTAGTTCTATTGGGAGTTGTGTTTCCCTATTGTTCAATGTAAATTTCATAAAGAAGAGAATAGGAGAAAACTAATTTTTTTTTTCCTATTGTTCTATGTAAATTTTTTATAAATCCCATATTCTAATTCTACGAAACATTTTCATTCTATGTGTAACCTTATTTCACTAACATTGATAGAAAATTGTAACTCTTCATTAAGATCCTTCATGTTAGGGAAATTTATTGAAATAATTCTTAGTCATTGTAATAACTCTTGCATTATCATTATTAAAAATTCAACAATATATAATGTTGTCACATCATTATGAAGAATTGTTTTCCATACAGTTGATTCTTATCTTTTCTTTCACACTTCTACATCATCTAAATAGTTGTGTTGGGACTTTTAATTTCCCTTTCATGAACAAGATAGAATTAAATAGTTTTCACTATTCAAGTTGTGAGTAAAATTTGTATCTCAATTTTTACCATAATTCTATTCCAAATACTCCTATAGTATACCTAAAACTCATACTTCCCTTAACCATGTCCCTTAATTTAGTGTAGTTGACTTAAGTACTTATTAACCCTAACCATAACATTAAGTGTCATATAAATGAAATTGTAAACCTTGGATCTTAACTCTAAGTCTCTCTATACATAAATGTACAAAGCATTTGGTAACTTACCTTAACACAATTCTACTAAATAGAGAGAGAGGGGGGGGGGGGGAGATTAGGGGGTCTATCAAGAGAGTAATGATGGGTAGAGAGAGACTAGGGAACATAACTAGAGAGAGAGGTTAGGGGGTCTATCTCTTATACTATAAAAAAACATATAATCTAAAACCCTAACCCTAACTAAACTACTAATCATAAGTATAATTATAACCCTAACCTAGTGCTAATCTTAACCATAACTATAACCCTAACCCTATCATAACTATAACTATAACCCTAAACCAACTTCTAAATGTAACCCTTTCCAATCCAATCCTAACTCAAACCCTGTCCCTCTTCCTAACTCTAACCTTTACCCTAACTCTAACCCTAACTCTAATTGCAAGCATAATTGTATGGATATCCATTACATTACCCATTACCTTTGCAAGTCTTATAGAAAGCTAACTAAAACAATACATATAATCTAAAATCTTAACACTAACCCTACTGTTATCTGTAACCTCTATTACAATATTAAACAACTACATGTTTGACTCTTACTATGATTATAACCCTAACCCTAACCCTACCCCTAATCATAAGTGTAATTGTGACCCTAACACAACTTCTAAATGTAACCCTTTCTCTAATCATGTTTCCTAATCCTTACATCTAAATGTAAGGCAATCAATTTTATAGGTCCTAACCCTAACTCTAACCCTATATAACCATGGCGTAATTATAATCATAATTCAATTTCTAAATGTAACCCTTTTTCCAATCATGTTTTGTATGCCTTAAATGTAGTCATAAATCATTGAGTACTATAGGTCCTAGCCCTAATTCTATCCATAAACCTAACCCTAACATTGACTTAGCTTAAACTCTAACCCTAATTGTAAATTTAACCCTAACCCTAAACATAACCCAAACTCAAACCCTAACCCTAACCATAATTCTAATCCTAATCCTAATGCTAACCCTTATTCTAAATCCAACTCCAACTCCAACCCTAACCCTAACCCTAACTCTAACTCTGCTCCTAACTATAATATTTTACATAACAATATCCTTAAAATAAAAACAAATTAAAGTTGTGCATATTAAACACCATATATAGAATTAAAAAAAATAAAAATTGAAGAATAATTTTATAGTAACTTTATACAACTATAATTTTATAGTAACTTTGTACAACTATAATTTGAAATTAATTAATAATATGATACTAACCTTATAAAAATAGAGAAATTAAATAGTTTTTTTCATGTTGCACCATGACTGCCACTAGCTTATATATATAATGTTGAGAGTAATCTTTCCTGAGGCACCTATTTTAATAAATCCCAACTGAGAAAATAACCTTGGGATTAACTGAAAACAAGCACCTAATTTTAAATTCATTCATAATCATCTAACCAAAGCTATCATTTTCAACGCTTCATCTTAGCTAGGGAAGATGAAAGTTTAACCAAGTATAGATCACAATGATATCATCTTACTTGTGATATTTCCAAGGTGTGTGATATGTTAAAGAATATTAAGTCACTTGGCATTCTTCATAACACAAATATCCATATTATGGTATATGAACATACATTGAGTCTCATGATGTTTACCATAACAAATCATGGTATTTCCATGGATATTTATTATTATCTCTTAAGGATCATAATGACCTTTGAATGATCAATATCAACTCTAATGATATCTATCAGACTATCCAAGAGATATTAACTATCATGACATTTCCATGGATGTCAAGTCACATGATATCTATCATGATAGTGAAGAAAATCATTATAAAATCATCACCTTGCAATGTCAAATATAAATGGTCATTTTTTGAAAGATCACCACCTTTTAATAATATCCACAATGAACCATAAAGTCATGGATTTATACACATGACAAAAAAAGGGTTCACACATTAAACATAGTTTATTTATTAGTACAAATAAATAATAGTCTTTAGACCCAATCTCAAGTTTGACTTACATTTCTAACCATACCAAGTTTATTCCAAAGGTGCTCAACTTTTACCTTGAATAGAGGTTTGGTGGCAACATATATTCTCTATTCACTTGTAACAATATAATCTAACTAAATCACATTTATTTCTACCATGTCTCTCACATAGTGAAAGGAACCTCTATGTGTTTTGATCTATAATGGAACACTAGATTCATTGAAAGCTTGATACAACTCTAATTATCATAGTGAATAATTATAGGTTTTAGGGGCTCATTAAATAATCCCAGAAGAAAATTTTTGAGCCATAATGGTTCTCTTTCTCTCATAAATGTTGCAATATATTTAGGTCTTCTATAAAGATTTGTGTACTTGATGAATGTTTCCTCCTAATTCATGAGATGATTGCCAATCCTAAAGTGAAGCAACATCTTCATGTGATTTTTGGATTGTTTATGCCTCAAACCCAATTCTAATCAAAGTAGCCATGTAGATCTAGGCTTAAATTTTTGTATTTGAGACCATATCCAAATTTACCCTAAAAGTATCTCAGAATATGCTTGGCAACAACAAGATCTCCTTTGGTTCACATATAAATTACCTTAGAGCATTCACCACATAACATATATATGGTCTCGTGTTGACCAAATACATCAATGACCCAATAATATTCCTACCCAGAGTGGGATCTACGAATTCTAATTCTAGTGCTATGTCCTTCAATTTGTGCAAATTGGTTTCCATAGCTATAGAGATAGGTCTACAATCCAACATTCAAAAACTTTTTAGAATGTTAATGGTGTATTTTCCTTGATTAAGAATTATGCCATCTATTTTCTCCCAGACTTCCAATTCAAGGAAATGATGTAAGAGTCCCAAGTCCTTCGTGTCAAATTCTAAAGCTAAGTCCTTCTTACATTGAGAGATTAGATGAAATTCCCCTATGATTAGCAGGTCATCAACAAATAAAATATGTATTAGCATATATCACCATTAATTACCTTAAAATAGAGGTTTGAATTTGCATTGTCCTTGGGAAATCCTAGTCCCACAAGATAGTGATGGAATTCAATTCACCTAATCAATTATCTAGCCATGATATCATTTGATGTAGATTGGACCTAAATAACCTAATAATCACAATGTCCAAATTTGTAGACAACAAATTCTTGAAAAAAATACATCTAGATTATTTTTTATTTTATTAATTCTAAGAGGAAAACCCCAAAATACTTTGGGTTAAAGTACAAACATGAATCACCCTTTCACAAAGGAAATACTAGCAACATAAAAACTGTTATACTTCACAGACATAAAAGTGAAATTTTTGTTTCAAATTAAAAGTAATTTTAAGTGATATTTTATAATTTTCTAATATTTTCTAACATTATTGAAGTATTTTTTCTATAATTTATACTCTTAAAAAATACATTTTTTTTATAATTAAAAATAAAACATTAAAGAAATATTTCTACAATTTAAGACAAAATAGTAAATAATTATTTATAAAAAACAAAAAATTTAACAATTTAAAATACGTTAAAGCAAACAAAATATTGTACTAATTAAAATGGAAAATAAAACATAAAAATACTCTAAAAATAAAAATGTGCCTGGTTTGACTATAATAGCCCTATAGTTCTAACCTGCTCTCCAATTACCATAGCTACTCCATTCAAATGAGCCCTTCATGGGTGATTTTGACATTTTAATAATTTTTGTGGGTTTCAAGTGAAAGAGTTTCCACCATTGTTAGAAATGTTTTAGAATAACTGAGAGGGGGGGGGGGGGGGGGGGGAATCAATTACTCAAGGTCCAAATGTCCTATTCAAACTTTTCACTAAGTATAATGAGCTCATTCAACCATTCATTCATCCAAGCTTTAACTTTACTAGTCAACAAGTTACTGTAAATCAACATGCAAGTATAACACATAAGAAATCAATACATAACACAGTGATTTACGTGAAAACCCAATTTGGGAAAAATGACCAGTAACATGCTACTCAATTCTCACTCTTCTGAAGTGATGCCCTATGAAAGGCCTGCCTTGTTAAAGGCTTACAACACACTGTCAAATGTGACCTTGTTAGAGGATTTAACCACCCTGTTAGAAGTGAGCATGGTTAGAGGACTTTAGAACATTCACTTGGAATGCCACCCTGTTAAAGAATTTAATAATGGTTATTAGGCCAACTTAAGTCCATAGGATTTTTAGATTTAATACAATTGCTAGAGAGTATTAGAAAATATTGACCTGACTACAACATACAACTTATCTTGTAGATCTCATATCACTTCTTAGCTCATACCCTTGCCTGGCCTTCAATCTCTGCAACTCTGACAACTTGCCTTCTTTTCAAGCTTAGTCTCCTTGAATTTCCATGCTCAATGTACTAGTGCAATCATCTCTTCATGACCACTCATAGAAGTAGAGCCTCTATGCTCTTCCTTCTCCTAGATGTCTTCTCCTTGACACCCTTCTAACTAATTCACAAATTTGGCTCTTCAGCAACAACAATATCAACAGCTCTTTGCTTCTTGGTCTATGACTCCTTATATAGAAGTCTTGGAGTTCCTTTATCACTTGATTCTTACATTCTTTATTTTCAATTCACATGGATTAGGTAGGATTCATTGTATCTAACCCATATTCTATTTCCTCTAGAAACTTCTTGAATAATCCTTTAGAATTCACCCAAAAATGGTTTACATAGGATTCTATGCCACCAGCTCATCATCCTTATCCTCCAACTTATTCACAAAACTCAATGTAACCACTATGTCGGCTCAGATTTGGAAAATCTTCATCATTTGAAATAATGCAGCAGCTTGACACTATTGAAATACTAGTGCTCGACACATACTGTGTTACTCGGCATGAACTATGTTTTTCCTAATGCTTGGTGCTAGAAGATCACTCGGCACCAACTAATAATTTTTTGATGCTCAGCACCTGATCTTCACTTGGCACCTGAAGATCACTCAACACACACTAGAATTTCTTGTTACTCAGCTCCAACTAAGAATTTCCTCGGCTTCAACTAACTTACTCGGCATCCACTAATGATCTTAGTTTAAGCTTTGCATTCATCCTTGTTACAA
Organism: Cupressus sempervirens; assembly: GCA_028749045.1. Taxonomy (NCBI): domain Eukaryota; kingdom Viridiplantae; phylum Streptophyta; class Pinopsida; order Cupressales; family Cupressaceae; genus Cupressus; species Cupressus sempervirens. The sequence goes on along the minus strand of CM053786.1, from coordinate 345,279,422 downwards.
CTTCTTCCTCTAATATTTCTAAGTATGACCAACCTCTATAACTTTGAGTATGTTATTAATACATCATTTAAACATTGTCTTAACTGATCCTTACACTTCATTACAACATCATAACTCAACCTTTCCCTTAGGTTCTCTTGTTACATCTTGTCGATCAAATCATCTTCATCAATCGACTAAGTGGTAGTACTTCGATCTTATAAGCAAATACCATCCCTACAAATAGTAGGTTTGACATCAATGGAAAAACAATGATTGAAAACATTCTTCAAGAACAATCTTCCTCCTTTGCAATAATCTCCTTCTTTGATTTTCAACAATAATGAGCCTTTCAATCAAATTTCCAACAATCTCCCTTTTTGGCATTGATGGAAAACCAAACTAATCAACCATCAGACTCAACTATTCAACCAAAAACTAACTAGGTTAGAACAATAAGTCAAACGCCAAAAAGTAAAATGTAGCTTCACATCTCCTTCTACTTATTCTGATTGTTTCATTTTTGCTTGTCCTCTTTGCTGTTGTATCCTTGTTCTTTCTCTTTCTCCCTCTGTATTTCTCATCTTGTGTTGTTCTAAAGAGCATCTCACAACTTCTCCTTATTGATCAATTTTTTGCTATTTTTCCATCTTGATCCTTCTCCTGTTGATTAGTTTCAAACATCTTCTCCCTCTTTGACAACAATGCCAAAGACATAATAGCATCTTAATACACAAGTGTAGATTTTGTAGTTTCATTCAATGTCTCCCTCTATCACCTTGCTTGTGATTGGTTTGGAACTTTTAGCACATCTACTACTTTAGGCATAAATCCCAAAGTAAACATCATTTGCATCAATGTGTAAGGTCTTCATTAATCAACTTATTTGATGCAGGGCATTCTTTCTTTTGTTTTAGGTAGCCTTGGCTAGGGGTATCACCCCTAACTTACCTCTAAGATACTCAAAAGCATCTTTAGGTAGTGCTTTTGTGAAGATATCAGTAATTTTTTCCTTTGAACTAACATATTCCATCTTCACTTGCTTGTCTTCCACCAATTCTCTTACATAGTGATACTTGATTACAATATGCTTAGTTTTATCATGCATTATGAGATTCTTTGATGTGTTAATAGCACTTGTATTATCACAATAAAGTATCATAGGCTCAGTTACTTCTTCCTTCATACCTTGCAACAAGTGTTTGATCCATACAATATTAGTGCAGTTTATAGTAGCTGCCACATATTCAACTTCAGTAGTGGACTGTGAGGTCCAGCTTTGCTTTTTGCTGGTCCATGTAATCAACCTTTTTCCTAAGAAAAGTGCTCCTCCACTGGTGCTTTTTCTATCATCAATGTTGCCTCCCCAATTTGCATCAATGTAGGCTCTCAGTTCAAATTTCCCACTCCTTTTGTAGTACAAACCAAAGTCATAAGTTCCTTTTAGGTATTTCAGTATTATTTTCACTGCCATTAAGTGATTTTCTCTTGGATTTGTAGAAAATATTGCTACTAATCCAATATCTAATACAATGTCTAGTCTACTATGTACAACATATTGCAGCTTTCCAATCATTGACCTATACAATGTCTAATTTACTTCAGCAGATTCATCATTCTTGGATAGCTTATGTACAATTGCCATTGGTGTGCTAATTGGTTTTGAGTTTTCTAACCCAAATGTTTTGAGTACCTCCTTGATGTATTTAGATTGGGTCACAAATATGCCATGCTTCAATTGATGTACTTGTAATCCAACAAAGAATTTGATTTCTCCAAACATTAAAATCTCAAATTCATGCTTCATTTGATCAGAAAAATCTTTGCATAAAACATCTTTTCTTCCAAATATTATATGATCAACAAAGATTTCTAATACCAAAATGTCTTTTCCTTCTTCAGCTTTGATGTACAAGTTGTTTTTGTCATCTATTCTCTCAATTCCTATCTTCACAAGATATTTGTGCAGTCTCTCATACCATGCTCTAGATGCTTGCTTCAATCCATAAAGTGCTTTGTATAGTTTACAGACCATGTCCTTGTTCTTCTCATCTACAAATCCCTCTAGTTGTTCTATGTAGACTTCCTCTTCTAGTATACCATTCAAAAAAGAAAACTTTACATACATTTAGTACACTTTGAAATCTTTGTATGCAACATATGCAAGTAATGTTCTCACTCCTTCCATTCTTGCAATATGGGCAAATGTTTCTCCATAATCCAATCCTTCTTCTTGTGCATAGCCTTTGCAAACTAGTCTGGCTTTGTTTCTTATTATCTCTCCATTCTCATCAAGTTTTTTTCTGAACACCTATTTGGTACAATCACATTCTTATTAGCTGGTCTAGGAACTAGAGACCATGTTTTGTTTTTCTCAATCTGATCTATCTCCTCTTCCATGGCTTTATACTAGTCATCATCTTGTAGTGCATCTTTTACGATTTTAGGTTTAACCTTGCTCAATATACATGATTCATTCCTTAGTCTATTTCTTGTCATTGGTTTGGCATCCTTGTCAGCAATGATTTGATCTGCAGGGTGATGTCTTCTCACATACTTAGCTAATCTTGGTTCTGTCCTTCTTTCCATTTTTTATCCTTCAGCCTCAAAGTCATTTTGTCCTTCTTTATCAGGCATTTCATCATTCCTTTTATGTGTACTATTTTTGGAATCAGAATATGTATTTTGTACATTTTGTAGCTTAGCTTCTGAATGCATCTCGACATTCATAGGCTGAGACTCGATAGATACTGAAGTTTGTTGTTGATTCCCAACTTGATTTGCAGCATTGTCTTCAACTATCATTCCTTCATAGAGGTATACAAAGGATCTATAATCCTTTATTTGCTTGGATTTATCAACCTAAACTTCTATATGCTCTTCAAAATTTATATTTGCATTCTCCCCAATCTTGTTAGTTTTTGCATCCAAACACTTATATGCCTTACTTCTAGTGGAGTATCCAAGGAATATGCCTTCATCAATCTTTGCATCAAACTTCCCATTTCTAGTATCTTTAAGAAAATAAAATTTACAACCAAATACCTTGAAATATTTAACATTGGGTGAGTGACCATACCACAATTCAAAAGGTGTTGCATTTGTACCTTTCTTAACTTGGACTCTATTCAGTGTGTAGACTACAGTACTTATAGCTTCTCTCCAGTACTTTAGTGCAACATTTTTCTCCATCATCAAGGTTCTAGCATAGTCAATCACTGACCTATTCCTCCTTTCAGCAATACCATTCTGTGGTGGAGTTCTTTGTGTTGGTGTTTGTCTTTTGATACCTTTGTCATTACAGAATATTTCAAAATCTCTTGATGTGAACTCACCTCCTCTATATGACCTTAGGCATTTCAGGTTCTTTCCTATTTCCTCCTTAACTCTAGCCAAATACCACATAAACATTTGAAATGCATTAGACTTTTACTTTAAAAACATAGCAGTCATCATCTTGGAATAGTCATCTACAAATAACGTTATGTATCTATCTCCTAGGTAGCTTTGCACTTCTATTGGACCACATAAGTCTATATGAACTAACTCTAGTACTTCATTGGAAGTGTATGTTTTGCTTTTGAAACTAGACTTAGTCATCTTCCCTAGTTGACATTGTTTGCACATTGTGTTTTTAGGTTTCTTCAACTTGGCCAACCCTCTGACCTTCTTCTTCTTGCTGGTGTTGATCAGATCATCAAAGTTAACATGACATGGCCTTTTATGCCACAACCACACATCATCAAGTCTAACAACAAGACATATTGCATCTTCCATATCAAGATAAAAAACATTACTTGTAGTTTGTTCACCCTTTACTATTAGCTTTCCATCTGTGTCATAGATCTTAGCAGTTTTGTTTCTAAATTAAACCTTGCAACCTACATTACCTAATTGTGATACACTCAACTAGTTGTAGTTCAATCCTTCAACATACTATGCATTGTCACATGAAATTTTCTCTATGAGCTTAAGAGAACCTTTTCCTTTGACTTGACATGGAGCATCATTACCAAATCTAACACCATTCCCATCATATTGAATAAAGGTAATGAAATTGCTTTTATCACGTGTCATGTGATGTGACCATCCACTATCAATGGTCCACTTGTCATTCTTGTTCACACAAGTAACCAATGTTGTTTCCTCATCTTCTTCTTTATCTAATTCATCCTCCATGGCTACATAGATTACTTCATCATCATTCTCATCAGAATCTTCTTCAACAATGTAGCATCTCTCATCTTTCTCCTTGTAATCTTTGTTTTCATCTTCTCTCTTGTTCCTATACCTATTTTCTTCTTTGTAGTTCTTCTTCTGTGGACATCTTGCAAAAATATGACCTACTTCATTGCAATTAAAACATATAATAGGGATCTTACCTTTGAATTTACCTTTGCCTCTATGAAATCTCCTAGCTAGTAGTGCTTCTAACTATTCCACATCTTCCTCATCTACGCTGCTATCACTGGATGCATGTTTTCCTTTTCTTCTCTTCTTGTTTGATGTGTCCTCCTTAATGTCTTTTATTGTTATCTTGGCCTTGAAAGTAGATTCAAGGTTCTCAGGTCTATAGTTATCAAAATTGGATAGCTCAAATGCAGTAAGTTTCCCATTATTCCTTCAAAGGTTAGTGTGTTCCCTTGTACACACCTTAGCTCTTGAATGGCTGAAACCCTAATGGCATAGATAGGAGAAAAGTTCTTAAGTATTTGTTGATGGTTGTTTCATCTTCCAATTAGCCACCTAGACTTCTTATTGCACTTACCACTTCTTTCATTCTAGCAGCATACTGAGCAGCATTTTCACCTTCCTCCATTTTCATGTCATCAAACTTTCCTCTTAGGCTTTCTCTTTTTGCTCTCTAGACATTCTGATCTCCTCCATAGATTTTTGATTAGGTTTTCCACATCTTGAATGCAATATCACAGTATTTAATGTCATCATATTCTGCATAGTTAAGTGCATAGGCAATCTCCAACATTGCTTGATTGTACTCTTTTTTTTTCAAATCATCTATAGTAAGAGGTCCTGCTGGAGTTACAAGTTTTGTTCCAATTGAGGTTTGTACATAGTCACCTATTGATCCAAGGTGCAATTTCATCAAACTTTTCCATGCAGAAAATTTGTCTTTGTTGAGCTTAGGAACTTCTCTCTTGGATGTCTTGATCTTTCCTGCTTCTAATACCTTGAAACTAAATCAGCAGATGGCTCAGATACCAATTGTCAGAAATGTTTTAGAACAACTGAGACAAGGGTGGTGGTGAATCAGTTATTCAAGGTCCAAATGTCCTATTCAAACTTTTCACTAAGTATAGTGAGCTCATTCAACCATTCATTCATCCAAGTTTTAACTTTACTAATCATCAAGTTACTGCAAATCAACATGCAAGTATAACACATAAGAAATCAACACATAACACAATAATTTACTTGGAAACCCAATTTGGGAAAAACTATCAGTAACATGCTACTCAATTCTCACTCTTCTGAAGTGATGCCTTGTGAAAGGCCTACCCTATTAAAGGCTTACAACACACTGCCAAATGTGACCTTGTTAGAGGATTTAACCACCCTATTAGAAGTGAGTCTGGTTAGAGGACTTTAGAACATTCACTTGGAATGCCACCCTGTTAAAAGATTTACAAATGGTTGTTAGGCCAACCTAAGTCCATAGGATTTTTAGATCTAATAGAATTGCTAGAGAGTATTAGAAAATCTTGACCTGACTACAACATACAACTTATCTTGCAGATCTTAGATCACTTCTCAACTCATACCCTTGCTTGGCCTTTAATCTTTACAACTCTGACAACTTGCCTTCCTTTCAAGGTTAGTCTCCTTGAGTTTCCATGCTCAATGTACTAGTTCAATCATCTCTTCATGACCACTCGTAGAAGTAGAGCCTCTGTGCTCTTCCTTCTCCTATATGTCTTCTCTTTGACACCCTTCTAACTATTTCATAGATTTTTCTCTTTGACAACAATAGTATCAATGGCTCTTTGCTTCTTGGTCTATTAATCCTTAAATAGAAGTCTTGGAGTTCCTTTTCCCACTCAATTCTTCCATTCTTTATTTTCAATTGACATGGATTAGGTAGGATTCATTTTATCTAACTCATATTCTATTTCCTCTGGAAACTTCTTGAATAATCCTTTAGAATTTTCCCAAGAATGGTTTACATAGGATTTCGTGTGACCAGCTCATCATCCTTATCCTTCAACTTATTCACAAAATTCAATGTAACCACTGTGTCAACTCTGATTTGGTGAATCTTCATCATTCAAAATAATGCAATAGCTTAGCACTATTGAAATACTGGTGCTCAACACATACTATGTTACTCATCATCAACTATGTTTTTCTTGATGCTCAACACCTAAAGATCACTCAGCACCAACTAATAATTTTTTTATGCTCAACACCTGATCTTCACTTGGCACCTAAAGATCACTCGGCACACACTATAATTTCCTATTACTTGGCTCCAACTGGGAATTTTCTTGGCTTCAACTAACTTGCTTGGCATCCACTAATGATCTTAGTTTAAGCTTTGCATTCATCCTTGTTACAACTTCTTCCTCTAATGTTTCTAAGTGTGACCAACCTTTGTAACTTTGAGTATGTTACCAATACATCATTTAACCATTGTCTTAATTGATCTTTGCACTTCATTACAACATCATAACTCAACCTTTCCCTTAGGTTCTCTTGTTACATCTTGTTGATCAAATCCTCTTCATCAATCAACTAAGTGATAATACTTGGATCTTATAAGAAAATATCATCCCTACAAATAGCAAGTTTGACATCAATGACAAAACAATGATTGAAAACATTCTTCAAGAACAATCTTCCTCCTTTGCAATAATCTCCTTCTTTGATTTTCAACAATAATGAGCCTCTCAATCATATTTCCAACAACTATACCTATTTCAGCCATAACTCCCTTGTGTACATCATCACCATGGCGGTCCAGTCAAACCCAGTTTTGGAAACCCAAAGTTGGCCCCAAAGGTGACACAAATCCATACTTTAATCCCTTTGTTTGTTGAGTTTAATCAATCCCAATCAAAATAACAACCATACCTAGCTAAATTACACACACACACACACACACACACACACACACACACACACACACACACACACACATTCATAACTAAAATTTTCACCATATTAGTTTTAATTTTCCCTTCTTCACTTCATAATTCCTTGGATGGCTTCTTTTTTATTCTTCTATTTGCTACGTATTCATTTACTTTTGTGCTTTTATCTTCATAATGCTCTCACTCGTTCCACTTTCTCTTTTCCTATGTACACTAATTGAATTTCTCTATTTAGCTTTGAGTTTTCCTCTTCTCTATGTTGAACAATGATCAAAGTGAGTTCTACTCTACATGGCCTCTTTTCTTTTATTACATGGTATTTTTCTTTTCATCTGTGTTTTTACATTTCCAATTCAAATGACCTATATTTTTTGTACCTTTATAAAAATTGATATGGTTTTCAACATGCTTTGGACAATTTCAAGCTTTTCTTTATTTCTTTTCCTTGTAGTTCCATATTGTTGTCATTATCTATAGATGCAAAAAGATACAAATCTTGTCATTCACTAAAAAGGACCTTTCATTTCATTTCCTTGTCTTTTCTTTCCTTTCCTTATCCCAATATGTTACACATCTTCTCTTTATTCTTTAATTTATAATTTTTATCATGGATCCTTTCTCAATGGAGAAAGACAAAAAATTCATGTTCTAAACCTTAATTGACATTCTACATTTAGTTCTTCTTTTATGCTTTTATTTTCATAGGTTAAGGAGATGCTCTTGCATCACAAAGAAATCATCTTTACATGTTTCAAAATTTTAACATGTTTATAAATCTATCACAAGTGTTTGACTTGAAAGAATAAGAGTGATGGAAATAATTAATCCTTTGATCAAGCATTCAAAATGTTAAAGCATATAAAATATAATGAATGATGATTTTATGTTCTATCAAACAAAAATCATAAATAAGAATATTCAATAGGTTATATTTTAATTTAAAATTATATTTATAAAAATATTTATATATTCAAATTGTTAATGGATATGTATTTAATTAAATTAATTAAAATATAATATAGAAGATACCTTTAGATTTTTATTTTTTGAGAGGTTGTTATTATTGCAAGTTAAAACAAAACAATGTTGGTGGTTATTATAAAGGCCTTGGTAAGAATCAAGAACAATGTAAGTTGGGAAGCTCTCTTAGTACATGCATCAAAGAAGCTTTTGTGGTGGACTATAAGAATTACATAAAACAAGATTCCCAAGATTCTAATGCAATTTATATGAAAAAAAAAATCCTATATAGGGTTTTAGAGTGGTATCAAAGGAATTTTAAACTAAATAGAGAAATTTTCAGTGGTGAAATCTTATTACCTTAGAATAAAATTGAGTTGTGAATGACTAAAAAAATTAAGATTATTTCATGACTATAGAAATAAATTTTGTAGATAAGGTATAAGTAGAATCTAGAATTTAAATATTAAATTTGGAAAGAATTATTGAGGATGAAACATAACAAAGGGTTTATATGGAAATGGGTGGAGATGTGAAAATAGGAATATGCTTAGTATAAAGGGTACTAGTTGCTAAGGAAGAATGACAGTATGATATAATTCATGGATGAGAGAGTGGTAGAGATGTACAAAATCATGTGGGATGTGTGTGTGATGGAAGCATTATAATGAGATAAATTTCCAAAAAGAGGGTTGCAATGATGGTTGTGGATGGAGTAATACTATGTGAAGGAACAACATGTTGGAGGTAATTATAAATGAAGAAAGAATATTTGATGCCCCAAGAAAAGAGGTAATGAAGAAATATTAGCACCAAGATGTGTATAGCTCTAACCCACATGACTTGTTGATAAACATGTAATAAATCATGTCTACTAAATATGTAAAATTATCAATATTAATAATGTTGCTCCTTAACATGAGCATCATGAACATAATTGAATCCACTTTATTATCAATATGAAATATTAGGGTTCCAAGTAGATTGTGGTATGAAGAAAGTAATGTGGCTTGTAGAAGATAAGAACATAAAATACTCTCTCTCTCTCTCTCTCTCTCTCTCTCTCTCTCTCTCTCTCTCTCTCTCTCTCTCTCTCTCTCTCTCTCTCTGTAAAGAGATATCTCACAATATATCTCAAACCTTAAAAAATATATAATACTGAAATAGAAATCAATATGTAAATGTAAATTTCAATGAGAATGCAAGTTTACCCAAAATGTAGAAAATTATTTGTTCTAGTTCAAACTATCTATGTTAATTATATACAAGTACAATAAATGTTATTAAACTGAAAAATAAGTTTGGTAAATAATTTCTTTGAGGAAATTAAATGTAAAAGAAATGAATACTTATCCCTTCAACCTATGATGAAGCATTATCAACAATGACTCATTATTTTATTTTTATTGTCCTTTAACACAAACCTAGAAATCTTTGTGGGTCGACATCTCATAGCTTCAAACCAATTTTGTACCATATAAATTTGATCTTTAAGATTTAATTTTGAATTAGTTTAGTAAAAACTCTTATGATCTAGTTCATTATTACTTTTTCTGTCTACTAATATTTTTTTGATCGATAGCAATTGAAGCCTAGATTAATTATTTTTATTTGTTGTAATTATTTATTTTTAGGTGTTAGGGGAATTCAAACCCAATAACTCCCACATGAGAGGCTCACAAGTTACCATTGTGTTGTAGGCTCTTGCCTCTATCTACTAATATATTAAAACACAATATTTTAAATTATTAATTTGTATAACATCAAATTCCAAATAGACTAATATTAATCATAATAATATTAGTGATTATATTTTGAAAATTAGAAATTTATCATCTTTTATAAAATAGAATATTCATAAAAAATAATAATGAGAATACAACTTCTAAATGATTTTTTTCAACTCATTGAAGCTTGAAGTTATTAAGCATTGTAGACTTACATAATAAATATTATGCCCATCAATATTCAAATTTCCTTACCATGTCCATTGAATTCTCCTAATATTGGAATCTCCCTATGAAAGCCACTCCAAAATTTCAATTACACACCCTTTAATTTCAACGAACAAAAGAAGGAAAGGAAAAAGAACAAACACCTATAGATTTTTAGTACGATGATGCATTGCATTCATGATAGGACTTCATCTTTAATGACATGCAAGCAGAGGATCACTAATATTGTCACCGGTATGGATTTATTATGAGAAACAAAAAGATGTACATTATCAAATCCTGTTAATAAATACTAGCACTTGAACATAAAGGAGGTGCAAGGGATACACTGATAGGTGTTTGATTTGAGAGTATAAATAGAGTTTTCAGTCTTGTACATTATAGCATCCATATTGGATAATATAAAGTTATGATAGTGTCCTAATGTATTTTTTACAAGTCCTCTTTCATAAAAATTCTATTCAAAAGCATGAAACACAAAAAGTGTAGTATTTGTAGTTATAAATATTTTTCGTTTCCTCTTCTTAATAACCAAATGTGAACCTATAGATAGTGTTAGGGATAAGGATTAATTTAATTTAATTTAATTTATTAAATTACCTTTACTCCCTTATGTTATGATGTGGAGCCTAATAAAATTCAGCATGGTTTTCTCCCCATATTATTTCTACGAGGGTTTGGGGGTAGCACCCCCAAGATGGGGTCAAGAGGCAACACCCCTACAGGGTCTTGGGGCAATGCCCCAAGTGTGATCCTTGTTGTAGTATAGGGTGGGGTTGAGGGGCAATGCCCCCATGAAGGTTTTTAGGGGCAACACCTTGGAAGCCAAAAATGTCCTTATATTGTAAAATGCATCTGCTGTTATTTTTCCTATTGGACGACTTATTCTAGCCCTAATTTTGTAAGTGAAAAAAGCTTGAATAAAAAAAGGCTTAGGGTTAGGGATTTCATAATGTAATGGTGATATTTTAGCTTCTTGTGGTAGTATTGAGCTATAAGGGATTGTGGATTGTAATAATTGGATAATAATAATATTGGACTTGTTGTTGGCAGATGTAGCCCAGGGTTTGGGTGAACCATGTTAAATCTTGGTGTATTGTGTTCTCTTTTATGTGATCTACTATTTTTTGGTATTGGTTATATTTGCATGTAAGTTTTATTTCTATTTGAGGTTAATCCTAACAAGTTGTATCAAAGCCACATGGTCATCATTTTTTTACCTAGACCATCATCATTTTAAATTTTTCTAGCGATCCTTTGTAAGAAGGTCTCATAGTTGAGTGGGAGCGATGGTAGACAAGGTTCAGCTAAAGGTGGAGAAGTTTAATAGGTAGAAATTTCAATTATAGAAGATGCAAATGGAAGACTATCTTTATCAGAAGGATTTATGGAAGTCGTTAGAAGGAAAATCCAAGAAATAGGGAACTATGATAGTTGAGGACTGGGAGATTTTAGATAGAATGAAACTTGGAAGAATTTGATTATTATTGGCACCATCAGTGACATTTAGTATTACAAAAGAAAAGGTCCTATTAACTACTTTAGTTTGACCATCAGTTTGGAGATGGTAAGTTGAACCAAATGACATGTTTCTACCAAGCTTTTTCCATAAGGTTTTCCAAAAATAGCTCATAAATTTAACATCCCTATCTGATACAATGCTTAAAGGGAGTCCACAAATTCATACAACCTCCTTGAAAAATAGATGGGCAATGTGACTAGCATCATTAGTTGTCCTACATGGTATGAAATACACCATTTTTTTGAATCTATCAACAACAACATAAATCCTATCATACCTTTGCTTGGTTTTTGGTAAATGTACAAAAAAATCCATACTTACACAATCCCATGGTCTATTTGGAATTGGTAAAGGCTGATATAGACCTACATTTCTAATTCCTCCTATGGATTTCATGCACACCATGCACTACTCCACATACTTGGTTACATCCCTTGCTAGTTTTGGCCAATAATGGAACCTTTGCACTAGTTCTATGGTTTTGTTGATACCAAAATGACCACTTAGGCTATCATTATTCTTCTCCTATATAATTTTCTCTCTCATGGAACCCCTTGGCGCACACAACTGATTACCCTTGAATAAAAATCCATTTTACAAGGTATATTCTAAAAAATTGCTATGAAAATGATTCTAAAAATCCATGCATACCTTTTAGGCTTCAGCAAAGTCCTCATATTCTTTGTAAAGATTTAGAAAACTCTCTATTCTAATGATTAGGATCTAAATCTCTTGGATTTTCATAATCCTCCTACTTAGTGCATCTACCACTTTGCTCAGTTGCCCCTTCTTGTGCTTGACTATGAAGGTAAAGGCCTGCAAGTACTCCATCTAGCTCAAGTTTCTATTGCTCAACTTCTCTTGAGTGATGATGTACCTAAGATCTTGATTATCTAGAAATACAAAAAATTCTTTGGGCAACAAATAATGTCTCCACTTCCTAAGACACTGAACTAAGGCATAGAGCTCTAAGTCATAGGATTCATACTCCTTTTTGGACTCATTAAGCTTGTTACTATAGAAAGCTATTAGTCTACCTTCTTGACTCAAAACACCACCTACTACTAAGCCACTTGTGTTACATTCTAAGGTGAACAATTTCTCAAAACTAGGCAATTGTAGGATAGGTTGAGTAGCTACTTATTTCTTCAACATTTCAAATGACTTTTTAGCTTCTAAGGTCTACTTAAACTTAGACTTGACTCCACCCTTTATGGTATCCAACAAAGGTGTCCAAATACCACTAAAATTCCTAATGAATTTCCTATACAATTGAGACAAGCCATGGAAACTTCTTATCTCAGTAGATGTGGTAGGTGTTGGCAAATCTAGTATAGTAGACAACCTTCTCCTTGTCCATCTCTAGTGTGCCTTGAGACACCACAAAGCCTAGGTACACAAGTTCTTCCTTGAAAAAGTCACACTTCTCAAGATTTATGGCTAGCTTCTCCTCATGAAGCCTTCAAAATTTCCTCAACATGCTTGATATGCTCTTCTCTAGTCTTGATGAAAATAAGTATATCATCTAGATATACAACTAAAAATCTACCTATGAATGTGCTAGGAGCATTGGAAAGACCAAATAGCATTCCAAGTCATTCATAAAGGCCATCAGTAGTCTTAAATGTTTTTTTCCATTCATATCCCTTCTTTATTCTGATTTAGTGGTAACCACTCTTCAAGTCCAACTTAGTGAAATATTGGCTCCTCTATGGTAATCCATAAGGTCTTCAATCTTAGGTATGGGAAACCTATACCTGATTGTAATCCTATTGATGGCTCTTGAATTTGTACATAATCTCCATTTTCCTCCTTTCTTAGATGCCAACACAACAAGAACTGCACATGGGATTATGCTCTTTTGTATCAAGCTTTGATCCATCAATTCTTGGACTTGTCTTGCTACTTCTGAGTTTTGATCTAGATTCAACTTGTATACTTCTTTATTAGGAAAATAAGCACCTAGAACAAAGTCAATTTGATGACTAATGACTCTCCTAGGAGGTAGAGTAGCTGGAGTACCATCACTCACTATGTCCTTGTACTTTTCAAGAAAATTTTGGAATTCATTTGGTAAGGGTTCCTTGGCTGCATTTTATTTTTCTTTAGACTTTATAACTACTACAAAACTTTGACATTCCTCATCCTTGAGGTCTTTAAAAAACTCTTTCCCACTACAAAATAGAGCACTAGGCACTTTTGCTTGTGTTTCCTCCCCTTCCAATAAGAACTGAATTTTGAAGGTATTTCCTCCCTTCTTAAAAGTTATGGAACTTTCTCTACCATCATATAAAACTTCCCCATCAAATTTACAAGGCCTACCTAGTAAAATATGACAAGTCTCCATAGGAAAAACTTCACACAACAGTTTTTCCTTGTATACTGCTATGGAGAATTCCACCCAAGCTTGCACATTCACCAAGATTCTTTGTCCCTTGTTAAGCCAAGTAACCTTGTAAGGATTTTCATGAGGTATATTCTACAATTTCAACTTAGTAATAACCTCCTTTTATATTACATTATCAGTAGAACTAGAATCTACCAACACTTTATATACTTTTCCTAGGATTTTGCATTTTATCCTAAACAATGTCCTTCTATGTTTAGGTTCATTAGGAGCTATTTTATTGATCAAAACTCTCCTAACATGAGGTTATCACCTTTTTTAGATTTAATGTGGTCCACATTAGATGCTTTGATGCAATCTTCTTATACATATGCCATTCTTTTATCTTGGTTTGAGGAAGAAGGCTTCTCTAGGCATTTGTAGGATGGATCACCCAAGTGACCACAATTGTAACATTTCATACTTACAAAGTATGAATTGGATATTCATAATCCTCTTCATCTACTTGATCCTCCTTGGTTGCCTCTCCATCTATTGTAACCACCTCTTGAGGAGTTATCACTAGCTTTCTTTGTGAACTTGCTCTCACCTTGATTCTTCTGCTCACTACCTCTACCCTAGTAGCCTCCCCTTTTTCCTCTTTGGTTTCTATCATTACTTCTATCCTTGAAGTTAGAATCTCCTTTCCTTTTATTCTTTTCCTCTACCTTTAGTGCTAGTTAATGGCATTTTTGAACTATGGTAGGTGCCCACAAACTGAGCTCCTCTTGGATATTCCACTTCAAGGCACCTAGATATCTTGCCACTTTGATTGGTTCCTCTTCTTGATGTTTGGATCTCAGACATAACCTCTAAAATTATTTAGTATAAGAGGTCACATTGAGCTCTTTTTGTTTCAATCATTACCTTCTCTTGTGGAGCTGAATTTCAAAGTCTTCAAGCAGGAAGTTCTCCTTCACTTTAGTGACTATAGCCTTCTAGTTAGCTGTAGGGGTCTTACCCATGCTAATTCTTTCATCTTGTATATATTTCCACCATGTTAATGTTGAGCCTTTGAGCCTTGACCTAGAAACTTTAACTTTTTGTGTCTCTGATACCCCCCACACTCAAAATGGTTATCCATGCCATCTATCTAGTCCATGACTACATCATTGTCCATCTTTCCACTCAAAAGTGGTACACCTTCCAAAGGTTTTCGTCCTAAGGCTTTCATAGCCTTCAAGAAGGGCTCTTCATCCAAGATAGGGCCAGGTTTAGGGATTGCATCCTCCTCTGCTACCTCTTTACCCTTTTCAAATTCTTCTTCCTTTCTCCTGGCTACTTCAGAAAATGCATCCAATTTCACCTTTACCTCTGCTATGTATTCTTCAAGAAATCCATTTTTATCCCTTTGTTCATCAAATTACTTAGCTATTTTTTCATTTTTCACCATATTGGTTTCACCTACTGACTCTCTAGTAGATGCAGACATCCACCAACTATTCCCAAATCTTTGACTTCCTTTGATACCACTCTAATATGACAACCAATCTTACTCACAAGCCCTGATCTCTCTAGGGTCTTCTTAGTTCTTCCACATAATCAAATAGGGATTATTATACACCCTATACCTCTAAGGAATCTATCAAAGAGATCCCACTTCTTCAATTGGTGGACATCAATAGGTTACTACGAGATTGCTCAAACTTCCACAAATACACAAATAACCCCAATGCTCCTTGGACCTTTCCATTTGGTCAAATGAATACCTAGGCATACCTTAGGTTATTCATCAACATACTAAACCCAAAACAAGTAAAAACCCTATTGGAGTTGCAATCCACAAGTCAATTTGTACTCAGTTGCTTGGAAAAAGGCTATAATAATTAGCCCTCCAAATGCACTAAAACTAAGATATTTGGAAAATTACCTTACAAGGACCAAAATAAATAACTTTTCTAGATACTCTTTTTGGAATAATTGAATATTTTGGTATTCTTAAGCCTCCAACTTGTCAATACAACCCAAGCACATTTTTAGGCTTAATTTGAGGGTTTAGAGGGTTTTGGTGTTGTTTGGGTTTTTAATCTCCTAAAAATCCGTATCAAGACTCATCCTCTAGAGTGAAGTTAGCCCTCATATCTACTTACTCACCAAATTATTGGATTGAAGAATCAAACCTTTCAATCCACTCCAAATGCTCTTTTTTAGATTTTGTGATCCCTAACCAAACATGGTTTGCTTGCCTAGGGCATCACACTAAAAAATCTTGTTGTGCTTCCCATGGTATCTCTTCTTCTTCACATAATTTACAAGGAGTCTAGTTCCAAATTCCAAGAGGCTTCACATTTAATATGGTCAGAAATGTCCCTAAGACCCCATTTGGTGTTGGCTGCCTAGTTTAGAATAACAACCTACTAACTTAACAAATAATTTATTTGAACAAATAAAACTCTCTGAAACAACACACAAAATAAAAATATAAATTAAGAACAACCTCCACTAACACTTCCAACATAGAAAATCCTAATTCTGATCCGTACAAAGCATGAAAAAATACTAAAAGCAAGAAATTGTTGTAATAAAGAAAATGTTGATTATAGTTCGTACAATGTCATTTCTCCTTCTTTGAACCTCTTGGAAAGGTTTTTTTCTTTCTTATATAGGCTTGTAAAGGATGTTTTAAAATAATTTAAATGGTTGAAGGGCTCTCACACAGAAGTTTCTCTTTTTGCATAAAAGTTGCAAAAGTTGTCAATGACAACTTTGTAAGAAATGAACAATTTTTGTAATTTTGCAAATTATCTACCCAAACTTGCTCTACTTGGTACCAATATTTACAAAACACCTAATAAGGACCCTAAATCACCTTCTTTCCCTATTTGGCTCTCAAAACCCAAAAATTCTCTTTTGAGCCAAATCAACAATTTTGAGCAATTAGGAGCAATATTGCATTGTGGGGCTCTTCTAACCTATCTAACCTTGCCTTAGGACCAAATTGATCCTATTATTACACTATTGATGTGGCTAGCATCACTACAAGAAAAAAAAACCAAAGAAGCCCTAGGGGTACCCTTTAGCCTAGCTAGGTGCTCCTCCACCAGGCAAAAAAAAGGTTGATGTTGAAGAAGTCAAAGTGCAGATGAATAAGACATGGAAGAAAAGAGAAGATTGCAGTACATGAAATGTAGATGAGGTTATTTCATCTAATAGATTAGGTGATCACATTACCCCCAATTAGGCAATTAAAAGGTATGTGTGGGACTGATATTTCAATGATATACTTTGCATTAGTTCCAAGAATTTAAGGTCTAAAGAGTACATATATGCATGAATGAAGATGTAATGTATTAGTTAAAACCTAGAAGAAATTGATAGTTTTGTTAGTTCTCATATTGATACCAAGCATGAAAAGTTTCATAATTACTATCGAGTGAAAATGAAATTTTAGTTAATGCTAAGCTATTAAGGGTACTAGTATTGGCCGAGCTCACTATAGTAGTTGAGCTTATAGTTGTGTAAGAACTGACCATTTATTTCTAAGTTTTAAGGGTTGTATAGTAGATTTTTGACTCATTTGGACTCATTTGAGATTAAAGATAGCACAAAGAGCATAATGTAAATTGCATAGTAAGATTCTTTCATTTGCAAATTGAATTTAACTACAACTTGACATATTCATCAAATTGAAAAGGTCTTTTATTGGTGTCAAGTTACATTTTTTAAGTTTTCATAAAACCTAGGTATCAAATATGGCATCTATCTCTTCTGTAGCTATTAGGAAGGAATGAAAAGAAGTTTTAAATTTCCAATAAATTAGCAATGAGATTATACAACCACCCTACTGAGCTATTCCTAAGATAACATATAAGGGAGATCCTTTTGGTGCATTATCTATGATACCACTATAGGTTTTGATGATACAAGATGTTAGATGCTGCTACATCTGTAAGGTGGGAAGTATTGGAGATGTGGAGATTAGAGATTTGTATAGCAAACTATGTGTAGATGGAGTATTGAAGGAAGAGTACAAAATCATAGAGAGAAAATGGTTAACCCATGCCCTAGATTTTGAAAATGTATTCAAAATAGATTGGATTAAGATAGTACATAGAAAAATATATGACAACTCCATATTGTTGGAAAATTTCCCTACCAAGATCACAAAATGGACCATCCAATGAGTAATAGGGTATCATACCTTAGACAGACCCAAGGCCGTGCAAAGTGATGAGAAGGAGATAATAGAAAAGAATACAAGGGTAGTATGGAATATAAGAGAAATGACTATAGACAATTTATAATCCCTTAATTGCATTTTTAGGGAGAATAATTACTCGCAAGTTCTTTTAATCTAGTAGATTGAATAGTGTGTCTTGTATGGCTATGGATTTAGGTTACAGGATAGTGAAAAAGAACCACACTTATGACCTTGTTGAGTTGCAACTTCAGCAGTTATCAAAAAACTTGGAGGCCATAAGAAAGACAAAGAGTGAACAATAAAAATTTGGTTCACTACTAGTTTGTATATTTTTTTATGTATAGAACACATTTCCTTTATTTGGAAAAGTTTCTTGGAAGACCAATATTTCTATTGCAATTTAGATTGGAGAATTCATAGAGAAACTTGGGGATAACTTTTAGTTAGTAATGACAAGTTACTTTGAAGACTTTAAGAAGTCTATGAAATAGAGACTAAGGATTCTAGTATCACTAGTTGAGAAACATTATAATGTTGTTTGTGTCTAGTTGATGCTAATCATACTTATGTATAAGAAGTTGTTCCAAGGGTTAGATGGCTTAGGCCATTGCCTTATGAAATCAATGTGGATGAGACATCAACAACCATCATAGCTTTACTGGAAAATGAAATAGATAAGTGTACAACCTCATTTGGTAATTATGAGGAAACCAAGTCAAGAATCATCGTAGACTTGAAAACAACTTCTGTGATAAAGAAGAAAAATAAGCTTGTGAAGAAGATTAAGGAAAGATTTGGAG
The DNA here is from genome assembly GCA_028749045.1 of Cupressus sempervirens. Taxonomy (NCBI): domain Eukaryota; kingdom Viridiplantae; phylum Streptophyta; class Pinopsida; order Cupressales; family Cupressaceae; genus Cupressus; species Cupressus sempervirens. The sequence continues at coordinate 345,260,570 of CM053786.1, read as the reverse complement.
AAGGGGGAGAAGAGGAAGAAGAAGAGGATGATGGTGAGGATGATGAAGGAAATCAACCAGCCTAAACCCCACTTGCACTCACACAAGGTTAGGGAGAAGAAAAAGAAGAAGAACATGATGAAGGTGTCAAGGAAGAAGAAGCCAAGGAAGCACCTAAGCCAGTAGAAAAGAAGAAGAGGAAGGATAAGGAGCCAATAGCGAGGAAACCAAAGAAAGTTGTGAAACCTACAAAAAAAAAAGCCAGCAGTACCTGTTACCAAGGCTAGCATAAGGGAAAGTGCAAAGAAAACATAAGAAACTGAGAAGCCTAAATGCAAAAGAGCTATTGCAGCTATAGAGGAGAGTGAGCTTGAGAAGAGAAAGAGGAGAAATTGTGTTACTCCAATTGAGTCAGATAAGGAGAGGACACAATCAGATGACAATAGTCAATTCCAAGTGGTAAGCCACAATCCCTCTTCTAATTTAGATAATTTGTGCGACAACATAAAAAATAATGTAGATTTATTAGAATTCACATTTGCTGAGTTTGGTAAACTTGGAAAGTTAGACACAAATAAGGTGGAAGAGTCCATATATGAGATGATGGCCATATTTAAGACCACTCCTATTGAGATTTCCAACTCATCATCAAAAATTCTATATGAAAAAGTTGAGCAGAAGAGGCAGTTTAGTTTGACAACTGAAACAAAAATATGGGAGACTACTCTAGAAAGAGTAATGCCAAACTTGGATAAGTCAACAATGACTAAAGCCATAAAAAAATAGAAGGGGAGATTTTCTCCAAAAGGAAGAGTTTTCAATATTTTATAGAATAAAATTGAAGAAGTTTTCCAACAAAGCACCCAAATATGGAAAGTCATTTATGGGTTGAAAATAGAAAAGACAATGAACAAGCACCTAAGGAAGTTGGTAAAGAAAATTATGATCAAGAGGCAATAGAGACTACAAAGGATGAATCAATCAAGGAGGGAGATGAGGGAGGCATGGAGAAGGAAGCATATGAAAAGGCTACAACTAAAGTTGAGTAGTGGGATGAATAGAATGTACCTAATGTACATATGTTGAGTGTCAATCCCCCTCATGTGGACAAGGAAAGTGAACAGGACACAATAAAGATAAAGGATGTTTCTGATAACATAGTCTAGAATAGCAATCCTTTGATAGAAGAAGACTTGAAAAGGATATTACAGAGTTCCACCATGGCTACATAGTTATGCACAAATCCTATTTTGGTGAGAATAGATAAAATTGAAAAGGTTGGAATAGAAATAGTAGGGGAAAAGAAACTAGTCACCTCCAGTGTACCCCCAAAGGTAAATATTACATCAAAACAAAGTGCAAGCATAGAATAACAAGGTGTTATTACAACACCAGTTGCTTTGCCTCTTATGCCATTCATTTCCCACAAGAAATCCTTACTTACAATTGAAAAGGATGGAACTAAAATAAGACTAGTTTAGGAAATAGGTCCTACACCTACTTCATAGATATAAGGTGAGGAAAACACAAAAGAAAAGAATGATAGGATAGAAGAGTCAGTTTTGACTACAAAACAAGAGGAAAAAATAGAAATTTAGACATTGGTTACCTATCAATTTCTCCATCTCCTATTCCTAGTCAAACCCTTCATAGGCTAACTATAGATGTTATACCCTTACAATCATCAATGCCTAGTCCTACTACATCTAAGATTGGTGAAGGTGCATCTTATGGAGATGTCAACCTAGATGAGGTGATTGAATTTCCAAAGTTTGATCTTACAACAATCACCATTAAGAAAAGAGCATTTTTTAGGAAGCTCTAGCAAGGAAGAAACATTAGGAATTTCTCAAAAGGGAGCACAAGTAGAGACAAGCTCTTCATGACATCAAATAAATATTTCTTGATGCATTCAGTCTCCCAAGCCCTAATGAGGAAAAAACAATTATTGAGAAATTGGTGAATATAGTTGATAAGATCAATAATGCTGACCTGTACACAAATACTAAAATTCTAGAATGGTCTGAGAAGAACTTTCAAACAAAGGTCAATGAAAATATTTCTAGTGCCATTGCACTATGATAGGTTGACTTAGCAAACAAGATGGGAAATGTAAAGAAGGTTTAAGAGGATATATTTTCTCTATATGCAAAACTTTGTGATGTGAATTTATTCACACAAGGAGTTTAGAGGGATACTAACCAACTGTAAGGAGAGCTAAAAAAAATAGGTATTACTCTTAATTTGTCTCCTAGTTAGAGCCAAGCTCATTTTAAAAAATTGTTATCCACTCAAGGTTAGCTAGCTACATTACATGCAAAAGATGCAAATATTCAAGCTACCTTGATAAGTATTCAATCCATGTTGACCCCACACATGGAGGTGCTGCACAAGAAACTAGATTTCACTAAAACATCAATAAAGAAAGATGCTCATTTTTCCACTCATGATGGTTTAGTAGACCTTGTTGCCAAAGTTTATGTTCAATTCCAATCTCTAGAGGTATTGAGCAACAATTGGGATGTAGCATTGAAGATAGTAATGGAAGTCCATAATTTTCTTCTGGACAAACACACTATTAGTGTACCACCCATGACATAAGCATCAAAAAGGAGGAGAAATATAGTTTGGGGGAGAGATAAAGGGGGAGAGACAAGAAAAAGGAGGAGTAAATGAAGAAATAGAGGAAGACATTAGTTCAACAAATTTACTCAATAGGAGTATCAGATTCATATATAGTAAAGAAAAATCAACTTAGGGTGATTTATGAAGTTTTGAGGTATGAATGATGAGTCATTAGTTTTGCAAGACTTTGAAATTTTGAAATTTTGTATCGAAGACGAGTAAAGGATATAGATTATTTGAGTTATGCTCATAAGTTAAGATTGTATATACATGACAAAGTGTTTTTTCTACTCATGTCAAAGGGGGAGATTGTTGATCTCATTTTTGTTTTGCAATATAAGTGATAATACACTTAAGTCATTACTTAACAAAACTTAGTGCATGTTGAGTAAGTAGTGTATGCTAAGCATAAATTGTCAGATAATGCATGTCAAGCACCAGTATATGTCGAGTAGATTGTTATTGTCGAGTCACTCCAATGACGAGAAAGCCAATACATGCTGAGTGACTTGAATGCCAAGTAAATAGTGGATGTTGAGTCATTTAGAGGTCAAGTTACAACTTTGAGAATCTAGTGGATGCCGAGCATTAGAGGCTTCAAGTGTTGAGTGAATAGTTTTGGACATAGTTGTTTGTAATAGCACAAATTCCTATGTAAACCATTTTTGGCCCAACTTAATAATTGTTTCATGATTCTAGAAGATAAGAATGAATCTATATTGAGAAACCCTATGTAGTACATGAAAGCAATTAGATAAAGGAATGAATTAAGTAGAAAAAAGAGTGAATCATACTCATTGATTCCTACCTATCCTTAGGTCACCTAAGTCTTCTTAAGCAGGGAAAAACCTTAAAGAGTTAAAGAGTGATAGAAGGTGTTTGCATGCACAAAGGCAAAGAATTCATGGTGACTAAGAAGATGTGAAAGGGTTGAATTGTAGAATCAGTTAGAGAGAATAGAGTAGAGTGGTTAGAGGACAGAGAAGACATATATAATCAAGAGGATCAAGGATATATTTGGAAAGAGAAGATCTAATATCTAGCAAACTAGTGCTTCAAAGGATCAATGCTAAAACATTCTAATAGGTGAATAAGTCAAAATCTCCTAACATAGTAGTCTCAACAGGATTTTGTAAATCTTTTAATAGGGAACTTAGTTTATTGTCAGTTAAAGTTTATTGTTAGTTAAAGTCCTTTAACTAGGCACACTTTTAGTAGGGTGTTGAAATCCTTAAATAGGGTGAGGCCTAATAGTCTTTGTAATCCTTTAACAGGGAAGACCTTTCACAAGGTAGATCATAGTTTATGATCAAACTTATTATAACCTTAATTGGATACACTTTACAACTATAGTAAACTTATTGTTTTTGTACAAATAAGTTATATGTTTAGAAAATGGGAGAAAATTAGAAAATTTTCCTTCACATTTAATGTTGAATTCACCATCATTTTACATTTTTTTCCTGGGAAAGGATTCTTAAAGTTATCCCTATTGATAGTTTGTGGTGGGGTGAACCCACAATAATGGGTTCCACTTTAGTGGGACGAACAAAAATGAAAAAAATTGCAAAATGAGAAATTGAGTTTACCATATGATCACGCGAACACACTTATTGTGTTTGCACAAATTTTTTTAAAATCATGTTCGCGTGAACATCTTTCACATGTTCGCGTGAACATATGTGATAAATATGTTTGCACAAACATGATTTGCATGTTCACGCGAACATACATTCACGCGAACGCCATGTTCGCGCGAACATGCAAAATCACAAAAAATTCAACCTTTTTTTTTTTTTTTTTTTTGCTCTTTTGACTGCCATAATTGTAGGAGAATGATCTCCTACTGTAAAATTAGAAATGTCAAAATGTGCTGCTCGGAGCAAGATTTCCAACGACTATAATTTTAATACATAATTTAATCATTAAGACTTTCAAATATGAGTTTAACTCATTATAGGTTCATTACCGATTGAATATCAACTGACTTTGACACCTCGGGAAAATTAGTAAATTAGGTCAAATTTTTTTTGAAAAATATGGAGGCACTGGCTTATTGAGATACCTTTCTATTCAAAAGAAAAAAAAAAAAAGGTTTATGATAAATTGACTTCAAATTATCTGTGTCAAACGGAACGTATGTCTGAATTGCGGTTCATGTCACTTCAAAACTTCATAAACTATACAATATTCAACAAAAATAAATCAAACCAACTGCAGACATTGGATATTGATGTTACAAATCCAAGGCCAAAATAATTACTTCATTATCATTTTTAGAAAAAAAGTTATGTGTGTCAAACGGACTGTCACTCTTTAAAATATTGAATTTTATTGTGTACCACTTTTCAGAGGAGATAAAAAAAATTAACATAAATATTTTTTTTTTTTTAGATTAAAAAATAGAGTTAAAAAGTAGGAACAAAGTATTCAAAATCACTAGTTTATGTCATCTTGAAATTATTTATAGTTTTGGAGATATAGTCACTTGAACGTGACGTTTGTTGCAAAAATATTGATTTCAGTGTCAAAATTGGTCAAAAAGTGGAACCCATTATTGTGGGATCACTCGGTGACTGATCAAGGAAGTACTATACATACTTCCTCATGATGTGCAACAACCACAACAACAAATACCACACACATCAGTGCATGTTAGATGGTCAACAAGGATAATTAGACCTCCAAAAAGATTTTCTCCCTCTTTGTATTCTATTTTACTAATCAATGCTAGTAAACTTGAATGTTATGATAAAGCTATGCAGGTGGATACTAAGATTCAGTGGGAGTTTGCAATGAAAGACAAAATAGACTCTTTGTTAAAAAATAAGACATGAGATTTATTCAAGTTGTTTGCAGGTAAAATGGCTTTACATAATAAGTGGGTTTATAGGTTGAAAGAAGAGGTGGAGGTAAGAAAAGATTTAAAGTCAAGTTAGTGGTAAAAGGATTTGCATAGAAAAAGGCATTGATTTTGATGAGATATTATCTCTTGTTGTTAAAATGACTTCTATTTGCATTGTTTCAAGTATTGTGGCTATTGAAGATTTGCATTTGGAGCAGCTTGCTATTAAAATAGCCTTTCTTCATGGTAATTTGGATGAAGAGATCTATATGGCACAACCATAAGGATTTGAGGTCAAAATTAAGGAGAACTTAGTGTGCAGATTGAAAAAAAGTTTATATGGCTTGAAACAAGCACCTCGGCAGTGGTATCTAAAATTTAATAGATTTATGCATGAACATGGATACAATAGGTTTCATTCTAACAATTGTGTTTACTTTAAGAGGTAGGATGATGACAGCTACATTATTTTATATTTATATGTTGATGATATGCTTGTAGTTGGGTCTAATATGGATCATATTAAGGGGTTGAAATGCCAATTAGCACATGCATTTTCTATCAAGAATTTGGGGGCAGCAAAAAAATTCCTTGTTATGAAGATTTGTAGAGATAGGAAGAAAAGGAAATTGATGCTATCTCAAGCTGATTATGTTGAGGTGTTGCAACATTTCTCTATGGAGAATATTAAAGCTATCAACACACCTTTACCTAGTCATTTGAGGTTGACTAAGGAGATGTGTCCAAAGAAACAAGAGGAGGAGGATAAGATGCCCAAGGTACCCTATGCTTCAGCTATAGGAAGCTTGATGTATGCTATGGTATATGCAAGGCTAGATATTGCACATGCAGTGGGAGTCATTAGTAGGTATATGAGTCATCTAAGAATTGAGCATTGGAATGTAGTTAGATGGATTCTTAGATATTTGAGAGGAACATCCAGTAAGTGTTTACATTTTGGGGGATCTACTACTAACTTACATGGATATGTTGACTTAGATTTGGCTAGGGATATTGATACCAGGTAAAGTACTACAGGATATGTATTTACTGTTAGTGGGGCACCAAGACTGACTAGGAGACAAATATATTCAACAAAAAGATATGTTCAACCAATTACTCCCATCACATATTTGCACAACAGGTTCATTATCGAACTAGACTAGGGAGAAGGTAGATTTTTCAAGGGTAGGAGAAGTCAATCACAACACCAAAATAGATGCCTCTTTCAAGGCTAATAATCACAAGAACTTCTATTCTTCACTTCTTACTTTCCATAACAAAAAATGGTTTGTATTGACGAGTAGGGGGGCATATCACCCTACTCTCTCCCTCTCCTCATCATGAGGAGAGACTTTGCACTAACCTAGAGTCCAATTGAGGCCCTTCTCCCATAAATGCCCACTTCTTCCCTATCTGAGGGTGATTAATGCCAACACAACCCTTAAAGTTTCCCTCATAAAACAAAATGTAAAACAATGAAAAGAAAACATTTAAGAAACCCATAAAAATCTCATCCCTTACATGTTTCATTATACATATGAACACACACACATGCAAAAGGGCCTACTTAAAAAAATGAAAACACAACATGAAGACACGAACTTGAAGGATTCCTACCTTCACAAATGGTTATGGAAAACTAAAATTTTGAGAAGAGCTATCCTTCTTCCTTCTTCAATCCTATTTTTACTCTCTCTAAATGTAGAAATTGGTTGAACACTCTTCAATGCTCAAATTTCAACTAAATAGGCTCCTAACTCAACCACCTAAAAATTGCAATAACTCCTGACTTGACTAAGGCCTTCTAGGGTCTTCCAACATAATCATATCATTAAGGCAACCTTTATGGTGGAGTGAAAATTTTTCAAACTCATGGTGAAGTTCAATTTTTACACTAAAGGAAAAATAGGATATTTGGGTGGTCACAAAAGTCAACAAAAGGTTCTAGAGGGGTAGAAAATGCCCTCAACCCATACACATACCCCCTAGGCACATGGTTTTCATTAAATTTGGCCTCTAGGACCATTTTAGGACCTCTTAATTGGCTTGAAATATTTGGACTTCCTAAAGACCCTACGAATGCAAAGTTACCACTAAACCCTAATTAGGGTAATTAATCTAGGTTACCAACTAATTAATCTTAGATTACTAACCTAGTCCATCTCAGATTATCAAGTTACTAAGCTAACCCTAATTATCATGTTGATATACATATATGAATTACAAGTGTCAAGTGACGCTATAAGATCACTGTTATAAAACATTAAACACTTTATGATGATAAAATGATACACACATTCATATTATGATACAAATGAAATACAAAACAACATGGTTTGCATCTTTTATTAAACTCAACCTTAGGTTTTACAAATTGTACATAGGGTTGATTACTGATTCTCCATTAGATTTCTTGCTAATAATCCTGCACACTCATTTCACACATCAGTAGCTCAAGAAAAATTACATGCATATATTTAAAACTCATCTGGATAATCACATAAATCAAAATGTCAATCTTCCATATAAATAATTATTATCTCATTTTTGTTCATATATTTAACCATTAAAAATTACATAATTAAGGTATTAATCTTATTCCTAATCCTACATTCATTTATTGTACTACATCATCAATATGCATGCTCATAAAACATTAAATAACATGATTAATCATCTTAAAGTAAAGTATCACACGACATAAAATAACATAATATTATCCAATCCATTCAATAATGTCTCAACATATCAAGTCATAATGTATCAAAATAACAATGTATTAGTTGTACTATGATGGGTTAGGGCAAGCCCTCACACAAATACTTGAGTGGCGAATTAAGTGAAATGATCCCTGAAACAAAACTTCTTCAAAACTTTTGACATAAAGTCCCAATCAACTTTTTCATAAGCCTTAGACAAACCCATCTTGAGGAGAAAACCTTAACAATTCAAATATTTGGTTGAATGAATCACCTTATGGACTTTGATGATGGAGTCCAAACTTTTCTTTCTTGACACAAAACTATTCTGCTGAGCCAAAATTATTGAAGGTAGGCTAGTCAACATTCCTAGAAGTTATGACTTTAGAAAACACCTTATAAATGGAATTACACAAACTTATTAGCCTGAAAGATTCTAAAATTATATCACATTCTATTTTAGGAATCAAAACAATAAACATTGAATTAAGTTCCTTAAGAAATTTATTAGATCCAAAAAATTCTGTAACTGCTACACCCACCTCTGACCCATTAATTTTCCAAAACAAATGAAAGAACATAAAGAAACCATCGAGTCCTGGGGATTTATCTCCTTCAAAAGAAAATGTTTCATTTTATATTTAATCCTTGGAAGGGATGGAAACTAGCATTCTATTATTATCCTCATCTAGAAAAGAAGTAATAGAAGTCAAGAGTTGTTTTTTACTACTAGGACAAAGATTAACGTCATTTATTAGAAGATTGGAGAAAAAATCCACAAAAGCCCTATAGATATTCCCATCAGAGTGCACATCACCATTTTGAGAAGAAACATTTAAAATTCTTATAGAATCTCTATGTATAGATGTTGTGAGATGAAAAAATCTAGAATTAATGTCTCTAGCCTTTAGCTAGAGAGCTCTTGATCTTTGTCTCCAATAAATATCTTCTTTAGTAAAAATATCATGATACTTCACAAGCAAATATTTTTCCTTACTTATAAAACTCTGAGAATCCACTTCCGCTTGAATAATCTTTTGAACTTCATTTAGACCAATGTAATAACTAATTTTTGAAGGAAGATATCCCCAAAAGTCTCCTTGTTCAAAACTTCAAGATTTTATTTTTAATAAGATTAAGTATTTTGGCTATCTTAAACATAGCTGACTTTTCAATCTACACATTCCACTAGACTTGAACAAGAGAATAGCGATATTGGGAACAAGAGAATCTTCCAATACCACTTTCTCCATTGAAATAAGAATACTAATGTTCTCCTGAATCTTCACCTCCACCACAACCTCATTCTCAATTTTAGGACCCCACTTTTGGATTCATTACTTTCTCTTTTGTTGAGATAATTCAGGTTGAGAAACCTTCTTGACTATATTAGAAATTTTTTTAGCACAATGACTAGTCTTGTCCTAGATAATTTAGGAAAAGGGAAGGGTTTCAAATTCTACCTCCTATTTGATAAACCCCTTCTTAGATAATGAAGGAGAGGGAGAGAATGGGAGGAGGAGAGTGTGAGAAAGGAGAGGGAAAAGGGAAGAGAGGGAACAAGGGAATACAAGGGGGAGGGGAAAATGGTAGGGAGAGTGTGAGAGAAAGAGGGAGGAAGATGATGGAGAGTAAAAGGAGAGAGGAGGAAAAGAGAGTGCAAGGAGTAGAGGGAGAAAGGAGAGGAGGGGGAGAGAAGGTGTGAGAATGGAAGGAGAGGGAGAGAGGGGGGAGGAGGAGAGTGTGAGAATGAGTAGAGGGGAAAGGGGGAGAGAGGGAGCAAGGGAAGACAAGGGGGAGGGCACTAGAGTAGTGAGAGCATGAGAGAAAGAGAGGGAGAAATGTGATAGAGAGAAGAGGGAGAGATAGGGAGAACGAGAGTGTGAGAAGTATTAAAGGGAAAGAAGGGGTAGGAGGTGAGTGTGAGGAGTAGAGGGGAGAGGGGGAGAGAGGGAGTTAGTAAGGAAAGACAAGGAGAAGGGGACAAAGGTAGAGAGGGCATGAGAGAGAGAGAGAGAGAGGAGGAGGAGGAGGAGAGTGTGAGAAGTAGTAGAGAGAGAGGTCATAAGAATGGGTAGAGGGGAAGGGGAAGAGAGGGAAAAAGTAAGAGAAGAAAAGGAAGGAAAATGTGTAGGGAGAACATGAGAGAGGGAGGGACAATGGGGGATAGAGAGAAAGGGAGAAAGGAAATGGAGAGGAGAGGGATAATGCAAGAGGAGGCATGGGTAAGGAAGAGAGAGAGTAAACATAAATAAAGGGATAGAGGCAAGGGGGACAAGGGTAGGGAGAGAATGAAAGAGAAAGGGATGGATAATGGGAGGGATGGAGAGGGGTTGAGGGGAGTGTGTAAGAGAAACAAAGGGGACTAGGGTAGTGTAGTTCGCACCCCTAGTTTTCTTTTTTATGGTATATTGCCAAAAAAAATTAGGCCAACTTTCATGCTTATGGGATATGATTAGTGGTACTTGGTTACCTAATTTGGTTGATGCTACTTACATACTTAAATTATATATTTGATAAGCTACTTTATACTTGGTTATTTAATGTGTTCATGGTTATTCTTTCGATGATGATGCTTTGTATATTTAATATAGTGATTTTAGTTACTTTCATAATTACAATTATATGGATGATTTATATATGGTTTTATGGTTACTTACCCCATACTCACATGTGTATGGTGTACATCTATGTTTTAATTTATGTTTGACATATATGACGTGGTTGAGGTAGTCACTTGCTAGTTAGGATCTACATGATGCCACTCCCCACCATTGCTTGTTTAGTTTAGATATATATGCATATGTACATGTTCATCTTTTATTCAGATTGTAGGTGTCAAACATCAACTTCCCTAAATTTTCAAGATGAGTGTGCCCTATGGTAGTATCTCAATGGTAAAAGAGGGGAGATAGTTCTCAACTCCAAATTCAAAACCTAAGCCGATTATCCCAAACTATAGGACAAGTATCTAAGTCATTTACCTTTACAAATTCATCAAGTGACATGAATTTGATAATTTAATGTTTGAGTTTAATTTTCACTTTGTCATTTGAATGAGTTTTCATATGGATTTATCTTATTGAGTTTGTCTCCTTAGAATGGTGGGAGTGGGCCATTTGGGCTCCATGAGGTTGGGTGGTAGTGTTTCTTATACCATTGAGATATAATAGCACGATGTCAATGTTGGATGTTCCTTGTGTAGTTGTTCTATTCTTTTGATTTGGTGATTATGTTCTATGGTCATATTTTGGTTTATTGTACTTTGATTATTTGAGATCCTATGAGATGTTGTATCTTATCAAAATGTATATTCTTTTAGTATTTCATACTGTGTGACTTGTACAGATGATGATCATGCATTTTGGTTGTGCCATGTGGCATCTTATGTACTTGTATGTTCTTTCATGTGATTTCATACCTATGGTTATTCTATGACCTAGACTTTGTTTACTTATCTAATTTAATTTTAATAAAACTTATGTGTATTATTCAATGCTATAGAACCCTTGAGAGATGTGTTTGCTATTGTATTTCTTATTTATGTATCTGATTTATTGCTTCCTCATTGTATTTCTTGATTGTTTTAATCTTAAAAAATAAATATTTCACAAACTTAGTGACATAATAGGTTAATTTCTTTTGGGTTCCTTGGCGGGGTGTTACATTTGGTATCTGAGCCTGCATTTATACATTGGAAGCTCTAGGTAAATTGGAATGCCACTAGATGACATCTAGTTAGCTTAAATGAAACTATAACAACTATACTTATCTATTACAACTTGAACTTGAAACTTGAGTACTTAAACATTGAAAAAGGAAAACTTGAATAACTCTTGATTTTATTTCCAAAACATGTTTTCTTATGATTATGCTTTAAGGTGGTATGTATTTGTTGATTTTTTTGTTCTTTCTTGGATTTTGTGGGAGGATGACATTTGAGACTAGATCGATTGTGAGGGGTCATAGCTTGGGCTGAGGTAGAGGCTATGAATGAGGCAAAGATATCAGCTTTCATGTGACTGGTCATGAGAGTCCTATTTAGGAAGAGAATAGGGAAGAGAAAAATGGAGAACAACATGTGGACTCTAAGGAACTTGGTAGTAGGAATCTATTGAAGATTATTTAGAGAGCCTACCTAACTAGGAGAGGGTTGAGCAAGGAGAGTCACATCATTCAAGGAATGATGAGATACAAAGATCCAAGAGTCATTGGAAAGGTCATATAGGAGACAGGCTAGACATTATCACAACCAATTAAATGAAAGACCTTCTGAGAGTCAAACTTAAGGTTTTTATAGGATCTAGTACTGGGTATGATGCAAAGAATTGGTTGATTACACTGGATAAATATTTTGTGATGCAATAATTTGACACAAATGTCAAAGCAAGGTATGTCATTACTTACCAGGAGATCTTTGTAGCTACTTGGTGGAAAATTGAGGAGAAGAAGCTAGGTCTAGATATGAAGAACATCACATGGGAGATATTTTTGGAGCACTTCCATGAGAGATTCTTATGCAAGGAGTGGGGGTAGTAGAGAGAAAATGAGCTTAATGATCTAAGACAATATACCCTGACTATGGTAGAGTATGAGTAGAAGCTCTTTGAGCTCATGCCCTACGTGAGGATTAGTGAGAGTGCACCACTTATTGTACAACACTTTAAATGAGAGTAAAAAACCATTATACTAGGGGTGTGAAGGTATTTCAGCCTAAGAAAGTTAAGTAGTTCATTAGGCCATACTTGTTGAGCAGAATGTCACTTCAAGACATGGTGGTTTTGTAGGTGCACCTTCTAGTGGACATGCACCATTAGGGTCCAAGAGTACACAAAACTAGAACACATGGAGCAATAAGAAGCCTCCTTTCTCCAAATCCAATTAGGGTCAATGACAACAAAAACAACAACAAAAGGGATCTTATCCTCTAGTATAGAGTGGTGGTCAAGGTTCCAACTCTTGGAATTTCTATAACCCTCAGTGTAATAGGCGTAATTAGTATAGCCAACCTATGCAAAGTAACCACTCATTTTCCAGCAAAGATAGTCATCAACAATATAGTGTACCTCCAACATGGAGAGGTTCTGGTAGAGGTACATGGTGTTTCTTATGTGGATAGTTTAGGTATATTGAAGTCAATTTCCTAAAATTTACTTCTTAGTATTTGAGACTGAGAACAATAGCATCAATGCCTACAATTGGTGATGTTGGGATATCACATTGAGTTTTTGTAGCAGTACATCACCACTAAGAAGATCACCAAGGTATTGTACTTGATACTACATGAGCAATCAAAGGTACACCCCTTTCTATTTTATTCAAGTTAGGTGCTAGGATAGCCATAGACTCTCAAGTGCAGCAATGCAAGTTGGACCTAGGAGGATTCATTACTTCAGTAGATCTTGGAGTCAATCCCCTTAGTTTGTATAACATAGTGTTGACCATGGATTGGCTAGGCTCACATAGAGATAGAATTGACTATAGAAGGAATTCTATTCAATGAAAGGATGACTAGGGTAAGGAACTCAAGATTTTAGGCATCTAGAGACCCATATGTCCTTCTATATGATCTCTACTATGCAAATGAAGAAGAGCATCTAAAAGGGTTGCCAAGTGTTCACCATTACTATGAGTGAACTTGAGGAGGAAGAATCTAAAGAGAAGACCCTAGCTCATCCTATCCTATAGGAGTATATTGATGTTTTTCCTAGCGAGATTCTAGTCATGCCAACTAAGAGGGACATTGACTTTCACATCAACCTCATCCCAAGAGTAGAGCCCATATCTAGAAATCCTTACTAGATGACCACTCAAGAGTTGAGTGAATTGTGTTTGTAGCTAGAGGACCTTTTTTCCTAAAAGTTGTATTTGACCAACTATTTCTCCATGGGGAGCACTTGTTATCTTTGTGAAGAAGAAGTATGGATCATTATGTTTGTGCAAATCCTTACCAAATGACCACTCAAGAGTTGACTAAATTGTGTTTGCAGCTAGAGGACCTATTTCCTAAAGGTTGTATTCGACCAAGTGTTTCTCCATGGGGAGCACTTTTTCTCTTTATGAAGAAGAAGGATGAATTATTATGCTTGTGCATCAACTATAGATAGTTGAACAAGTTAACGATTAAGAATAGGTACCCTTTATCGAAGATCAATGACTTGTTTAAACATATCAAGGGAGACAAAGTGTTCTCTAAGATAGACTAAAGTTAGGGTACCATCAACTACACATTTATGATGTTGATATACATAAGACAACCTTCCACACTAGTTATGGGCACTATGAGTTTATAGTGGTCCCAGTTGGTTTGACGAATGCTCCATTAGTATTCATGTGCTTGATGAATAGAGTATTCCATTCTTACCTAGACCATTTTGTATTTTTGTTCTTGAATGACATATTGATATATTCTAGATCTTGAAGAACATGAGGAACACCTATGGTTAGTCCTTTAGTTCCTTAGAGACAATTAGCTATTTTCCAATTTGAAAAAGTGTGACTTCTTTTAGTCCTTGGTACAGTACTTAGGACACATCATTTTAGGAGATGGTATCCTAGTGAATCCTATGAAGATCTAGGTGATGGTAGATTGGCCTAGACTCTCTATTGTATTTTCAATTCGTGGCTTCATGGGGTTGGCTAGATATTATTGTTGATTTGTTCAAAACTTCTCTAGAGTTCTATATCCCATCACTTCCCTTTAGAGAAAGGGAAGAAGTTTATTTGGACAAAGAAGTGCAATGAATCATTCTAGAAGCTCAAGAAGATTTTGACTAGCACATCAATTCTAGTAATACCTGATCTAGCAGGTGATTTTATGGTGTGTACTAATGCTTCCCCAAAAGGGATTGGAGAAATCTTAATGCAGGATGAATGTGTGATTTCCTATGAGTATCTCAAGTTCAAGGATCATGAGTTGAACTATCCCACACATGATCTTGAGCTAGTTGCATTTGTTCATGCCCTAGTGAGGTGGACACACTTCTTGTGAGGGAATCATTTTGAGCTTCACAATGACCATCTTAGTTTGTTGTATATCTTCATATAGCCTAATCTAAATACTAGGCAAAGGCATTGGATGGATTTTTTATGCAAGTATGACTTCGAGATGAAGTATATTCAGGGAAAAGAGAATGTGTTAGCCAATGCTTTGAGTTGTAGGAGACATGAAAAATTAGTATTGACTCTTAGTGTGGAGTTGAGGAGTCGTATACTTAGGAACTTCCTAGAGATGAAGTAAGCCTTGGGATATATATAGGAAGATCTTTAGAGGGAATATTTTCAAGCTATGTCCTCGAGTCAGATAATCTTTTACATTATACAGGGAGGATTCATGTACCACTATTAGATGAGCTTCATACATTGATCCTATATGAGGCCCATCATATACCTTACTTAGCACATCCAGGTGTCAAGAAGATGCATGTAGACTTCAACAATCATACTATTGGATGTGAATGAAGTGTGATATTGTTGATTTTTTTGGGTAGGTGTCTTGAGTGACAAAAGGTTAAGATAGAGTACCAACATCATGTAGAGCTTTTGTAATCTAATCTCATTCCTTCATGGAAGTGGGATATTATTTCTACAGACTTTAGTGTGGGATTGCCTATGATTTATCTTTTACATGATGCTATCATGGTCACTATTGACAGGTTGACTAAGGTTGCACACTTCTCACTGATGATGTCATCTTACACAATGGCTTTAGTAGCCACTGTCTTTATGTCTGACATTATAAGATTGTACAGTATTTTCCCAAAAAATGATTTTGGATAGGGATCTTGTATTCACATCTATATTTTGGACATCTTTACAACATGATCTTGGAGCACATTTGAACTTCAACTCAATATTTCACTCTAAGATAGATTGTCAGACAAAGAGAGTGAATCATGTTCTGAAGGATATGTTGAGGATGTATGTTATGGACCAACAAACTCATTGGGAGGATTGTCTATATCTAGTAGATTTTTCTTATAATAATGGTTATCACAGTTCGATTGGGATGACACATTTTGAGGCCTTGTATGGTCATCCTTGTCATACACCATTGCATTCAGATAGTTTAGAAAATCACATCCTGTTGGGTCGATAGATTCTTCATGATATGGAGCAATAGGTAGTGCACATTTGTGACCATGTGTCTACAACACATGACATGAAGAAGAAGTATGTCGATACTCATAGGATGAATAAGTAGTTCATAGTTGGAGAGAAGGTATTCTTGAGAGTGTGTCTATTTCTGTGAAAGAATCCAATCCATTATGGAAAGGGTTGGAAGCTAGCACCTCGATTTGTGGGGTCATTCGAGATTCTTAAGAGGATAGGTCTAGTTGCCTACTATCTTGAATTACCATAGAACTTAGCTCATGTACATGATATTTTCCATGTTTCTATTCTTAGAAAATTATTTCTGATGTGATACATGTTCTTGATTGGAATGTTATAGGTGGAGGATGGGCGGCTAGCTTTGGAGCTAGTGCACATTCTTCAACAATGGGATTTGACCCTCAAGGGTCGAACCATGGAGAAGGTAAGGGTCCAATGGGACCCTACTAATGAGTCATCAACTACATGAGAGGACACTTTTGGATTATAGAATGAGTATGTCATATCACAATGTCTCAATGGTAAAATATAGGAGATAGTTCTCAAGTCCAAATCTTAAACCTAAGCCAATTGTCCTAAAATATAGGACAAGAATCTAAGTTATTTACCTTTCTAAATTCGTCAAGTGACATGAATTCAAAATTTTAACCTTTGAATTTGATTAATACTTTGTTATTTAAATGAGTTTTCTTATTGAGTGTGTGGATCTACCATGATTTTCAGTTATAATTAAATCAAACAAAGATATTATTAAAAGATTTAATTAAACAAAAACTTTATAAATAAAAATTAATTTTTAATTATATTTAATTGATTGAAAAATTAATTAAATAGAAGAAATAAATGTAAAGATTTAATTAAAAGACCAAATTTGATGTAATTATATTTAATTTAATTTAATAATAATAAATTTAGAAGTTACATTTAAATAATGAACTTTAAATATTATTATTAGTTAAATTAGTAAATATGTTTTCTAAACATATCTTCTTATTTAATAAAAATGAAGTGGGAATAATTTAAATTAATTTTATTCTAATTAAAAGAAAAAGGAGTGCAAAATGGAATTAATTAAATTAAAATAATAAAAGAAAACGTCTTTGCATGTTCGTAAACCTGAAAACCTAGGATGAGTTAAACTCTTTATTAGGAGATTAGAGCTCATTTCTCCACACACAGGTTTGGAGGAGCAATTTTATGAGATTGGAAGATAAGATTTTTCTAAAGGATTTGGGAGACAGGAATTTGTGCAATCATTGAGCTTTTGTTAGATTGTAGCATTAGATTGAGATAGAAATTTTATAGAATTCATTGTAGTAAATCTCTTGATATACCTTTGTTTTCTTTGTGACTATTATATTAATTTTGGTTACTGGAAAACATATTTTAGATCGAAACTCTTGTTCTAGAAATAATCATTCTTTGTTATTGAATCATTTGAGAGAAATGAAAATTGAAATCCTTACCAAAAATCTTAATTTTAAGAAAATGGATTCGTGGGTAGGGTGTGAAATAGAGGAAAGAATTGTTTTCAATAAACTTGACTATTTGCATCTATTCATTCTATCAAATTTTAATAAAGTAATTTATTTAACTATGTAAAAAGAAAATTACCACAGTAATAAATTATTACTGTGGTAATATCTTTTTTTTTCTTGTACAAATCTAAGTCTGACTTTTTTCTGAGGGGTTTTTAAAAATATAATTTAAAAAATGGGGAGGCAAGGCCATGACCCCCCACCCTCCTTTCTCCACCATGCTTGACAACCTTGGTTGTTGCATATAGCACAAGGGTTGTTGTGAGAAAACCAATTTTGCTACCGTACTAGTCCCAAAGGCTATTACAGGCAACCTGCGCTTGATTAGGGTGTTAAAAAATATGTTTTTAAAAAAAAATTAAAACTTTAAAAAAGTTATTTTATTATTTATAAATTAGTTTTTAAAATTATATTAAGTATAAAATATTTAAATTAACATATTAATTTTATTATTATTATTGAAGCTAGATTTAAATTATATTGAATTGAGATTTTATTGACTAGATTTAGTATTTGTTAAATATAATTGAATCTTTAAAGATATTATTAAATGGAGGTCTTGTGAAAAGTTTTAATAAACTAATTAACTTTCCATGTGAATTATCATTAGACTATAATAAACACATTGTTATTTGGAAACATAAACACATTAAGTTATAAACATGAGACATTTTATTTTGATGGTCTAAATTTGGAAACCTTTATCAACTAGGAAAACTTAAAAAAACTTAAAAAAGACTTTAAAAAAAACTAAAATGACTAAATAACTACACTTATTGTACTTTGATTATTTGAGATCCTATGAGATGTATCTTATCATGATGTATATTCTTTTAGCATTTCATACCCTGTGACTTGTACAGAAGATGATTATGCATTCTGGTTGTGCCATGTGGCATCTTATGTACTTGTATATTCTTTCATGTGATTTTGTACCTATGACCTAGACTTTGTTTACTTATCTAATTTAATATTAATAAAATTTATGTGTGTGATTCAATGCTATGGAACCCTTGAGAGATGTATCTGCTATTGTATTACTTATGTATGTATGCAATTGCTTTGTATCTCTTGATTGTTTTAATCTTTAAAAAAAATGTTTCGCATGAGAGAGAGAGAGAGAGAGAGAGAGAGAGAGAGAGAGAGAGAGAGAGAGAGAGAGAGAGAGAGAGAGAGAGAGAGAAGGGGGGGGGGGGACATATGTTTGTATGCTTTAGAGATTTATAAATTGTTCATTATAGTTCAAATATATAGATAATAAATAAAAAATTTAGTAAGTTGTACATGTATAAAAAAATTAAATGTTGTTAAAATTTGTGCTACAAGTTTAGTTGTTTTAGAAAGAACATAAATTAAGAAAATCAAAATAGTGGAACATGGAATTCATTTTGTGTTTAAATATAGACACCTAGTAGTTTCTACTAGGTGATTATAAACTTGATAATAAGGTGTTTCAATATAGCCACCTTGTACTAGATATCTTCCTTTGTCTCCATCTAGTTAAATCTCAACATGAACATTGTAAGTGGAGACTAGATAGTGAGGACCATGATAAAATATTCAATTTTCTCCATTGGAGTTCTAAACAACTAAGATGGTATAAATAATATTTCTTACATATTTCATGTTTTTGGACTTTATCCATATTAATGTTGGATATAATACAAGATGCTGATATACTTTAAAATATGGTGGATTATACTAGATTAAGATATGTTGATTTTTTATCTTATAGATGCTAAGGTTTGATATACATAGATTTTTTAGTTTATATGTTGCTACATCTTATATTATACATGATCTATCTATAGATGTTACTTGATTGATATATAGTTTACTTGATTTTTATATTATATGTGTCAGAGTGATTATATCAATTGATATCAATTACTTGTCACTTCAAATATGTGATAAGATTGAAGATTTAAATTATTAGGACATAATATATGTTGTTTGTGTTACTTTCAAATAATACAATCTTTGAAATTATATTTATTCATATAGATATGTGATTGATTATATGTTAAGATTAGATAGTCTTTACTAATATTATATCTACTTCAAATGTTTATATTATATTTATCTTTGATACACTTTGTTGTTTTGTCTTTCTAGATGTTAATTTTGATAGACATGTATTTAAAAAATAAAATTATATTATATGTTACTTGAGCTTATATTATATGCTACTTGTTCTATCTATACATGTTACTTCATTATATCTATTGATCTAGATATGTAATTGATTGCATGTTAAGATTAAATATTCTTTATTAAAATTAAATTATCTAATTTTGGATCATGTTATCAAATCACCAAATCTATTCATCTAATCATCTAAAATCACCTAATTCTAAATTAAATATAATCAAATTATTTACACACATGTATAATAAAATCATCTAATCTAATCATTTAACATTATCCAATCTTGAATTAAATCTAATCAAATCATCTACAACATGAATAAGCTAATAATTTAACATCATCTACTCAAATAATTTAATCAAATCATCTAACATTGTTTAATCAAATCATCTAACCAAATCATGGAGTTGAATAATTTGATCAGATCATCTAACGAAATAATCTAATTCAATAATCTAATCAAATCTAGAAACTTACATGTGTAAAGATCATTTAGATGGCAATCATAAACACATATAATGTCAAATCACAAATGCGACATAAATATGAATCATCTAATGTCAACCATAAAACACATAAATATCAGATCATGAATGCATATAATATCAAATCATAAAAGCAACACATACATTATCTATGTCTAGGTCTAGAGAGCATATAAATATATGTCTTGAGAAGATCATAAACTAAAAATATCAAACATATAATAATGAAATATCTACAATATACCCTAAACCAGAGAGTCATCTAGATGCATGTGTGACCCTCTAACTAAGCCTCATGAGAATCCTCTGGCTATAAAGTACTAAGTGACCCCTATAAATATGCTATAACAATTAGTTATCTACACACATATATAATAATCTAAACTATTTAAAATATAAATTTACATTAGCACATGGACACATATTTGAATTTATATTTAAAACATACATGAGATCTAGTAGGTGTCACATTCACCAAATCTCTCTACCAACATGCTTTAAGTGCTGCAGTGGCAGACCAAACAATTTCTGCTATAGGAACTAATAGGATTCAAAATGCTTCAGGAAGTTATGCAAAAAGTTAATGTCATGTTTTAAAGTGTGTTTAAATTTTGATTTTTTTAATAAATTCCTATGATGTGGTGGCATAAATGGAATAGCAATCATATAAGCTCTCCAATTATAGTGACTTAGGACAAAGTTAAATTCAGTTTTATGTTGAGTCATTTTTCTTTAAGAGTATTTGTGTGTGTTTTATAATTAAAAGACCAACTATGAAATCGATAGCAGCAAAAAACTTCCAAAAGCTAGAAAAGGTTGGCAATAGATTCTCACTTTTGACCATTTACAATGATTCTTGGTTGTTGACATTTCATATTGTAGATGGAAAGAAAGAAAAGGTATGAAAAGAAATCCGATTGGGAATGTAAATTGGGGAGATCAAGTTTAGCAAGAGGAATATAAAGTTTTGGAGTTTTCTGATTTTTGTGAGTTTATGGTTTTGAATGTGCAATTTTATTTGTTTCTTTCCTAAATTGATATTTTGAACTCCAAGAACATATCAATGCTTTTTTTTTAGAGCAACAATGTATCAATTGAGTTTTGAAATCAAATATTAATTTTTTGTTTTGAAAGTTGTTGAAGGAAACACGATTTTCATGAACAGCGAATGTAAACTTTAGTTGTTTTGAGAGTTGCATCAATGGATGGTAGTCTATTAGACTCTTTGCAATCTATTTTCTGGGATCATAGGGTGTTTTATTTTCATTTATTTTTATTTTTATTTCTTCAATTATCTCGGTTTGCAATCATGCGGAAGAAAGCTATTGAATTGGATGAATATCTTTATGTATTCATCAATATATTAAAAATCACATAACTTATATGTAATAGAGAGGGAATTCTATTGGTATATGGAACTTGTAGAAATGATAAGTTCATAGTTTTTCATGATCGATAGTTGATGGGTGATCGAGTTTAAATCTCACATGTATAATGATGGTGTGGGTTTGATCCTAGTTTCATGTTGATTAATAATCAGTTTGTAGTTAGTTTGATTTTCCATTTTCGATATTCATAGATGACCAAGTCATTCATGTATTTTAATATAAATGAGGAAGTGGTTGGTCTACACTAAGTGGATGGAGGAAACCAAAATGTAGCGACAAGAGGTTAAAAAAGTTCTTGTCGCATGTCAGTTTATCAGTGGGTATTGAGAAAATCAGTTGGTTAGCAAGTTGAGGGAGTTTATAATCATTCCTAAAGGTGTATGTGCCTCTTGATGTAACTTAATTGAGTTATTCATTTCCTCCTAAGTTTTCCAAGGTGAGGTTCTACATCAGTAAGCCCACATTGGAGGTAGTATTCTCTTCTAGTTATGCCTACAAAATATTATAAATGTACAAACATCACTACATGAATAGATACAAATAACTTTTTATTTTTAAATAAAAAAATGAACAAGTGTACACTAATTTTAAAAAACTAAATTAAATACCTAGATCTTAGGAGTAGGTGAATCATCACTCCACACCAAGGTGTCATCAAAAAAAGTTGCACCTCAAATGGTTGCAATCTCTCTTGTATTGAAGAGTGTAGAGGGGTATGTAATTGAGATGAGAGTGGCGTAGAGTTAGAAGTATGCAATAGCATATCCATATATGATCCTATAGCAATTGTAACATTGAATTGACCCAATCCTTGTAGTTACTCCTTGAATGTATATACTCCCTCAATGGTGATGTAGACATCTCCAACTCGTACCCACACATATACAACAAAGTATTGTGCTAATTTTTAAGTTGATTATTGTACACAATGTTGAGTTGATTGATGCATGGTTTGTATATTGTGTTTCATGTGACTTGATGGCATGTCCTAGGTTGCTAGAAATATAGGGCCACACACAACTCTAATGATATCTTTGATAGACTATATCAGTATCCTCTCCAATTTTAAATTATGGGAATATTACTAAAAAATATCATCCAAAAAATAAATCATCACATCCAAGTGTCTCTTCTCTTCTAAAAGTGCTTGTATATAACTCAACATAGCATGACCAATAGCTCTATATGATTTATCACTTGATATTTGTTGAAGCACTAGTTGATGTTTAAGAAGATGATCTCATTTGATTGGGTTTAGTCATAATACATCTTTTTAGTGTGTCAAAAGTAATATGGGTGGTTATAGATGTAATGTGCCCAATCTAATCAACTACTTCCCTATGTGAAGCAATGAAAGTGCTATTAGTAGTAAAAACCATCACTGGTGTCATTGTTAGAGTCCCCTACCCAACCAACTATCACTGAGTAGTTACAACTCAATTAACCATACTATTCTAGTCATGATCAATAACTCTATTGTATCCCTAATCAAAATATGGTGGAAGATATAGATAGTTGATTTTGAGCTCCAAAGATAACAAAATATACAACTATTGGGAAAATATAATAGAATCTAGTCATTATAAGAATAACGACCACGTGCTTCAAGGAATCAAGGGTATATCATACATTTTATTTTTCAAATAACACATCTATTTATTTGATATATACTTACCTTGGGATTCTTGCCATAAAATTGCAATACCTCTAATTTTATGGCATCCTTAAAGATAGAGCTTTGAACATTCTTTAAAGTGGATTACCCAAGGCCTAGTCAACTCTCAACTCTCCAAAAAATCTCTCAAGAACCTACATAAAAAATGAGGAATAAACTCAACCTTGATGCCAAATTATCAAGAATCCTCAAAATAGTAGTAAAAATATCTCTATAAAAACCCTCCTTAGATCTACTAATAATCTCTCTTAGTCGATCTATCTCTATTGTAGAACTTTGAAATATGGTCACTAAATCAGGAGTGCAAGGGTAAATAGGGGGCACACCAACATCATAGCCTTAAACCTAACTCTTAAATTGTCCTTAACTCTAAACCTAAGGTGTATCATCCTAATGTACATTTTGAGGTACATTATCTCTATTTGTGTATCACCATCTAGGGGCAACATGTACTAAATGTTAAAAATTAAGTTCTTGAGTACATTACAAGTGCATGTAAAATGCAAACTATTTTCAAAATCTACAATTACTCATTTATTAAAGTACATTTTAAATTAAAAAAAATCCATGTACATAACACTTACACATATCATATTTAAAATAAGTGTTAAAATCTAAACCTCTAGTTTTTCATAATAGGGGTCTTACATCATAAAATTTCATAATATGGGTCTTATGCCATATAGGTTATCTAATTATATATAATGGGTCCTAATTTGTAATAAGTGCCTTAAGAGGCCATAATCATGTCATACTCTATCCTATGGGGTCATAGTTATGTCCTAATAGATTGTCCTAACGGGTCATAATATGTCCTAAATGCATAATTAAGTATCCTAAGGGGTCCTAAATGGTCTTAAGGGGTCATAATTGGGTCTTAACGGTTCATCCTAAGACATCATAATGTGTCCTAAATGCACAATTTGAGTATCCTAAGGGGTCATAAATGGTCCTAAGTGGTCATAATTGGGTCCTAATGGAATGTCCAAAGGGGTCATAATGTGTCCAAAATGCATGATTTATGTATGCTAAGGGATCCTAATTTTAGGTCCTAAGCTTTCCTAAGTGATCATAGGACCTCTTAAAGGGCATTATTTGGTCCTAAGTTGTCATAGGACCTCTTAAGGGGTTCTAATTGGTTCTATGAGTTTTATTTTGTAATAAGTCACCTTAAGTGGTCTTATGCATCATGATAGGTCATCCTAATTGGTCAAGTAAGAGAATTTATGTGATATTAATAGGGAATGTTAAGGGGTAAATTATCTTGTAAAAGGTCATCTTAAGGGGTATTATATCATAATTTTTAGGATCAAGCAACATTGAGAGGGGGAGGAAGTGAATCAATGTTGCAACACTTTCAAATTAATTCAATACTTCACAACTTAACCATAAACATCCACAAAACACAATGCATAAAAGTAAACCATACATCAAAAGAGAACTCATCACACCATGTTGTTTCCTTCAAGGAAGCCTTAGCTAAGGGAAAACCACAGTGGGAATGGTATTCACAAGAAGATGCACTAATATGAAAATTCTTGGTTAAGAGATTTGATCCCGTTAGGAGTCGTTATGTACAACAATTAGTACATTGGTCCCTATTAAAGGACCTAACCTTGTTAGAGAAATGTAACCCTATAATGAGTTGAGAATAAAAAGAGAGCATAGTTTATCAAGAATGAAGGTCAAATCTACCTTCTATAACTATTGTCCAAATAAAAATAAAATATTACAAAAATATATAAATATATTTGACATCACAATATTTGATTAGTCCCAATGAAGCTAGTATGTACTCTAATCTAGCATACAGGATCACACATCACACATCTCATATATTATATATCATATATGCCATCATAATATTGCACTTACATGTACAAAACAAATCCTTTCTTTATACCTTTGAAAATGATTAATCCCATCAACTCACACAATGTATCCCAATAGATTCTAATATCAAAAACAAAACTCTTTTATCCAAGAGTTAAGACCTTGTATGTCTTCCCTATATTTCCGAGAAATATAATTTTCCAAACAACTCAAATGTCTAGGCCAAAATGATTGATTGTATAAATTGTCCTATAACATTGTTGTACTAAACCAATTATAGTTTTTAATGCCAAAACATTTATTAATCATCACATAAACATAAGTGACCTAACTAGAAGCATTTCTACACTATATATATAGCATATTCCCAAACTTTTAGTCATATTAGATAACTCTACTATCATCACTAACCAAAATTGCCCAACTATATACTATAAAAAATATACCATTTATCATCCCAATTCATGTAAAATACATTATAAATGATAAATTCTTTATGTTTCAAATAATTACATGTATAAAAATGAATTCGAGAAAAAATGTAAGTAAAGGATTTTTTTTAAAAAAAGAACCATTGAATATCCATACACTTATCAAATAAATGCATTTAATTTTCAAAGTGGAAGATGTATGTTGTCATATATAATGTTGATGTAAGATCTAAGGTTGCACAATATTTAAGAGTTGATAAGCCACCCATAGTGATGCAGGAGTATCCTGGGTGTAAGGACAATCTTGCATCACCCAATTTTTTTTTTTTTTTGAGTCTTTTCTATTTGAATAAGGACTATTAGACAAGGTGGTTATTATTTATGGGAACTTGTTATTTTTAGTAGGTTTGTCATACGAGCTTGAAATGTTCTCATTTTTTACAAGAAGGTTCATTTTAGAGATATAAGTCTACCATAAAAATCTCATTGCTCCAACTTAAGTATCAAAAAAGTTATTGCAGATTTTTGGTAAAAAAAATTGTAGAAAAATCCTCAGGCTTATCATTGGAATCCTTAGAGTGCCTTGATGAGGTCCAAAAACTCAATAGAAGGGCACTAGCACAATTTTGAGCCTGTAGATCATAAGCTAACATTTCCATAAAGTGGTTATAATAGCCAATCAGAGCAACAATTCATGAGTTATGGCCTTTAGAAGTTGGGCTATCAAATTTTCTAAAATAATTTGTCAAATATGTACTTGGCCAACTCTATGTGTATTGTTAGGGTTTGTTGGCCCTAGGTATTAAGTTTGAGCATCTAGAACCTTCCCAAGCGGCATAGAACTACTTATTTAAGAAAGGCCCGAACATTGTCTAGGATAGCTCTGGATGATAGTTCGCAGCACCATCTTGCAGATTACTGTGATGAAGGCATCCATTTGGGTTAGCATATTGTAATTAAGAATTCTATGATTCCACATTTGTGGCAATAATAAGAAGTCCATATTTTGTTCTTCCATTTTCTGTTGTTTCTTTATTTATGTTATGAGTTTATGGTATTAAAGGGAGTCCCCTGCATCAAGTGGTATCAGAGCTAGAGTTCTTGAGTGTGTGGATAGATCACTGATTGTGAGGTAGTTTGCACCAAGACCATGGTTTGGGCTAAGTGTGTAGACAGATTGTCGATTGTGAGGCAGTTTGCACTAGGGCTTCAGTAGAAGCGTAAAAATGCCTCCATGAAGAGAGCGTGGTGGAAGAGTTGTAGGTGTTACACCTGAGGGCTTTTGAGCCCTCCAAAAGAAAATACAAGTGTTAGAAGAACAAATGTGAAGAGGAATAAATCTTCCTGTAAGAGATGAAAGTGAGGATGAGGACAAAGTAGAAGAAAATGCCAATGCAGAGGTAGTTTTAAATCCAGAGGAAGAGAGGCTTTTTAGGGCCATCTCCAAGATTAGAAAAAAATCTAAGTTTGAGGTTCCCACATTTTTAGAAAATCTTAACCCAAAAGGGCTGATTGATTGGATCAATGAACTAGAGGAGTATTTTGAGTACAAAGATATTGAGAATTTGGATAGGGTCAAGTTTGTGAAAGAAAAACTAAAGGGACATGCAAAGATCTGGTGGCAAGAGATTTAGTTGGACTGAAATAGAAATGGAAAGGACAAAATCACCAAATGAGATTGGATGTTAGCTAAAATGAAGTGACAATTCATTCCTATGGATTATGAGCTTGATCTATTAAAGAAGATGCAAGGAATGAAGCAAGTAGAAAAATTTGTTCAAGAGTATATCAAAGAGTTCTACTAAGTTCTCATTAGAACTAGCCATGTAGACACTAATAAGGAGAAAGTTTCCCATTATCTTAATGGTTTAAGGCCAAGCATTTAGGATGAGCTAACTCTGGTTTGAATGAGTTGTATTGAGGAGGCATACCAGTTTGTACTAAGAGTTGAGGAGAAATTGAGAAAGAAGTTTGACAATAAGAATAGTGGAAGAGGTCATGGTGGACGATCTTATGAAGGTCATAATGATGATCAGAAGAACAAGGATGAGGCTAGAAGTAGAAACTAGAACCAAAGGGGAAACAATTCCAATCATTTCCATGATTATAACAATAGAGATCAGAGAGGAAGAGGCAATGAACAAGAATCTAGAAGAGGAGGCTTCTGTGGAAAATGTTTTCACTACAGAGAAGAAGGGCATAGAGCATTTGAATGTACCCAGCACCAAGGAAGGGTAGATCAAAGAACATAAGGTCAAGTGAGAGTTGTACATGTTGACGAAGATGCTAGATCCTCACATTCTAAAGATCCTAAAAGAGGAGAAGTCTTAGTTAATAGAAGAGTCCTACTGAGTGGTGAGAATGAACCTAATCAAAGAAGGAGTTTGTTTCACACAAGGTGCAAATGTGAGGATAAGTGTTGTGATGTGATCATTGATGGTGGAAGTATTGATAATCTAGTGTCAGAAACAATGGTCACCAAGTTGAAGCTAAAGAGACAGAAACACCTGCATCCATACTGTATTTCTTGGGTGCAAGATGACCACAAGGTTATGGTCAATGAGTAGTGCTCAATGAAGTTCAAGATTGGGAGCTACCAGGATGAGGTACTATGTGATATCATACCTATGGACATATGTCATATTTTTTTGGGTAGGCCATGGTAGTTTGACAAGCATGTTGTACATGATGGGCGAGCACGTACCTACACTCTAACTAAGGATGGAGTGAAACATAAGTTGAAGCCATTGAAGGATAAAGAAGAAATGGTATGTAGTGCTACTAGAATATGTTTTGTTGATGGAAAAGAGTTTCTTAAAGGTACGAAACATGAGCATATGTGTTTTGCTATAATTCCTAAAGATAGTAAAAAAGAAGTAGAGGAGGTACCTGCAGAAGTTGCAGATATGTTGGAAGAGTTTCTTGATATTGTACCAAATAATGTACCTAATGGACTGCCCCTAGTGAGGAAGATCAGTTAGCAGATGGATTTGGTTCTAGGAGCTAGTTTTCCAAACAAGGCAGTGCATAGAATGACACTAGTAGAAAGTAAAGAGTTGAACAGGCAAGTTCATGAGTTATTGATGAAGGGTTTGATTGGAGAGAATCTGAGTCCATATGCTATACTACTAGTGTTAGTAGCAAAGGAGAATGGAGAATAAAGGATGTGCACAAATTCTCGTGCTATCAACAAGATTACCATCAAGTATAGATTTCCTTTTCCAAGGATGGATGATATTATGGACTGTTTGAGTGGAGCTCAGTATTTCACAAAGATAGATTTCAAGAGTCGGTACCATCAGATTCATATAAGAGAAGGTGATGAGTGGAAGATTGCTTTTAGAACAAGGGAAGGACTATATGAGTGGTTAGTCATGTCTTTTGCGCTAACGAATGTACTGAGCAATTTCATGGGCTCATGAATGAGGTACTGAAGGAATTCCTAGGTAAGTTTTTCATTGTTTACCTAGATGATATTTTGATCTTTAGTAAGACATTGGAGGAGCATTTGATCCATATTCGCAAGGTGTTTGAAAAGTTGAGGAAAGAAAAGTTGTTGATAAACCTGAAGAAGTGCAATTTTGTAAAGGAGTTGGTGTACCTAAGATTTGTAGTCTCAGAAGAAGGTTTGAAAATGGACCCAAAGAAAGTGAAGGCTATCCTTGAATGGCCTACTCCAAGGAGTGTGATAGAGGTAAGATCTTTTCATGGACTAACTACACTTTATAGAAATTTTATAAGAATTTTTAGCAGTATTTGTGGACCCTTGATTGAAACAATGAGAGGGGATAAGAAAGAATTTGAGTGGACTGTAGGAGAAGATAAGAGTTTTAATCTGTTGAAACAAAAAGTTACTGAGCAGCCTATTTTAGCACTTCCTAATTTTAACAAGGTGTTTCAAGTAGACTTTGATGCTAGTGGTACTACAATAGGAGTTGTTTTGAGTCAGGAAGGTAGACCAGTTGCTTACTTTAGTGAGAAGTTGAATGATGCAAAAAGAAAATATTCTATTTATGATCAAGAATTTTATGCTATAGTTCAAGCATTGAAGAAGTGGAGACACTATCTTCTTCACAAGGAGTTTGTTTTGTATATTGATCATCAAGCTTTGTAATATTTGAATAGTCAAGGAAAATTGCACTTGAGGCATCTAAAGTGTGTTGAGTTTTTACAGAGTTATACATTTGTTTTGAAACATAGAATGGAAAGTCTAACAAAGTTGCAAATGCTCTTAGTAGAAGACAACTTTTACTAATAGAAATACATATAGAAGTGGTTGGGTTCAAGGAACTTAGTACATTGTATCCAGATGATTCTAATTTTGGTGAAGCATGGAAGGCTTGTATAGAACCTATTACACTTAACAGGACAAAGTGGTTGGATTTTATGATCCAAGATAATATGTTGTTCAAAGGAAGCTAGTTGTGCATTCTAAGAAGTTCAATGAGAGAGAACCTCATCAAGGAGAAGCATAGTGGAGGATTGGTTAGACATTTTGGCAGAGATAAAACTATAACTTTGGTTACTAAAAATTATTATTGGCCATAGTTACAGTAAGATGTGATGAAGTTTGTACAAAGTTGCTGAGTATGTCAGATGGCAAAAGGAGTGAAGTAGAATTCAGGGTTGTATCAGCCATTACCTGTACAAGAGAAGTTGTGGGAGGATGTGAACATGGATTTTGTTCTTGGATTATCAAAGACACATCACGGGCATGATTCTATTTTGTGGTGGTTGACAAGTTTTCAAAGATGGTACATTTTATTCCTTGTAATAGGACTAGTGATGTTGTTCATGTAGCAAAGTTGTTTTTTAGAGAAGTGGTGAGATTACATGGTTTTCCAAAAAGTATAGTTTAAGATAGAGATACCAAATTTGTTGGGTATTTTTGGCATACATTGTGGAGGAAGTTGAAGAAAAATTTGAAGTTTAGTTCATCACATCATCCACAAACTAATGGACATATAGAAGTTGTGAATCATAGTTTGGGAAACTTGTTGAGATGCTTGGTTGGAGATAAACCAAAATGATGGAATATGATTTTACCACAGGTAGATTTGCATATAATAATTCTATCAATAGGAGTACTGGTAAATCACCATTCCAGATTATATATGGGAGTAGTCCCAGAAATGTTTTTGAATTGAGAAAGTTGGATAAGGGAGAGATAAACAGTGCTGAAGTAGAAGATTTTGCTGAACATTTGAAAAACATCCATGAGGAGGTGAGGAAGCACATCATAAAGATGAATACATAGTATAAGGTTAGGGCATATGTGAAAAAGAGATATAAGGAATTTTATATTGGAGATGAAGTCATGGTTCATTTGAGAAAGGAACATTTTCCCATAGGTACATCTAATAAGCTGAAGATGAAGAAGTTTGGACCATGCAAGATAGTGAAGAGGCATGCTTCTGGAAATGCACATGAAGTGGAGTGTCCCACTGAATTGAATATTTTACCAATATTTAATATTTTAGATTTGACAGAGTATTATGAAGGAGGTGATGGAGATGAAGTTGCAAAAGCCCAGTGGAGCATTCTAGTAGCTAGTTCAGCTACCAAGGAGATTAAGGAGATACTAGACAATTGTATTGGAAAAAGAACTAGAAATAGAACTTATGAGGAATATCTGGTCAAATGGAAAGGTAGAACAATTGAGGATTTATCATGGCTAGCAAAGGAGGAGGTCAACCAGATTGGTTTTCCTCTGAACACCTGAGGCGTAACAGGGTCACTTCTCAAATTACCTTGAGTGTTTGATTCAGGAGCATCCTGGGTGTAAGGGCAATCTTGCATCACCCAAAAAAAAAAATTATTTTGAGTCTTTTCTATTTTAATAAGGACTAGTAGATAGGTTGGTTATTATTTATGGGAACTTTCTATTTTTAGTAAGTTTTTCATATGAGCTTGAAATCTTCTCATTTTCTACAGGAAGGTTCATTTTAGAGATATAAGCCTACCATAAAAATCTCATTGCTCTAGCTTAAGTATCAGGGAAGTTATTCTGGATTTTTGATAAAAAAAAATTGTAGAAAAATCTTCAGGCTCATCATTGGAGGCCTTAGAGTGCTTGAATGAGGTCTGAAAACTCAACAAAAGGGCACTAGTGCAATTTTGAGCTTGTAGATTAGGAGTTGGCATTTCTGAAAAGTGGTTATAATAGCCAATTGGAGCAACAATTCATGAGTTATGGCCTTCAAAATTTGGGCTACAAAAATTTATAATTTAATTTGTCAAAGATGTATTTGGCCAACTCTATGTGTATTGTTAGGGTCTGTCAGCCCTAGGTATTAAGTTTGAGCATCTAGAACCTTCCCAGGTGGTTTAAAACTACCTATTTAAGAAAGGCCCAAACATTGTCTAGGACAACTATGGGTGATAGTTTGCAGCACTGTCTTGCAGATTACTGTAATGAAGGTGCCCATTTGTGTTAGTATATTGTAATTAAGAATTCTATAATTCTACATTTGTGGCAATAATAAGAAGTTCATATTTTGTTCTCACATTTGTTGTTGTTTCTTTGTTTATGTTATGAGTTTATGGTGTTAAGGGGAGTCCCCTACATCACATAGGGTCAATGTGATTCTTATGGTTTGTTGGTGAATATATTTATCTTTAAATAAAAAGAAATGAATGAAAACTTCTATGCCCAAATCCACAAGGCAAATACAATTTCCCAATACTTGAGGAATTTCAACTTCTTCAATTCCTCTCTAAATTTTGGTAAGGTTCAACTTCCTTATTAGATCTTCAATCAAAACTACCTTTCAAATGAGAATTACTTTCAACCAGAGAGTGTTAAGCTTCCCGTCTCTTCTTAGATAAAGGGGATAATCTGATAAAAAACAATTAAATAAATAAGAATACATATAAAGGGAGAGAACACATAGTTTCTCTATCAATTACTTTTTGAAAAAGCTAATCAAAATTGATACCCATCTAACATGAAAAGAATTATCCATAGACTATTTGAAACTCATGCAAGGATTGTACATGCCCCCAATATGGAGGATTTTTGGGAGGATTGTATAGATCAGTTGGAGGTGAGAAGAAGGGGTTTATCTAGGTTTACCATTACACAAATCCATCTTTTTCAATTAATTTTGGGTACAGATATTACAAACATAGAGGAAGATAAAACATGCATCCTAGCTCCCCAAGAAATTGAACTAGTAAATTATAACATAGTTGCTATATATTGGAATTCTAAAGAAGAAGATAATATTCTTGAAAGAACAACAAATGTGATTGAAAAGACAAAGTCTTGGTTGAGAATGAAAAAGGACACATGTTCTAATGACTAGATTGACGTTATTTCTAATGTTGGTCTTATAATTGTAGGTAGCATAAGGTCATCGAGGATCTCTGAGAAGAAGATTCATAATCCCTCTCTTGT
Organism: Cupressus sempervirens; assembly: GCA_028749045.1. Lineage (NCBI taxonomy): Eukaryota > Viridiplantae > Streptophyta > Pinopsida > Cupressales > Cupressaceae > Cupressus > Cupressus sempervirens. The sequence goes on along the minus strand of CM053786.1, from coordinate 345,227,410 downwards.
GTAGAAAGCTTGTTCTAACATGAAAACTAAAATGTTTGTACTAGTAAAGCTTCACCAAGTGATTCAAGTAGATGGCGAACTGTAAAAAGACCTAGGCATTGAGCTCATTGATAATAGCCAGAGAATCCAAATGACTATGGTTTCATCACCTCTAAGGATGTAGGTTGTAGACACTCTGGAAAAGGGTACTGAATTGCAACAAGATGCTACCATTCCTAACTAGCTTGTGGCTCCAATGAACAAGAAGAGAAGTCTAGTTCTAGATTCTTTCCTAACTGATGACATTGTGAGCAAATAGACAAACAAGGCTTCTAAGCCTAAGAGGATTGAAAAACAACTAGGATAACCTTTTATAGTGTGATGGGGAGAATTATAGCTAAGGTAGCCACCTAGAATAAAAAAGGAGCTGATAAGTTGGACCTGAGTAACTTTAAAATTACACACATAGATTTGGGGGTGATGAACCATGAAATGAGAGAACACTTGGTAGAGAGATCTATAAAGAAAATTGTGCTACAATCATAGAAAGATGGTATTGAAACAAAAAAGCTAAAATTTGAGAACAATGCAATGGCTAAGTTATAAATTCATTGAAAGGTCAGATTTTAGTATCTAGTAATCAGTCACAACTTGCCTTTGATTTCGGTGCTCTTGATTATCAACAACTATTAGAGGATTTAAAGAAAGGGAAAATGATGATATGTGCAGTGTTCAGTTGGATCGGCCTAGTAAAAAACCAAGTCACTAAACTCATGCAAAATTTACATGAAATTGTTTCTCTGGCCAAAATTGCACTTGATGAATCTAGTGTTCGGTCCAAAACTTGGAAAATAGAAGTCGAAAAATTTTGAGCCATGGTGACCCAATTGGTAGAAGTGGAAGATTTTGGAAAAGAAAAGTTCCTCAAGGAGAACCCATTACAATATGTAGATGCAAGACTAATTCAAGTTCTGAGGAAGAATATAGCTTGGAGGGTATCCAATTACACTTATGCGATCTCCAAGATGTAATCATGTGAAAAAGAATTCAAAACATTGCTTGAGCATGTAAGCAAGGACTTTCAATCGATTGACTCAACCTTTTCCAACCCTTTTAAAGAGGGAGGTTTTGATGTCAAGATCATGATCAAACAACATGAAGAATGTATGAAGTTTGTAAAGGTCAAAATTGATCTCACATCATTTGACTTCTCCAAGGTGGCCAAAAGTGAAGTAGTGTTAGGAATGTGCACTCTACAACTCCCCAGTTACCTGGATACCATGAACAAGATGAAGCCAGAAAAGGACATTTGGAGGAATCATCTATAAAGCATAAAGATCCCAAATACAACTGCCATGACCAAATTCATGAACATGTTCAGGATGTGGAAGCTAGCACATGGATAGGGTGATGCTGACGATGAGGAGGAAGAGGAATCACCTGACCAATCGACAGATGATTAGTCTTTTCTTCTAATTTTCTTTCAAGATTTTTAGTTTATCGTTTTTAAAAGTTAAAATCTAGGTCTACATACCCTTTATGTTGGTTTTCATAACTACTTTTAAATATTCAAGAATTGGGTTTTTAGGGAGATTCTTGAGTAGCCTTCTATTTATGTTTAAAACATAGTAGTGTTAAGGGTTGACAGTTTTTGATGGTTATCATACTCTGACCACTTTATCTAAATTTTATAGCTATGCAAATGTTTTAAGTTTCCAATATCATATCCAAACAATTTTTTTTTTTTGAAAGGAAATGTTTGAATGTTCGAAGATGTTATGCTTTGAATTTACTCTTTATTGGTTTAGTATTGAATCAATATTGGATTGTTAAAATTTCTTTGATGCTAGATAATTATTTTCATGTTAGATGGGTATCAATTTTGATTTTTTTTTTTAAAAGTAATTGACAGAGAAATTATGAGTTCTCTCCCTTTGTATGTATTCTTGTTTATTTAATTGTTGTTTATCAGATTATCCCCCTATATAAGAATAGACAAGAAGCCTTAATATTTTCTAACTAAAAGTAATTCTCATTTGAAAGGTAGTTTTGATTGAAGATCTAATAAGGAAGCCAAACCTTACCAAAATTCAAAGAGGAATTGAAGAAGTTGAAATTCCTCAACTGTTCGAAAATTGTGTTTACCTTGTGGATTTGGGCATAGAAGTTTTCATTCATTTCTTTTTATTTAGAGAAAAATCTGTTTACCAACATGGTTGAAATTTAAATTTTTAAAAATAAGGTTATAAAAATTATCTTTTTTAATAAGATATAATTTTATTTGAGATGTGTCTTAAAGGAACAAGGAAAAACATCAAGGATGTGGTCTTCTATTTTAAGGCATATTTAGGAGATAGATTAGATAAGATAAGATATGATAAGATAAGATAATTTTATTAATGCCCAACAAAAGACCACAATGTGGGTCTATGGAATTGGAAACTTGCACTAAGAAGATAGCAGACAAATGGAGCACCAAATGGTGTCCACAAAAGAACAAGTACAAAAAATGAAGAAGAAAGCATGAGACATCACAGAAAAGATTAGGTATCCATCCTAATAGGGAAAAAGTCCAACAATAATTGATCTGGGGGGAAAATCTAACTCATCAAGGCCTCATCTCAGTAATATCAATGAAATCCATACAAAGTGGTTGATCATGAAGAAATAATAGTGATATCATCAAATTGCAGAAAAGTTTCCTCACAAGGAAGGGAGCAAATTTTTCCTTGTCAAAGGGTTCATTGCAAATAGTAGAATCATCCAAGGATAGAAGAAAAAACACATTAGGAGAGGACTAATCATATCTCAAATAAGTTTAATGAGGGAGAGAGTAGCCAACATCCCTATCCAAGGACTCATACCAAATAGTAGTACTATAAAGGTTAGGAACACCATGAGCCATTAAAGATTAATCAACATCATCTCTAAAAAGATTATGCTTTGGAGGGGGATGAAAATCAATGAAAGGAAAAACTAAAGTGTCATCATGAGCATGAAATGTAAACTCTCAAAAATCATGAAGAAAGCTTGAAAATAAGGATAATGACCCCATTGAAATAAAATAAAATGCCTATGAAAGTAATGTTTTTTTTAATTTTCTTTTTATAGTGTTCTAAATAAAACACAATGAAATCTAAGAATGTATGATGCAATTTTTTTGTATTTTCACAATGCAAATATATGAAATAAAATAATATAATAAATGAGATCCAAGCACAAAATTGACAACAATAGATCTAGATAGGTAGCCAAATGTAACTCCAAAATCAAACAAAGAAAGGGATGCATTAGGTTCACAAAAATATTTTGTATAAAAAATAGAAGCACTTAAATAAGTTGTGTAAATATAAAACTTTTAACTAACATTTTTTACAATAGAAAGAGAGGCTTCCAAACATAACTCACAATATAATCCAAATTAGATAAGAAAAACCTAAAGGGGTAAAGGGATGCCACTACTAAACCAAAATTAACTGAAGGAAGTATGCAAGAAAGTCCTCTTTCATGTAACACTAATTTGATTGAGAATATATAAATGTAAATGTGAAATTGAACCAATTGTTTTAAATTGAAAATTGTAAGATACATATGGGTGCTAAATATATCAAATTAGCTCAATTAAGATATGTGAATAGGTCTAGACAAAAAAGTGTAATAAATGATAAAATACTCACCTTGAAATGTGAAGGGAATATTCGCTTTCACTCTAAAAATCATGGATCTAAACTTGTGACTGGACTTCTAGCTACAAATTTGTTATCACAACAAAAAACCAAAAAATTATTAATTTTCTTAGGATTCTAGGAAGACTTTGACCTAATAGTAAAGTGTTTGAACAATTTATAGGGAGATGGGCGTATTACAGGGACACAATACAAATGTTAACCCAACTTCTTCAAAAATAAAATTGGTAAGTGGTTTCCAGATATGTGATCATAATTCAATTATCCTTCTTTTATACACAGTAAAACTTGGTTTATATTTTGGTTTGATGAGGGCTTGCCTTGGGCAAACCCTATATTGAGGAATTAACCTTGAAATTGAAATATAAAAATACTATTAAAGAAAATAATAATATTTAGTAGGACTAAATATATCAAATGAAAGATATAATTACCTTTGTAGATGTAATTAGGTTTGATATATGATCAAGTATGCAAATGCAATAACCTTGACTTAAAGAAACCAAAAGGAAACTATAGATATCAAAAACTCAAGAATGGAAATGTATGAGATACTCCTTGATGGATAATGGAAGAGCATGACTTCTTTGGATGATACATCTACTCCCTAGAAGCCAAAATTCACTACCACCTTGAAGGAAGAAGCTTGATGAAAGAAGGAAATGCTTAATCTTGATGAATGCCTTGAGATGCTTGAAGAATGCTTTATGAACATGTGTATTGTTTCTCTTGGTTGTTTGTAAAATAATGTTGTGTAGATGAGATGAAAATTAAATTCTGAAGCCTCCCTATATAATAGTTTCTAGGATAAAAAGCAAAGTAGGATGACCTAGGAGAAAGATTAATTAATTGGAAAACTTGAGGCACTTAGGGCCCCATAATTTGAATTCCTTGAGGAAGAAGATGACCTAGGTTAACCTCTTCTATAATATTTCAACATGGGTTGACCTACTCTTAAAGGAGGCCCTAGAAAGGGGTTCTAAAGGCCTTAGAGAATGTGCAAAAAGAATCAATAAATTCCAAACCTCTTGGGAGATATGACCCAAAAGATGATAAAATAACACTTAAAGGAACATGCTAAAATATGAGAGATAACCTAGATATTAAAGAAATATTGGAAGGAATATGAGAGAGAGAGAGAGAGAGAGAGAGAGAGAGAGAGAGAGAGAGAGAGAGAGAGAGAGAGAGAGAGAGAGAGAGAGATAGAGAGAGAGAGAGAGAGAGAGAGAGAGAGAGAGAGAGAGAAAAAACCACACTAAGGAGGGCTAAAAGGTCTAAAAATGAAGTGCTTTCATTTTAAGATAGTACAATATCGATATAATTTATCAAAAATATCATCAAATTTGTGCATGCTACTATATTTTTACAAACTCAAGATATGAGATTGAATCATGTATAGCACAATATCCAAAATTATACATCACTCAACTCAACGCTCTACAAAATTTGAGGAGCAATTGGTAGGATTAAGTTAGGCCAATGTTTCCCTTGATATAGGATCATATGTATAGACTATCATGTACTTATAACTCTGTCCCACTTCCATCTCATCTAAATAACCTCGTGCACTCTTCGTTACTAGAGAGGATTGAGATTGTCAGAGATGGAACTTTTGTCAAGTAAACCCTAGTGTGCAATGATGATCTTCCTTCACTTGAGACCTAAGTATTTTATTTGATTTTCTTACATCAATATAAAATTATTCATTTTGTAGTTTAATAATGGAAAATTAAATTGCAGTCATGTATGTACTGATGCTTGTACATGTATAATGTTTTGAAGACATAATTAGCATAGAATACTACAAGTATGGGAATAAAGCACATTGACAAGAGAGATTTGGTGGATAGCCAGTACAAGGTGGGCTATATTTAAACACCTTATTTCCAAGTTGATAATAGACTATATAGTCTCAACTTATAATGTTCATGTTGAGATTTAGCTAGATGAAGACAAAGAAAGATATCTAGTACAAGGTGGCTATATTGAAACATCTTATTGCCAAGTTGATAATAAACTAGTAGCAACTACTAGGTGGTTGTATTGAAACACAAAATGAAATCCATGTTGCATTATTTTGATTTTTCGTAAATTATGTTCACTCTAAACAACCAAACATGTAACACAAATTTAAACAACATTTAAAATAGTTTATACATGTACAAATTAATAAATTTGTTATTTATTATCTATATATTTGTAACATAACAAAAAAATTGTAGACCTCTAAAGCATACAAACCTATGGGGGGAAACATTCCGTCACTTTCTTTAGGTTTAATCAACTTTGTCCTCTCTTTAGTGCAATACCATTAATAGTAATTAACTGTTACATTTCCAAGCTCAATGACCACTACAAAGACATCCCTAGCACAAAAACATGTATACACAAGAGAAAGCACTTCAAAAGATGTATGTATGTATGTATGTATGCACACACACATGTATATATAATTTAATTTATAAATTCTTGCCAATTTGGACCAATCTTGAAATATGGTCATAATCAATAGAAATCAAAGGAATGTCATCAAAGTTTTTATATTCATTTTCATTAACTATATCAATAAAAAGAAGTGGCACCAAATTCCATGCACCTACATATCCATGTTCCTAGATGATGCATTTTTTAATAGTTTTCAACAATGCAATGACAACAAATACATGAATAGTCCCTCATGTACAATGCCCACTTATGAAAATTGTACTCAACCAAATTTATATATTATTTATTTTCTATCCTTAGGAAACCATGCACAATTTTTCTATCCATGCCCATCTTTAATATTAAAATGAGATAAATTATGAATTTCATTTTTAAAATGTGAATAAAGGAAATCCAAAGTTTAAACAAGAAAATATATATAATATATTAAAAACATGCATACATATTATCTCTCAAAATACTCTTAGTTGTCCTGCTCAACTCGTTATTGATGATTTGTCAACCTTGTTTGATGAAATATTTTTTGTAGCATTCAACAACACCATGTGCATTATTTATGAAATTTCCCTTATAATTCATTTAATACTTTCATAAAGCACATTTGATGGAAGCTCGAACACCATCATGTTCACCTTTTCCATGTTCTCTTCTCTTCTTCCATCCCTTGCACCCTTTCTCCACCTCTCTCATTCTCTCCCTACTCCTCCTTCCCTCTTAAACACTCCTCTCTCTCCTCTCTCTCTCTCTCTCTCTCTCTCTCTCTCTCTCTCCCCCCTTCCTTCCCTCAATTTCCCCCTCTCCCCTCTACCCTCTCTTTCTTCTCACACTCTCCCCTTCTTTCTCCCTTCATCCCTTACACCCTCTCTACTCCCTCTCACCCATGCTCTCAACTCTCCCCATCTCACTCACTTCCTCTCCCCCTATCCATCTCCTCCCTACCTCTCTCCCTCCCTCTCTCTCTCCCATGCTCTCCCTACCCTTGTCATCCTTGCTCCCTCCCCTCCCTCCCTCTTCTCTCTTGCACTCTCTCCCTTGTTCTTGCCTCTCCCCTTTCCTTATTTTATTCACTCCCTCTTTCCCTACTTCTCCCTCTTTCACTCTCATGCTCATCAATATTTCTTGCTCCCTCTTCTTCCCCTCAAAAAACATTCTCTCTCTCAATCTTCTTTTCCTCTCCACACCATATCTCATACTCTCCCCTCTCCTCCTCTCCATCCCCACTCTCCTTCCCCCCCCCCCCCCCCCCCTCTCTCTCTCTCTCATACTCTCCCCACTCCTCTCTATCCTCCCTCTCTCCCCCCCTCTCTAACTCCAAACTCTCCCCTCTTCCTCCCCTCTATTTCACATTGCCCCCTTTCCTCCTCTTGATTACCTCTTTCCCTCCCTCTCTCTCTTGTACTGTACCTACACTTTCCCCCCTTGTTTGCTCCCATCCATACCTCATCTTTATCACATAGTCTCCTCCTCTCCCTTTTTCTCCATCTCACACTCTCCTCTTCCCCTCCCTCTTCTTCCCTTAGGTTCTCTCTCTCCCTCCATTCTTCATGCCCTCTCCCCTCCATCCACTCCCATATTTTATCCCTCCTTCCCACTATATCTCCATCTCTCTCATCCTCTCCCTACCCATGTACTCCTTGTTTCTCTCACACTTTTCTCTCCCCCCCCCTTGCACTCTCCCCTCTCGCACTCTTTCTCCCCTTCCCATTATCCCTCCCTCTCTCTTTATTGCTATCCCTACTCTCCTAACCCTTGTTCCCTCCCCTTTCTCTCCCCTCTCTCTACCTCTTGCACTCTCCCATCTCCTCTCTATCGCTTCCCTCCCTCTCTCCCTCACATTATCTATTCCCCTCTCTCTCTTACATTCTCCCTCCCCTTGCTCCTTTTTCTCTCTTGCACACTCTCTCTCTCCTCTTTTCTCCCTCTCATACTCTCAACTCTCTCTTTGTCCCCCTTGACACCTGTCCTCTCCCTACCCTCTTCTTTCCCATACTCTCCCCTTCCAACTATCCCTCCCTCTATATTCATTGCTCTCCCTAGCCCCCAACCCCTTGTGCCCTCCCATTACTCCCATATTTCTCTTTTACTCTCTCTCTCTCCCTTTCTCTCCTCTCTCACACTCTCCCCTCTCCTCTCTATCACTTCCCTCCCTTGCCCCTTCCATTATCCTCCCCATTCTCTCTCTTATGCTCTCCCTCCCCTTGCTCCTTTTTCTCTCTTGCACACTCTCACCCCTGCCTTTTCTCCCTTACACTCTCAAATCTCCCTCCCTCCCCCTTGCCACCTATCGCTCCCTACCTTCTTATTCCCCCTCCCTCATCATCCCTTAGGTGCTCTCTCTCTCTCTCTCTCTCTCTCTCTCTCTCTCTCTCTCTCTCTCTCTCTCTCTCTCTCTCTCTCTCTCTCTCCATCTCCCTCTCTCTCTCTCTCCACTGCTATATTTGGACCTAAATTACGATGATAAGATGTTGCAATTGCGATGGATAACCATCGCCTAAGCGATAGTGCCAAAAATTGGCTCCCATCAGACATGCATCAGACTTTTTCCATTACACATTGCAACAAAAACCTCGTTCATCACAATTATGATGATAAAATTCATCACAATTTGGTAAAAAATAGGGCAAATAGTCATAGTGATACTATCGTAAATATGATAGGTTAGCATTGCAATTGTGAGATCAAACATGTTCAATTTGTTGTCATAATAACAACAATCATGTTGTATATCTAATACTCAACCATCAGAATGCCTGTTGTAAGCACAAAAGTAGGTGATAGTAGTACTATGGGTGTGATGGCTCTCTGTCATCTTTGTCTATCACAAGTGCAATAGATATGCAATGACAATGCTCTTATTCCAATGACCTTCCATTAGATAGGATGTCATAATTGTGATGACTACTGATATATTAAAACAAACATTTGTTCTTCTTTGTTAGAGATACATTTTACTATGTTGATCACATGTGTAAACTATTTAGTCCAGGTGATATAGTTTCATCTTTTACCCCTCTCATAGAGATTGTGTTTGACATTCTTCTAAGTTGTCTGATTGATACTACTTCTGCTCAAGCATTTCACAAATAGTGTTGCGTTTGCATTTCCTTTTTATATTACTATAGATAAGAATCTCAATGTCATAATTATTTGTTGATGCAGGAAGCTATGGATTCAACATACATTTTGTGTACAACATTAGTTTATTAAGGCCATGAGATGAAAATAGGAAAACCACCACCAAAAGGCCACTTGGAAACATTTGGTGGTGGTCTTCTTGTTTTCATATCAAGTCCTCAATAAACTAATGTTGCACACAAAATATATGTTCAATCCATGACTTCCTTCATGGAGAAATAATCATGACATTGGGCTTCTTATCTATAGTAATATAAAAAGGAAATGGAAATGCAACACTATCTGTGAAATGCTTGAGCAGAAGCAGTATCAATCAGATAAATTAGAAAAATCTCAAACACAACCTCCATGAAAAGGGCTAAAGAGGAAACTACATGACCTATGCTAAACAATGTACACATGTGATCAACATAGTAAAATGTAGTTCTAACAAAGAAGAACAATTTTTTTTAACATGTTCTTTAGATATTTTCCTTGTGGTATCATTCAATGTTATATCTCATGTCTCGACACGTGATGAAATATTGTGTTGTATTTACTTATCAACACATCTCCCAAGAGATTTACCACACCTTTTTATTTCTTAAAATTACTTTTACAAGTTCCTTTCAATGTGGTGCAGCTTCATTCATGTAGCAAAAATTTCCTTCTTCTGAAACACACTCCATTTTCTCTCTTGCAGGTTTACTTAATATTGCAAACATCCTCAATTGCACAAGGTCTAATTTAACTATTTTCTTCTAAATCTATTTGTCTTTTATTATCTTTTTATAATATTTAATTTCAATGGAAAATATTTAATACATAGCATAATATATGTATCCCCTAAAATCAATAAGCCCAATTGCTTCTACCAGGTTTGAGTTCCTTTTGTTGTTGATAGTGCTGTCAAAGCTCCTTTTCTTTTGTTGATCCACTTTACCTGATGGTTTTTCAATGGGGGATGTGTGTCTTCCTTTCTCATCTCTTGCTTGGAGGTTCCTCTTTCTCATATGGTTTTGGTCACAACTTTTGTTGGTGTGGCTATCCCTATGGTTGCTAAGATTTGAACTCTAAAAGCATGTATATTCCATCTTTGAATTAGTATATTGTGACAAGGCTCATTGAATAGAACATAGATCAACCTAATATTAAATAGAGGTTAATTGAAATTAGATCACAAAAATTAATCAAAATGTAGTATTCAAACAATATGAGAAAATTTTACATGTGAGAGTTCGAGCAGAATTATGGAAGCATGCAAAGATTTTACACAAATAATATTGTTCTTTGATTCTTCCACTACCATGAGGGATACATGTTTATTTTTCAAAATATCAAAGAGCATCTTGTAGTTCCCATCTTCTACTATTGAGAGATGTGATATTGGGAAACTTCTCATTCTTTATTTATTGATTATGAAATGTCTTCTTTACCAGTATGCATTTGTGAAAGAATATGAAACATGGAATGATGGTCATTAGTAGTATAACATAACTTGGTAGTAGAGTGTCTAATTTTTTTGGAGTGATTTTTAGTTTGTAATTTTGATACACGTTGAGTCTATATAGTTGAGGAATACTTCACATTGAATCATGTGATAAATTTGGGTTATCAATATCAAGTAGTTTGTGGTATCAAGTTCATGTTTGATGGAATGGTTTAAAGGCTCCCATTGTACTAAAAGATTACTACAACTAATGTATTTGTCCCAACATTGTAAGTACAAGCTTAAAATTAGCATACTGAATAAGCTCTCAATCAGAAAGAAAAGATGAAACATGGACAAGTCATATACATAATGGAGAAGTCATTAATCCAAGTTGCAATTCGGGTCCAAATGTAGTAGTGATCAGTAATTGTTTCAAGTCCAAAATATCTTGTACATAAATAGAGTCATTCATCATAATTTCAAGATCATTTCTAATTTAAAAAGTATGGAAAATTAGAGCGTTTGAAGATCATTTCCATTCCTTTATTGTTGAAGGTGATAGAGACCATTCCCTATCATTTATGATTTGAAATGGTAAGCTAAGAGAACTCTAGCAGCCACACATTAGTTATTTGGAGCCTAAGTTCAAGCAACTGCCATCTGGGTGATTCCATTCCAATCAATTGGACAACCTCAACTCCAAACCTTTACCAAAACTAAAATTCTATTTTTTGGACCTCTGGAAGTCTTTACTAGTGAGTTAAATTTGATTACAGGTCTAATTATGAACATTTATTAGTAAGACAAGACCTTGATTTCAGATTGGATGTTGGTAAATAATGATTCAAATCTAATTGCAACCTCCATATCCAAGGAAGATAGTCATATTTCATCCATTCATCACCATTCGGTGAGGTCTAAATTCATTTCTAGAATTTTTTTAGCTTCATATTAGATCTCATTCTCAAATTTTACTGATGTCTATTGGACTAATGATAGGATGAAATCAATTTGGCAATAAAGTGTAACAATGAAAAAACAAATTCACATTTTGCAGAATACCTTAACATATGTTTGAATGTATTGAAGATCTTCAATATTTTGCAGACAATTATATGTTAAGAACACTTCCAGAAATAATATATTATAACATAACTATAGTAGTAGCCAATGCACAAATCTGATTTTGATTCTGATTATATGATAAACCATTCATAACTTTCAAATTCACCAACAACAATACAACAAAGAGAAGAGTTTATTGGCATCCTTCGTAAAGAGCCATAGTTTCCTTCTCAAGTAAAGGTATATCATGGATTGCCTTAATGTCATCCTCATCATCATCAGAAATAGTAGCAAAACTAGTACCAAATGTGTTACGGATCAATGCATTCGTACCATCATCTTCAAATATGTTTTCTGGTGCATGATCGTCATCTTCCATGGGGTCATGATCTTCTCCTTCAATACTCACTCCTCCATGTTCCTCTCTATTCACATCTCCATGTTCCTTCATATTCACACCTTTGTATTCCTTTGAGATGTGTTGGTCCATATCATGTTCTACCTTAGTGAGATCAAAGTATATAAAAATGATGATAATCAAACCCCCTTTAGTGTGACCATTCTCTCAACAATGTCTCTTAGCTATTTTGATTCTAATTCTTCTTGTCTTTAAGCTATTACAACACTTGCAAGGACAATAACATTTGTCATCACTTGGTCTTTGAAAGTTAGACAACAATCTAGTGATTGTCTCCCTATTTTGATCAAACTCCCTTGTATTATCTAACATGATCCTTCTTCACAAGGATAATTTATTCATGTACCCTTCTTGAGTTGGTTGTACTTAATGTTTATATCTACACATATGGTTTTGAAATAAATATTCAATGTAATTGCTATGTATATCTACAAAATTATTGGACATGTTGTACTTAATGTTTATATCTGCACATATGGTTTTGAAAGAAACATTTGGTGTAATTAATGTGTATATCTACAAAAATATTGGACATGTTGTACTTAATGTATATATCTTCACATAACATTTTGAAAAAAATATTTGGTATTGAAATAGTACATAAAGTTTTTCAAAATTAATGTTTTACAAGAAAATACACTTGAAGAACTATTAGCTTGGAAGCAAGAACATGGTGTTGAAATAGTACAAAAAGTGTTTGACATGAGAGGTCTACAAGTGAGGGTGTTGACCAATCTTGAAAACTTGAATGTTGAAATGAAAGCTTTCGAGGATCAAACACCTATGCCAGAGTTACAACACAATGTGAAGTTGAAAGCTATTGAGAATCAAACACCTCTGCCCCTTTTCCTCTATCCCCTTCCTCTTCATTCCTCTTGTTTTCTCAAACATTCAGGGAGTTGTTCACATGATTCCTCATTAGTTCATATTTCAATTGAATTCTTTTTTCCTCCAACTTATCCATCTATTGGTTTATCCATGTGCGAGTGAATGGTGTTAAACATGAGTTATTATTGTGTCAAAACTTCATCTTTGTCCAACCAAACTATAGCAAGAATTACATTCTTTCTTGTTTTTTCATGATCACCTTGGAAATAGCATCTGCATTTGCTTAAACCAACATATCCTAACATCTTAAATATTGGTTTTTTAGATTTGTTCATTTGAAACATTTTTTTGGTTTTTGTATACGTTCTTTATCTAATTTCTCATTTCAAAGTTTTTGTGCATGGGATCTTTAAAGAAAATACACTTCTCACAAATTTAAGATATTAAGATATTAGAATTTGTCATGGTCACCTTGGTATTTTTCATGTATTGCATCTACATTTACTTTACCATTGCTTATAAGAGTGTTTCAAGGTTGGCAACCACTTCAACATCCTTTGCATGGTTTAGATGTATTGTTATTGTGGCAAAGGCTTCTACAAGGGAATGAGCCTTGTGAATATGGCATTTACATAGAAATAGAACTTTCTTCTTCAACTCCTTTCACTCAACTCTTTGCTGAAGTTATTATTCCAATAGGTGAGAATAACTACTACAAATTCTTGGGAGCCAAGGGACCCTGAACCTATGCTACATTTTTTGGAGAGATGGGAGAAGTTACAACCAGTTTTAGTACTTCATAACATTTTGGATTATATAGTGATGCCCAAATTAACAACAACAATAGATACTTGGGATCCTCGCAAGGAGACTATGCCAACACATGCATGGTTACATTCCTGGCTTCCATTATTGGGCCAGCATATGGAGACTTTATATTGAACCATTCGTTATAAGTTGGGGAATGCACTTCATGCTTGACATGCAAGTGATGCATCTCCATACACAATTTTATCACCTTGAAAATTTGTACTTGATCCTAATAGCTAGAATAGCTAATTGCTTAAATTATTTTCAATTGAAAAATTATTTCTCAATCTTCAAGTGACCTAAATCCTTGCTTCTCCTAGCTATATTGTTTCTCTATTGTTTTATATTCTATAATAGATTTTCAATTTCTTTCTCCATGTTTTTATGATACATAGAAAACCCCATATCATCTTAGGATAACTCTAAGGAAAGTGGTTGCAAATATATGAATAAAGAACTCAAAAAGGAGTTCAATTAAATAAATAATTTGTGTGTTTGATGTTATTTAATAAAATACTAAACTAGCTAATCATCATATACTTATAATAATCAAAGTATGCACAAAGTAAGATCTTGATACATAAAATCACAGCCAAAAAAAGAGGGAACAAAATTCAAATAGGGAGTCGTATAGTATCTAGCTATATTTATGAATTAAACATTATATCAAATACAACCCAGTTTATAGTGTAATATCATTGTGTGTATTTTGTTAGTCCACACCAAAATCAATAACCTTGTTTCTACTATACAAAATTCTTGTTAGTCAATAACCTTTTTCTTTTTTTAATTTGGGAAGTAATCCCCTTGAGTTGGGCATGCCATGTTTTCTATCCAAGTAGTATCAAGAAAAGCACAAATAGCTCCTAGAATTATTGTCCATAGACCCAGTGAATATTCATGTACACCCAATTCAAAAGATGATACAATTAGATCTCCCTATTTTAGATAATCATATAAGAATTTGGGTTATGGTGCTTAACCCATGAGCACTCTAAGTGTTATCTTATCTTGGATGCTATCCAGGTACATTCTATTTCTCCTTTGATTAAATCAACAAAAAGACTTAATCCCCACATGCCTTTCAAGAATCAATTACATTCAACATTGAGATCAATGCAATTCATTTTATTTATGGTGGAATTTAGTTTTTATGATTACAAAGGAAACTATTGGAGTGAGTGTGTTTTTTGATCAGCATCAATAAGCTAGAGAGTAAAAGTTCATCCATGTACCCCAAAATGATTGAGGAAATCAAAGGCTTAAGAAAAGAAAAAAATGGAGTATATCTGAAGTAGAAGATCACCTAGTGTTTGGTGGAGCTAAAAAAAGAGTCTAGGGTTGATAACATTGAACTAATATTACATAGCTCATGCTTTCAACTCTATTTATTTTTCTATTCAACAAAATAGGAAGAGTTTGTATAGTAAAAAAATTATTATGTGTATTTTATAATTTTTGTTATGATATGTTTTTGTAAAATTTCTTGCAAACTCTGCCCATTTTTCATGGTCTGCATTATTTTTGTGCAGGATCTTGAGGTAAGTCACTTAGCACGGGTTCACTGAGTTTCATTATTTTATTATTTAGATTTTGGAATATGTTTGCAGCTAGATCATTTTTCTATTGTGTAGATAATATGTAATAAGCACCTTAAAAAAGTTCTCTCTAAATATATAAAGATATCTACTATGATACGCTTTTGTAAAATTTCTTGTGAACTCTACCCATTTTTCGTGGTCTGCATTATTTTTATGTAGGATCTTGAGATAATTCACTTAACACAGGTTCGATGAGTTTTATTGTTTTATTATTTGGATTTTGGAATATGTATGCAACTAGATCATTTTTTCTATTGTGTAGATAATATGTAATAGGCACCTTTAAAAAGTTCTCTCTGAATATATAAAGTTATCTGCTACAATAATTTTTTGTAAAATTTCTTGCGAACTCTGCCCATGTTTCGTAGTCTACATTATTTTTGTGCAGGATCTTGAGGCAAGTCACTTAGCATGGGTTAAGTGAGTTTTATTATTTATTATTTGGATTTTGGAATATGTATGCAGCTGGATCATTTTTTCTATTGTGTAGATAATATGTAATAAGCACCTTAATAAAGTTCTCTCTAAATATATAGAGACATAGATTGCTATGATATGGTTTTGTAAAATTTCTTGCAAACTTTGCCCATTTTTTGTGGTTTGCATTATTTTTGTGCAGGATCTTGAGGTAAGTCACTGAGCATGGGTTGAGTCAGTTTTATTGTTTTATTATTTGGATTGTATGCACCTAGATCATTTTTCTATTGTGTAGATAATATGTAATAAGCACCTTAAAAAAGTTCTCTCTGAATATATAAAGATATCTACTATGATATGTTTTTGTAAAATTTCTTGCGAATTCTTCCCATTATTTCGTGGTCTACATTATTTTTTGTGCGGGATCTTGAGGTAAGTCACTTGGTATGGGTTGAGTGAGTTTTACTATTTTATTATTTGGATTATGGAATATGTATGCAGGCCAATCATTTTTTCTATTGTAGATAATATGTAATAAGCACCTTAAAAGAGTTCTCTCTGAATATATAAAGATATATGCTATGATATGTTTTTGTAAAATTTCTTGCGAACTCTACCCATTTTTCATGGTCTACGTTATTTTTGAGTTGAATCTTGAGGTAAGTCACTTAGCATGGGTTAAGTGAGTTTTATTGTTTTATTATTTGGATTTTGGAATATGTATGCAACTGGATCATTTTTTCTATTGTGTAGATAATATGTAACAAGCACCTTGAAAGAGTTCTCTCTAAATATATAAAGATATTTGGTTTGATATGTTTTTTTAAAAATTTCTTGCGAACTCTACCCATTTTTCCTAGTTTGTATTATTTTTGTACATGATCTTGGGGTAAGTCACTTAGCATGGTTTGAGTGAGTTTTTTTTTTTTTGGATTTTGGAATATGTATGCAGTTGGATCATTTTTCTATTGTGTAGATAATATGTAATAAGCACCTTAAAAAAACTCATCGAATATATAAAGAGATACATGTTTAGAAGGAAATATAAAGACATACATGTTTAGGAGGAAAGGAAAAGAACATTTACATGCGTACCTCTTCTCGCCCTAGAAGAAAATCACAGAGCAAGGGCATGTAGATCACAAGGGCACGACATGATAATGAAATCACAAAGCAAGGGCACGACAACAAAATGAAAAGATCATGAGGGAACAACAACCAAATGTACCAATTACAAGGGTGCCACGACAATGTTCATACCTATCCCCCTCTTTCAGACGCACCTCTCTCCAGAATCAAAAGAAAAGGAAAATGATCGTCATGTTTCTTTTTTTTTTATGTTCACAAGGGTGTTGCAATTACGATGCCAACATCAGTATTATGATGTCATCGGGGATAATTGCAAAACAAAAACATTAAAATGACCACAAATTACACTGGTATTGAAAATTACCATTGCAATTTGACCCTAAACATTGTAGTGCTCTCTCTCTCTCTCTCTCTCTCTCTCTCTCTCTCTCTCTCTCTCTCTCCCCCCCCCCCCCTCACTCTTCCTCTTCATCCACTCCCTTATGTTCTCCCTCCCTCCCACTGTCTCTCCCTCTCTCTCATCTTCTCCCTACCCATGTCGTCCTTGTTTATCTAACACTCTCCCCTCTCCCTCCCTCTCACACTCTCCCCTCTCTATCACTTCCCTCCCTCTCTCCCTCCTCCATTATGCCTCCCCCCTCTCTCTCTCATGCTCTCCCTCCCCTTACTCCCTTTTCTCTCTTGCACACTATCTCCCCTTTTCTCCCTCTAACACACTCAACTCTCCCTCCCCCCCCCATTGCCCCCTCTCCCCTCCTTGCATTTTTTCCCCCCCCTCTCCCATGCTTTCCCTCGCTCTCTCTCCCCTTCTCCATGTCACCATCTCTGCTTTGTCTCCTCTCATCCCCCCTTTTCTCCCTCTCACACTCTCCACTCTCCTCCTTCCCCCTTGCCCTATTCCCCATTCCCCACTCCCCACACCCTTTTCTCCATTTCCACTCTCCCTTCCTCCTCTTGCCCCTCTCTCTCTATCCCACTCTTCCCCCTCCCTCCCTCACTTTCCCACACACTCTCTCCCCTTATCCACTTTGTCCCCTCAAATCCTCCCTTTTACCTCTCACACTCTCCACTCTCCCTCCCTCCCCCTTGCCCCACCCCCTCCCCCCTGCCCTTTTCTCCATTTTCACTCTCCCTCCCCCCCTCTCTCTCTATCCCACACCTCCCTCACTCACTTTCCCTCACTCTCTCTCTCTCTCTCTCTCCTTCTCCATGTCACCATCTCCCCTTTGTCCCCTCCCCACCCTCTCACACTCTCCACTCTCCCTTCCTCCCCCTTGCCCCATTTCCCCTCTCTCCCCTTCTCCATGTCACCATCTTCCCTTTTCCCCCTCCCCTCCCCTACATTTTTCCCTCTCACAATCTCCACTCTCCCTCCCTCCCCCTTGTCCCATTCCCCACTCCCCCCTGCCCTTTTATCCATTCACACCCTCCCACTCTCTCTCTTTATCCCACTCGTCCCCCTCCCTCACTTTTCCTCATGCTCTCTCCCATTCTCCATGTCACCATCTCCCCTTTGTCCCCTCCCCTCTCCCTTTTTTGCACTCCCACTCTCCACTCTCCCTTCAACCCCCCCCGCCACCCCACCCCCACCCCACTTGCCCCATTCCCCCACTTTCTCCATTCCCAACTTTTTTCCCCTCTCACACTCTCCACTCTCCCTCCCTCTTCCTTACCCCATTTTCCCACTCCCCTACCCTTTTTTTCATTTCCACTCTCCCTCTCTCCCCATGCTCCTCTCTCTTTATCTCACTCCCCTTCCCTCCCTACCTTTCCATCGATCTCTCTCCCCTTCTTTGTGTCACCATCTCCCTTTCTCTCTCTCCCTCCCTCCCCCCTTGCCCCATTCCCCACCTTTTTTTCCCTCTCCTACCCTCCCATTGCTCCTCTCTCTATCACTCCCCCTCCCTCCCTCACTTTCCCTCATTCTCTCTCCCCCTCCTCCATGTTACCATCTCCCCTTTGTCCCCTCCCCTCCCTTTGACACTCTCTACTCTCTCTCCCTCCCCCTTGCCCCATTTCCCCAATCCCCCTCCCTCACC
This sequence comes from Cupressus sempervirens, assembly GCA_028749045.1. NCBI lineage: Eukaryota > Viridiplantae > Streptophyta > Pinopsida > Cupressales > Cupressaceae > Cupressus > Cupressus sempervirens. The sequence continues at coordinate 345,208,487 of CM053786.1, read as the reverse complement.
TTGCTCCTCTCTCTCTATCCCACTCCCCCTCCCTTCCTCACTTTCCCTCGCGCTCTCTCTCTCCCCCCCTCTCCATGTCACCATCTCCCCTTTGTCTCCTCCCCTCCCTCTCTCACTCTCCACTCACCCTCCCTCCCCTTGTTCCTCACTCTTTATACCACTCCACTTCTCTCCCTAACTTTCCATCGGTCTCTCTCCCCTTCTGCATTTCACCATCTCCCTTTCACACTATCCACTCCACTCCCCTTTTCCCATTCCCCACCCATTTTTCCCTATCGCACTCTCCCCACCCTCCCCCTTCCTCCATTCCCCACTAACCCCCCACCATTTTTGAAATTTCTACTCTCCCTCCCTCTCCTTGCTCCTCTCTCTCTATCCCACTCTCCCTCCCTCCCTCACTTTCCCTCGCTCTCTCCCCCCTTCTCCATGTCACCATCTCCCCTTTGTCCCCTTCCCTCCCTCTCACACTCTCCACTCTCTCCCCCTCCCCCTTCCCCTCCCACTCCTTGTCCTCCCTCTATCACTTTGCCTTACTCTTTCTCCCCTTCTCCATGTCACCATCTCCACTTTGTCCCCTCCCCTCTTTCTCACACTTTCCACTCACTCTCCCTCCCTTTGCCCCATTTCCCCACTCCCCTCGCCCTTTTTTTCTATTTCCACTCTCCCTCCCTCCCCTTGCTCCTCTCTCTTTATCACACTCCCCTACCCTTCCTAACTTTCCATCGGTCTCTCTCCCCTTCTCCAAGTCACCATCTCCCTTTCACAATCTCCATTCTCCCCCCTTGCCCCAAACCCCACCTTTTTTTTCTATTTCACACTCTCCACTCTCCCTCCCTCCACCTTGCCCTATTTCCCCATTTCTCCCTTTCACACTCTCCATTCTTCCCCCCTTTCTCCATTCCCCATCTTTTTTTCTCTCTCACACTCTCCAATCTCCCTCCCTCCCCCTTGCTCCATTTGCCTACACCCCCACCCTTTTCTCCATTTCCACTCTACCTCCCTCCCCTTGCTCCTCTCTCTTTATCCCACTCCCCTTCACTCCCTAAATTTTCGTCAGTCTCTCTCCCCTTCTCCATGTCACCATCTCCCTTTCACACTCTCCACTCTTCCCCCTTGCTCCATTCCCCACCTTTTTTCTATCTCACACTCTTTGCTCTCCCTACCTCCCCCTTGCCCCATTCCACACTCCCTCCTGCCCTTTTATCCATTTCCACTCCCCCCCCTTGCTCCTCTCTCTCTATCCCACTCCCCCTCCCTGCTCAGTTTCCCTTATTCTCTCTCCCCTTTTCCATGTTTCCATCTTCCCTTTATCCCCTCCCCCCTCTCTCACACTCTCCACTCTCTCTCTATCCCCCTTGCCCCTCTCTCTATCCCACTTTCCCTCACTTTCCCTCATTCTCTCTCCCCTTCTCCATGTCATCATCTTCCCTTTGTCCCCTCCCCTCCCTCTCATACTCTCCACTCTCCCTCCCTCCCATTGCTCCTCTCTCTTTATCCCACTCCCCTTCCCTTCTTAACTTTTCGTTGGTCTCTCTCCCTTTCACTCTCCACTCTTCCCCCCTTGCCCCATTCTTCACCTTTTTTTCCCTCTCACACTCTCCATTCTCCCTCCTCCCTTGCCCCATTCTCTACCTTTTTTTGCCTCTCACACTCTCCACTTTCTCTCTCTCCCTCCCTCCCCCTCCCCCCCCTCTCTCTATCGCAGTCCCCCTTTTTTGTCTCTCACACTCTCCACTCTCTCTCCCTCCCCCTTGCCCCTCTCTCTCTATCCCAGTCCCCCTCCCTCACTTTCCCTCACTCTCTCTCCCCTTCTCCATGTCACTATCTCCCCTTTGTCCCCTCCCCTCTCTCTCATACTCTTTACTCTCCCTCCCTCCCCCTTGCTCCTCCTTCTTTATCCCATTCCCCTTCCCTTCCTAATTTTACGTCAGTCTCTCTCCCCTTCTCCATGTCACCATCTCCCTTTTACACTCTCCACTCTCCCTCCCTCTCCCTTACCCCATTTCCCACTACCACACCCCCTCCCATCCCTCTCATACTATCTACTCTCCCTCCCTCCCTTTGCTCCTCTCTCTTTATCCCACTCCCCTTCCCTTCCTAACATTTTTTCAATCTCTCTCCCCTTCTTTGTGTCACCACCTCTCTTTCACATTCTCCACTCCCCCTTCCTCTCCCTTACCCCATTCTCCACTCCCCCCTCCCTCTTGTACTATCCACTCTTACTCCCTCCCCTTGCTCCTCTCTCTTTATCCCACTCACCTTCCCTTCCTAACTTTTTGTTAGTCTCTCTCCCCTTCTTTGTGTCACCATCTCCCATTCATACTCTCCACTCTCCCTTTATTCCCCACCTTATTTTCCTTCTCACACTCTCCACTCTCTCTCCTTCCCCCTTGTCCCTCCCTCTCATACTCTCCACTCTCCCTCCCTCCCCTTGCCCCTCTCTCTTTACCCCACTCCCTTTCCCTTCCTAACTTTTTGTCGGTCTCTCTCCTCTTCTCTATGTCACTACCTCACTTTCCACTCTCCACTCTCCCCCCATGCCCCATCCCCCATGCCCCATTCCCCACCTTTTTCTCTCCTTATCGCACTCCCCTTCACTTCCTAACTTTATGTAGGTCTCACACCCCTTCTCTATGTCACAATCTCCCTTTCACACTCTCCACTCTCCCCCCTTGCCCCATTCCCCCCCCTTTCTTTCCCTCTCACACTCTCCACTCTCCTTCCCTCTCCCTTACTCCATTCCCCTCTCCCCCCCCCTCTCATACTCTCCACTCTCCCTCCCTCTAGTTGCTCCTCTCTCTTTATCCCATTCCCCTTCACTTCCTAACTTTTTGTCTGTCTCTCTCCCCTTCTCTATGTCACCATCTCCCATTCACACTCTCCACTCTCCCCCCACTCCCCACCTTTTTTTCCCTCTCACACTCTCCACTCTCTCTCCTTCCCCCTTGCCCATCTCTCTCCATCTACTCCCCCTCTCTCCCTCACTTTCCCTCGCTCTCTCTCCCCTTCTCCATGTCACTATCTCTCCTTTGTCCCCTCCCCTCCCTCTCATACTCTCCACTCTCCCTCCCTCCCCTTGCTCCTCTCTCTCTATCCTACTCCCATTCCCTTCCTAAATTTATGTTGGTCTCTCTCCCCTTCTCTGTATCACCATACGCCTTTCACATTCTCCACTCTCCCCCTTACCCCATTCCCCACCTTTCTTTCCCTCTCACACTCTCCATTGTCCCTCTCTCTCCCTTACCACATTCCACACTCCTCGCCCTTCCCTCTCATACTCTCCACTCTCCCTCCCTCCCCTTGCTCCTCTCTCTTTATACCACTCCCCTTCCCTGCCTAATTTTTCCTCAATCTATCTCTCTCCTTCTCTGAATCACCATCTCCCATTCACACTCTCCACTCTCGCCCCATCCCCCACATTTTTTTCCTCTCACTCTCCATTCTCTCTCCTTCCCCCTTGCCCCTCCCTCTCATACTCTCCACTCTCCCTCCCTCCCCTTGCTCCTCTCTCTTTATCCCACTCCCCTTCCCTTCCTAACTTTTCGTTGGTCTCTCTCCCCTTCTTTGTGCCACCACCTCCCTTTCACACTCTCCCCTCTCCTCCATGCCCCATTCCCCAACTTTTTTTCCCTCTCACACTCTCCACTCTCCCCCCATGCCCCATTCCTTGCCTTTTTTCTCCTTATCCTACTCCCCTTCCTAACTTTACATTGGTCTCTCGCTCCTTCTCCATGTCACCATTTCCCTTTCACACTCTACACTCTCCTCCCTTGCCCCATTCCCCACCTTTCTTTCCCTTTCACTCTCTCCACTCTCCCTCCCTCCCCTTGCTCCTCTCTCTTTATCACATTCCCCTTTCCTTCCTAACTTTTTGTTGGTCTCTCTCCCCTTCTTTGTGTCACCATCTCCCATTCACACTCTCCACTCTCCCCCCATTCTCCACCCTTTTTTCCCTCTCACACTCTCCACTTTCTCTCCTTCCCCCTTGTCCCTCTCTCTCTATCCCACTCCCTCTTCCTCCCTCACTTTTAGTCGCTCTCTCTCCCCTTCTCCATGTCACCATCTCTCCTTTGTCCCCTCCCCTCCCTCTCATACTCTTGACTCTCCCTCCCTCCCCTTGCTCCTCTCTCTTTATCCTACTCCCTTTCCCTTCCTAACTTTATGTCAGTCTCTCTCCCCCTCTCCATGTCACCATATCCCTTTGACACTCTCCACTCTCCCCCCTTGCCCCATTCCCCACCTTTCTTTCCCTTTCACACTCTCCACTCTCCCTCCCTCCCCTTGCTCCTCTCTCTTTATCCTACTCCCATTCCCTTTCTAACTTTATGTCGGTCTCTCTCCCCTTCTCTGTATCACCACATGCCTTTCACACTCTCCACTCTCCCCCTTGCCCCATTCCCCACCTTTCTTTCCCTCTCACATTCTCCATTGTCCCTCCCTCTCCCTTACCACATTCCCCACTCCTCGCCCTTCCCTTTCATACTCTCCACTCTCCCTCCCTCCCCTACTCCTCTCTCTTTATCTCACTCCCCTTCCCTATCTAATTTTTCATCAATCTCTCTCTCCCCTTCTCTATATCACCATCTCCCATTCATACTCTCCACTCTCCCCCCATCCCCCACCTTTTTTCCCTCTCACACTCTCCATTCTCTCTCCTTCCCCCCTTGCCCCTCCCTCTCATAATATCCACTCTCCCTCCCTCTCCTTGCTCCTCTCTCCTTATCCCACTCCCCTTCCCTTCCTAACTTTTCGTTGGTCTCTCTCCCCTTCTCTATGCCACCACCTCCCTTTCACACTCTCCCCTCTCCTCCATGCCCCATTCCCCAACTTTTTTTCCCTCTCACACTCTCCACTCTCCCCCCATGCCCTACCTTTTTTCTCCTTATCCTACTCCCCTTGCTAACTTTACATCGTCTCTCACCCCTTCTCCATGTCACCATTTCCCTTTCACACTCTACACTCTCCCCCCTTGCCCCATTCCCCACCTTTGTTTCCCTCTCACTCTCTCCACTCTTCCTCCCTCTCCCTTACCCCATTTCCCACTCCCCCTCCACCCTCCCTTTCATACTCTCCACTCTCCCTACCTCCCCTTGCTCCTCTCTCTTTATCCCACTCCCCTTTCCTTCCTAACTTTTTTTTGGTCTCTCTCCCCTTCTCTGTGTCACCATCTCCCATTCACACTCTCCACTCTCCCCCCATTCCCCACCCTTTTTTCCCTCTCACACTCTCTGCTCTCTCTCCTTCCCCCTTACCCCTCTCTCTCTCTATCCCACTCCCTCTTGCTCCCTCACTTTTTCTTGCTCTCTCTCCCCTTCTCCATGTCACCATCTCTTCTTTGTCCCCTGCCCTCTCATACTCTCCACTCTCCCTTCCTCCCCTTGCTCCTCTCTCTTTATCCTACTCCCATTCCCTTCCTAACTTTACGTTGGTCTCTCTCCCCTTCTCCATGTCACCATATCCCTTTGACACTCTCCACTCTCGCCCCTTGCCCCATTCCCCACCTTTCTTTCCCTCTCACACTCTCCACTCTCTCTCCCTCCACCTTGCCCCATTCCTCACATTTTTTTTCCCTCTCACACTCTCCACTCTCTCTCTCTCTACCTTGTCCCTCTCCCTCTATCTCACTCCCCCTCCCTCCCTCACTTTCCCTCACTCTCTCTCGCCTTCTCCATGTCACTATCTCCCCTTTGTCCCCTCCCCTCCCTCTCGTACTCTCCCCTTCTCCATGTCAATGTCTCCATTTCACACTCTCCACTCTCCCCCCTTGCCCCATTCCCCACCTTTTTTCCCTCTCTCTCTCTCTCGCTCTCTCTCTCTCTCTCTCTCTCTCTCTCTCTCTCTCTCTCTCTCTCTCTCTCTCTCTCTCTCCTCCCTCCCCACCTCACCCCCCCTCTTATGCACTAAGATTTTTATATCTTAGCTCTAATAATAGTAATTGTACTAAATGAATACATAAATATAACTATAATTAATACAATTTTTTTTTTTGGAGGGATATAAATACCTCTCCACAAACTCTTAAATGACAACACTCTTTGACTTTATTCTTTTGTATAATGTTTATCCCAATAGAAATGAACCCTACACATTTCATATGAAAATCATCATATTAGTATTTTTTTATATTGACTTCAAATTTTAAGAAAGAATATCTATATATCTAAAGAAGGTTACATTTTTTTATAATTAAGCCAATAGGCTTATATGTGGGAGCTTTGCTCCCAAATTTTATAATTTTGTGTTGAAAAATTGTCAGCCCCATGCCGAAAAAACTATTTCCAGTTATCTATTTTATTTTTTAGTTATTTTAAATTATTTTTTTGTTTCATTTTAATTACTTTCTATTCTTATGCACCCTTTCTATTATGTATTCATTTATCTGACTGTTTCCTCCTCTTTAATTTATTTTCTCCAGTTCTTGTATACCTAATAAAGAATTTTGTTGCATGTATAATTTTTTCACAGTGAAGTTGTGAATGGAACTAGATGCTTTGAAACACATGGGAGGAGATGTTCGCATCACATATTTTGTTTGTCAGAGACTGAATTCACTTGACAAGTGCATGTATGTAACATGTGAATCATTTATAGTGTTTACATTTGCATTGATGAAAATGGGCTTTCCATCCCTGAATTTCAAACTTTGATCAACAATCTTTTGTATTTGGAGAGATATTGCAAACCACTTCAGACCATCTACGCAAGTCGAACATTTGTAATGTCCGAGAGGTATTTGGAGAGAACTGATGATAATTCCGATCTGAATAATAAAGTTGCAGAGACCATTGATAGATTTCTTTATGTTACTGGAGAGCATGATGATACCAAGGGAAATGAAGGGCAACAAGTTCAATACATGGAGATGGAAAATAACTTGTCCTAGTTTTTCACATTATGTTCAACTAGTGAGTTGATTATTTGAATTTCCATTACTATTTTCAATTTGAAATGTGAATAAAGATTTTCATTCCATTATATGGACTTTCTTTCTAATTGGGAAAAATATTCAAAAAACAAATATTTTGTTCATGCAACTTTTTTGTATACTCTGTTATGCTTTATTTTTGGAGAATATAAAAATTCAAATAGCTTTAATAAATTAAGTTGTTTGTTGAAGTACTAATCATACAGAGTTGTTCTTTTAAATCAATATTTAATATTTGATTTTTGAGCTTTAAAATTCTCATGTATTATTATTTATCAATGCATAGAAGCTAAATTGGTGTTGCATGCTTTCTCCCATTTAATAATTTGATTTATTTTAATCTATTCTGATGCTTCTTTTAACAAGTGCCACGAAGTGGCTAGTATTTGCCTAATAGTATATTATAGTTTTAATATAAATTAATTTAGTAAAAAATATTAGAATAAATTTACAAATAATAATTAAAATTAAAATTATTAATCTATATATTTATTTTTTAAAATATTATATTTTAAAAATATTGATTATTTAACATAATATATATAATTATAATTTAAACTTACCAAAGATTAAAATTTAAAAAAAAATATTTATACATATTATTTTATTTATAATATAGTGAACTAACTATTTATTAAAAGAATTGAATGTCAAAGTAAAATTGTATTAAGTTTAAAGTTAATTTTAGAATTGTTTTAATATAATTTAAAATGTTCAAAATAATTTGACTAGAGAAAAATATAAAATGTGTTTGTGTACAATAACATGTCTTCTTATTTTATATATATATATATATATATATATATATATATATATATATATATATATATATATATATATATATATTTAAATGATATGTTCTAAAAATGATATTGGCTCATTCCCTAAAATTCATGTATAAGATGTTAAATCTATTAGTCAATTATTGCTAAGATTTTGATCATTTAATAATATAAAAAACTGGCATGTTAACTTTAGGATATTTTTCAAAAAACAAAAAAACAAAATAATAATCTGAATAGTAATTGGTGGAAATAAAGTTTTTTAATAATGAGTTAAGAGAAACTCATTACAATAGTATGTAGCCTTTGGACAAATACTAATAAAGATGGAGACTATAAATTTAAATAAAATGTCAAAATTATTTTTATGCATCCAAAGACCTATATATTAGGATCACTATAGAAGGTTTAGAAGGGAACTATGGTATTACACCTAACAAAATTATATGAGATTTGCAAACATGTTTTCTTAATAAATGTTTACTATTTTTTATTTTTTTGCTCGGTAAACGACCGAAGCCTTGATTAATTTTATTAGATTGAAAACAAATTTACATATAGTTCCCCCGTTCTGACGGGCACAGGTAGGAAAGAACGGGGAAAGAAAACCTCCTGTCTTGCCCGGGACCTTAGTCCTATATCATACATTCATAAAAGGGGCATACCCCAGTAATTACATCAATCTAGATTACACCAGTTTAAATGTCTATCCGATGAGGTTCCAAATTGGCGATAAGAAAACTTGCAACTGATCTAAATTCACCACCATCAACATATGTTAGGAGTTAAAGATATCACTCCTATGGGCTTATTATTGCAACTACAAAAATGAGCACCTAATAAAATTATCTATAACTTAAAATTACTACAAGAACACACGTATTTTGTGCATAAATCTTAAAATTAAAGGTCCATATGTATTTTCAACTATTTCAGTGTATAAATTTCATCATTTCATTGAAAATTACTACGATAAAATAATCAAATGGTTATGGATAGGGCTGGTTGAAGATAAAGAACACAGAGATCCAAAGAAGGCAACGAGTTCAATGTGGAGTAGAAATATTGAAGTTACTGACATACAAAAACAATTGAAAGCAACGAAGATGAAACGGAGATAAATATAACAGTTAATAGAATGTAGAAAATTGAGAGGACTGGAGTTGATCTTGAAATGCAGACAAATCCAGTAGATAAGAGAACAAAAATTGAAAAGTAGAAAATTGAAAGCAGTGAAGGTTAAATGCAAATAGACTCAATCAGAAGGCAGAAAATTGAAGACTCTGAATTCAACAGGCACCAGGCTGAAGGAATATGAACCTGAATTTGAAATGTCCAAACGTCCAGACTTGGTACAAAACCCAGCAAGGGAATGAAAGCCTCCTAATCTATGCATGGGATTACATGGTAAAACAAAAGTTGAAACATTACCTAAGTGCTGGAATGGCAAAATATCACCTTACAGGATATATATATATATATATATATATATATATATCTTTGTGGGTTTTGTACTTGTGTAATTTATGTTTTACAGATGCTCTTTACCTCTGGAGGCAGTTGAATATACAGTAAATAAACTTCAGTAATTGAGAAACTATAAGAGGATCGCACACCTTTAAGTTGAGGATGCCTGGAGGGAGCAGCTGCCCAAAATTGTGCACCTCAAGAAAGATGGTGACCAAGTCCTCTGCTGTAATCTATTAAGCACAACGTAACAGAACATTGTAAGAAATGTTTGCATGCCAGAGCTCTTCTCATCAGACGATGCCCTCAAAATGGTGGTGCCTAGTTTCTTAAATGGCGAAGGAGTAAATGAAGTAGCCTTCAATAGCACATCCAGAGCCATGGAATGGTCTCTGAGTAAGAAATGATTTATGAAGAGGTGAAGAAAGCGTCAAGAAGAGGCTCATGTGAAGTGCTATATTTAGGGAATTTGGGGAAACTGTGCTATTGTGAAAGAGACACTAGGCAAGGAGCAGTGTAACAGGGGGCACCCCTTTCTCAAAGTATCCATCTGTCATGTTGTAACCATTTTGCTGTTGGTATGGGTATTTAATTTCTATTGAATTTTAATTTTTGAATGTTATTTTTGAGTATGTAATATGTTACTATGTTGAATGTTGGATGGTTCTAGTTCAAGTTATAATTTTGCTATGTTCAAATAATTTAATTTAGTATGTTCTATTGAAATATTATTCCATAATAACTAGCATTTCAAGTTCTAATGTATAGTATACAACATCTCTCTCTACTCCATTCTCCCCCTATCACTGTCCCCAAAATGAAACCAATTTTCCCTGCATCCCGAAAACTCATCCCACTGTCCTGATACACCCCAGTACTGATATTACACTGAAAAGGAGTCAATTGTTATCAACTTTGAAGGTGTTCATGTTTGATCTACATTTCTACAATGAACTTGACCCGAGAGATCCCTAGGCTGATGACTTGCAGGATCAAAGCATTTATGGAATTTGTTAACAGGGGCTCAAAAGAATTTCTTAGCCGGTCTTGATTGGAAGGATTGGGGAGAAAGACACTGCTAGGGTTTCACACCACCTAAAGAGGCCAAGCTAAAGTTCCAAGTCAAAGCTGAGGAACAAAAGGATTACATATCCTATTAAGTTATCATGTCTTTGAAAACCAAATTGCATTTATAGAAAATACTACACGAAAATCAAAATTTATTTCGTAATCAGTAAAATTGATAAATGTGTTCCTCAACAAAGCCCATTAGAGTTGGACACCATCACTCTAAAACACTATGATTATATCATTTCTCTCTATGCACTGTCGTTTCATCTATATTGCTACGCTTTGTCCAAGTGTTATAAGTTGGATTCCAAAATCAAACATAAGCCTTTCAGTCTGTAAAATATTATAAATCCATTACAAATGTATAATGTATCCGAAGTTCTATGAGTATAGTTCTCTAAGATGGCTTCACCAGATTTCTGTAACTTAAGAAGACTTATTGTACGGTGCTATGGAAGGGGGCTTGTTGGAAAATTCAGTGGGTGCTGATAGGATATTTTAGGGTTATTTCAATATAGATAGATGTCCTCTCAAATTTCTAGTTTAGTTTATGCTTAATACTTCAAATCTCTAAAATTAGTTTATGCATAATACTTTAAAGCTCCAAAATTATACCAAATGGTACTCTTATGAATTGCATTATTTAGCATGTTGAGTAATAAAAAAATAAAGAGTAATATTTTCCCCCTCCCCTCCCCCTATTTTTTCCCTCTCACACTCTCTACTTTCCTTTCCTCCCCATTGCCCCATTCTCCACTCCCCTTCACCCTTTTCTTCATTTCCACTCTCACTCCCTCCTCTTCCACATTCCACACTCTCCCCTTGCCCATCTCTCTCTATCCCACTCCTCCCCCTCCCTCTCCCTCCCTTATTTTCCCTCGATCTCTCTTCCCTTCTCCATGTCACTCACCATCTCCCCTTTGTCCCCATTCTCACTCCCCCTATTTTTTTCCCTCTCACACTCTCCCTTCCCCCTTGCTCCATTCCACAGCCCCCCCCACCTCCCGCCCTTTTCTTTATTTCCACTCTCCCTCCTTCCCCCTGCTCTTTTCTCCATATCCACTCCCCCTTGCCATTCTCTCTCTATCCCACTCCTCCCTCCCTCATTTTCCCTTGATCTCTCTCCCCTTCTCCATGTCCTCATCTCCCCTTTGTCCCCTCCCCTCCCCTCCCCACTTTTCTCCATTTCCACTCTCCCTCCCTCCCCTTGCCCCACTCTCTATCCCCCTCCCTCCCTCACTTTCCCTTGTTGTCTCTCCCCATCTCCATGTCATCATCTCCCCTTTGTCCCTTTTGCTCCCCCCCTTTTTACCTTGTCACACCCTCCACTCTCCCTCCCCCTTGCCCCACTCCCCCCACCCTTTTCTCGATTTCCACTCCCCCTCTCTCCCCCTTGCCACTCTTTCTCTCTCCCACTCCTCCTCCCTCCCTCATTTTCCCTCGATCTCTCTCCCCTTCTCCATGTCCCCATCTCCCCTTTGTCCCCTCCCTTCCCCTCCCCCCCTTTCCCCATTTCCACTCTCCCTCCCTCCCTCCCCTTGCCCCACTCTTCCCCCACCCTCGCTCTCTCGCTCTCTCTCTCTCTCTCTCTCTCTCTCTCTCTCTCTCTTCTTCCTTTTGTCCCACCCCCTACCCCCCAGTCCTCTCCCTCCCTCATTTTCCCTCGGTCTCTCTCCCATTCTCCATGTCCCCATCTCCCATTTGTCCCCTCCCCTCCCCCCTTTTTCCCCCCTCACACTTTCCACTCTCCCTCCCTTTCCCTTTCCCTCCCCTTGCCCCACTCTTCGCCCACCCTCCCTCACCTTCCATCTCTCTCTCTCTCTCCCCATCTCCCATTTCCCCCCTCCCCTCCCCCCCTTTCTCCATTTCCACTCTCCCTCCCTCCCCTTGTTGCTCTCTCTATCCCCGTCCCTCCCTCACTTTTCCTTGTTGTCTCTCCCCTTCTCCATGTCACAATCTTCCCTTCATCCCTTTCCCTCCCTCCCCCCCCCCCCCCCCCCTTTTTCCTCAACACCCTCCACTCTCCCTCCCACTCCCCTCACCCTTTTCTCAATTTCCACAATGCCTTTCTCTCTATCCCACTTCTCCTCCCTTCCTCATTCTCCTTTGATCTCTCTTCCCTTCTCCATGTCCCCGTCTCCCCTTTGTCCCCTCCCCTCCCCCTTTTCTCCATTTCCACTCTCCCTCCCTCCCTGACTTTCCCTTGTTGTCTCTCCCCTTCTCCATGTCACCATCTCCCCTTTGTTCCTTTCACTCCCCCCTTTTTACCCTCTCACACCCTCCACTCTCCCTCCCCCTTGCCCCACTGATCCCCCTGCCTTTTTCTCAATTTCCACTCCCCCTCCCTCCCCTTTGCCACTCTCTCTCTATCCCACTCCTCCTCCCTCCCTCATTTCCCCTCGATCTCTCTCCCCTTCTCCATGTCCCCATCTCCTCTTTGTCCCCTCCCCTCCCCTCCCCCCTTTTCTCCATTTCCACTCTCCCTCACTCCCCTTGCCCCACTCTTCTCCCACCCTCCTTCACTTTTTGTCTCTCTCTCTCTTTCTCCACCATCTCCCTTTTGTCCCCCCCCCCCTCCCCCACTCCTCTACCTCCCTCATTTCCCCTCGATCTCTCTCGCCTTCTCCATGTCCCCATCTCCCCTTTGTCCCCTCCCCTCCCCTCCCCCCTTTTCTCCATTTCCACTCTCCCTCCCTCCCCTTGCCCCACTCTTCTCCCACCCTCCTTCACTTTTTGTCTCTCTCTCTCTCTCTCTCCACCATCTCCCTTTTGTCCCCCCCCCCCCCCAATCCCCCACTCCTCTCCCTTCCTCATTTTCCCTCGGTCTCTCTTCCATTCTTCATGTCCCCATCTCCCATTTGTCCCCCTCACACTTTCCACTCTCCCTCCCTTTCCCTTTCCCTCCCTCACTTTGCCTTGTTGTCTCTCCCCTTCTCCATGTCACAATTTGCCCCTTGTCCCTTTCCCTCCCCCCACCTTTTTCCCTCAACACCCTCCATTCTCCCTCCCTGTTGCCCCATTCCCCACTCACCCTGCCATTTCCTCGATTTCCACTCCGCCTCCCTCTCCCTTGCCACTTTCGCTCTATCCCACTCCTCCTTCCTCCCTCATTTTCCCCTAGTCTCTCTCCCCTTCTCCATGTCTTCATCTCCCCTTTGTCCCCTCCCCCCTTTTCTCCATTTCCACTCTCCCTCCACTCCCCCTCCCCTTTTCTCGATTTCCACTTCCCCTCCATCCCCCTTGCCACACTCTCTCTCTATCCCACTCCTCCTCCCCCCTCCCCATTTTAGTCTCCACCCTCTTCTCCATGTCCCCATCTCCCCTTTTTCCCCACCTCCCCTTTTCTCAATTTCCACTCCCCCTCCATCCCCCTTGACACTCTCTCTCTATCCTCCTCCTCCCTCCCTCATTTTCTCTTGGTCTCTCCCCCCTTCTCCATGTCCACATCTCTCCTTTGTCCCCTCCCTTCCCCCCCTTTTCTCCCTTGCCACTTTCTCTCTATACCACTCCTCTTGCCTCCCTCATTTTCCCCCTGTCCCTCTCCCCTTCTCCATGTCTTCATCTCCCCTTGCCTCTCTCTCTCTCTCTCTCTCTCCCTTCTTCATGTCCCCATGTCCCCTTTGTCCCCTCTCCTCCCCCCTTTTCTCCATTTCCACTCTCCCTCCACTCCCCTCCCTATCCCTTGCCACTTTCTCTCTATCCCACTCCTCCTCCCTCCTTCATTTTCCCCCAATCTCTCTCCCCTTCTCCATGTCTTCATCTCCCCTTTGTCACCTCCCCCCTTTTCTTCATTTCCACTCTTCCTCCACTCCCCCTCCCCTTTTCTCGATTTCCACTTACCCTCCATCCCCCTTGCCACACACTCTCTCTATCCCACTCCTCCTCCCCCCTCCCTCATTTCGGTCTCCCCCACTTCTCCCATTTGTCCTCCCCCTCCCCTTTTCTCGATTTCCACTCCCCCTCCATCCCCCTTGCCATTCTCTCTCTATCCTCCTCTTCCCTCCCTCATTTTCCCTTGGTCTTTCTCCCCTTCTCCATGTCCCTATCTCCCCTTTTTCCCCTCCCTTCCCCCCCTTTTCTCCATTTCCACTCTCCTTCCCTCCCCTTGCCCCACTCTTCTTCCACCCTCCCTCACTTTCCGTCTCTCTCTCCCCTTCTCCATGTCACCATTTCCCCTTTGTCCTTTCCCACTACTCCCCCTCCCTCCCTTACTTTCCCTTGCTCTTTCTCCCCTTCTCAATGTTACCATCTCACCTTCTCTCTCTCTCTCTCTCTCTCTCTCTCTCTCTCTCTCTCTCTCCTCCCTACCCTCCCCCTTTTCCTTTCCCTCTCCCACTGCTTCCCCTCCCTCCGTTACTTTCCCCTGCTCTCTCTCCCCTTCTCCATGTCACCATCTCCCCTTTGTTCCCCGACCTTCTCTCTCTCTCTCTCTCAATTGTCCCCCTTGTTCTCTCATCCTCTTTAATGTTCTACCTAATCTTGTCCCCCTTGTCCTCCCCTTCCTCCCTCTTCTCTCTTGTACTTTCTCTCTCCCCTATTCTCCCTCTCACAATGCTCTCCCTACCATTGTCCCCTTGTACTCCACCTTCTCTCCTCTCTTGTACTCTCTCTCTCTACTCTCTCTCCCCCTTGCCCCCTCTCCCCTCCTCGCCATCTTCTTACCTCGACCCTCCCTCCACTCTTCTCTCCCCCTCTTGTGCACTAAGATATTTATACCTATCTTAGCTCTAAATATAGTAGTTGTACTAAATGAATACATAAATTTATTGTAAACATTTCATAACTATAATTAATATAAAATATATAAATTTCTTTTGGAGGGATAAAAATACCTCTCTACAAACTCTTAAATGATAGCACTCTTTAACTTTGTTCTTTTGTATAATGAAATGAACCCTGCACATTTCATATGATAATCATCATATGAATATTTTTCTATATTGACTTCAAACTTTAAGAAACTATATATAGAAGGTTAATTTTTTCTATATTGACTTCAAAATTCTCACTCCTTAGCATAAGTAAGGAAACCACACATCAAATGACCGAACAACGCTTGGGCTGTGGAACACCTACCAAATTGCACTGTCAAATTCCAAGTTATCAGTTTCAAAGCAATTAATACAGAAAACCAAAATCGTTCCTGACTCTTTCAAATTCATTTAATTTTACCATACCAATGTATTCATTGGAAATTAAAAAGAGACAACTGGAGTTTTCATCTCAATCAAATTTGTACATTCACAAAGCTGTTACTAATTTTAACAGTTAAGTTGCAGATTAAATCGCCATACAAAGGCTCTTGTCATTAGACAATACCCTTCAATGGTACATCTCATCAGACAATGCACTCAAAATGATGGCAAAGAAATACAATGTTATAATTCTTGGAAAGAAGCTATGCACTCTTAATTTAAACGATGCTTGACATCACTGGAAGGAACAAAAAATGGCGGTTGAAGATAAAGAACATAAAGATACAAAGAAGGCAATGAGTTCAATGTGGAGGAGTAGAAATGTTGAAGTTAATGACATACAAAAACAATTGAATGCAACGGAGATGAAATGGAGACAAATATAACAGTTCATAGCATGTAGAAAACTGAGAGTACTGGAGTTGATCTTGAAATGCAGACAAATCCAATAGATAAAAAAACAAAATTTGAAATGCAGAAAATTGAAAGCAATCAAGGTTAAATGCAAATTAGACTCTGTGAATAATCAGAAGGCAGAAAATTGAAGACCATGAACCTGAAACACTAAAAATACAAGCTGGAATGGGGTATGAATTCAACATGAACCTGAATTTGAAACGTCCAAACTTCCAAAGGCACCAAAACATATAATCTCATAAATATTGAGACAGACTTGGTACAAAACCGAGCAAGGGAATCGAACCCTCCTAATCTAAGCACGGGATTACATGGTAAAACAAAATTTGAAACATTACCTAAGTGCTCGAATGGCAAAATATCACGTTACAGGATATATATATCTTTATGGGTTTCGTTATACAGATGCTCTTTACCTCTGGAGGCATTTGAATATCCACTCCACTCAAATTAGTAAATTACCAAACATTTTACAATACAGTAAATAAACTTTAGCGATTGAGACACTATAAGAGAATCGCACACCTTTAAGTTGAGGATGCTTGCAGGAAGCAGCTGCCCAAAATTGTACACCTCCAGAGACACAACATTTTAAGAAATGTTTGCATGCCAGAGCTCTTCTCATCAGACGATGCCCTCAAAATGATGATGCCGAGTTTCTTAAATTTCGAAGGAGTAAATGAAGAAATAGCCTTCAATAGCACATCCAGAGCCATGGAATGGTCTCTGAGTAAGAAATGATTTATGAAGAGGTGAAAAAAGCGTCGAGAGGAGGCTGATGTGAAGTGCTATATTTAGGGAATTTGGGGAAACTATGCTATTGTGAAAGAGACATTAGGAAAGGAGCAGTGTATTAGAGGCACCCCTTCTCTCAAACTTCAAAGTATCTATCTGTCATGTAACCATGTTGCCATTGGTATGGGTATTTGAATTTCTATTGAATTTTAATTTTTGAATGCAATTTTTGGGTATGTAATATGTTAGTATGTTGATGTTGGAGTTAATGTTCGAATGGTAGTCAATAATAATTGTTGCACATGTGGCAAGCCTTGTTGAGCTGCTGGCAAGACAAGTTTAGTTTAGGATTGAGTCAAAGAGTTTTAATTTGAATCAAGTTCTTATTGTAGATGTGTTGAGTTAGGTGTCCATAAGTTTTAGTTAGTGTCAAGTTTATGTGTGTTGTGTCAATCATTAAGTAGTTTGTTGTCAATCTAATTAGCAATCATTTAAGAATGTTGTTGAGTCAAGCTATAGTATAAATTCGCATCTATTATTCAATAAAATTACAAGCTGAAAGTTCTTTCTTCTCTTCTTTTTTACTTCTTTTCTATTTTCCAATAGTTGAATGTCGGATGGTTCTAGTTCAAGTTGCAATTTTGCTATGTTTAAGTAATTTAATTTAGTATGCTCTATCGAAACATTATTCCATAACTAGCATTTCAAGTTCTATATGTATACTCTACAACACTACTCTCTACTCCATCCCCCCTATCGTCATCCCCAAAATGAGGCCCATTTTCCCCGCATCCCGAAAATTTTCCCGCTGTCCGATACACCCAGTACTGATATTACACTGAAAAGGAGTCACTTGCTATAAACTTTGAAGGAGTCCATGCTTGATCTACATTTCTACAATGGCCTTGACCCGAGAGATCCCTAGCTAGGCTGATGACTTGCAGGATCAAAGCATTTATGGAATTTGTTCACAGGGGCTCAAAAGAATATCTGAGCTGGTCTTGATTGCGAGGATTGGGGAAAAAGGCACTACTAGGGTTTCACACCACCTAAAGAGGCCAAGCTAAAGTTCCAAGTCAAAGCTGAGGGACAAAAGGATTACATATCCTATTAAGTTATCAAGTCTTTGTAAACCAAATTGCATTTATGGAAAATACTACACGAATTTTGTAATCAGTAAAATTGATAAATATTTTCCTCAACAAAGCCGATTAGAGTTGGACACCATCACTCTAAAACACTATGATTATATAATTTCTCCCTATGCACTGTCGTTTCATATTGCTACCCTTTGTCCAAGTGTTATAAGTTGGATTCCAAAATCAAAGATAGCCTCCCTCCTCTTCAGTCTGTAAACTATTATCAATCCATTACAAATGAATAATGTATCCGAAGTTCTATGAGTATAGTTCTCTAAGATGTCTTCACCAGATTTCTGTAACTTAAGAAGACTTATTGTAAGGTGCTATAGAGGGGAATTGTTGAAAAATTTAGTGGGTGCTGATAAGATGTTTTGGGATTATTTTAATATAGATGTCCTCTCAAATTTCTAGTTTAGTTTATGCTTAATACTTTAAAGCTCCTAAATTATATCAGATGTTGCTCTTATGAATTGCATTATTTAGCATATTGAGTAATAAAAAAAAAACTAGTAATAATTGAAAAATTTGAGATGATTGACACGTGACAGACAGAAGTCTAAGTTGGTAGGACAATTTCTAACTCCCCACCTTTTTGACCCACATAAGTTTGCATACTAAAAAGTAGAGACTACTATCTTTTAAGAAAAGATTTTAATTAATCTTGTAGCATTTTATTTTTGTTCCTTCCATGTGACCTCATGGTTCTTAAAGTTAGATCCTAAAGCCCCTCCATAAGACTGCACCCTTAAGATCCCAGAGTTACGTAATAGCCTCCCTCCTTTTCAGTTTGTAAAAATCAGTTTATAACAGAGGAGACTGCAGGAACAAAACCCACATAATTGCAGATGTTGATGTTACTCAGATCTCCATAAGTTCCCCCACCTTTAGTCTCCAAAAGAGCACATTATTTTAAGCATCATCTTCTATAGAATCCAATTATAGATCTCTCAATATTTTGTTCAGCCTCTTAAGAAGCTATCCTCCTTAGGTGATGATCAGAGACCAGGGATCCCATTGATAAGCATTCAAACATTTTATATTGCATGTTTTTGTGCTGTAGTACTAATAAGCATTCAAGAATTCAATAGAGGAGATAATTGAAAAGTGATATGTAGGCAAGCAACTTTAATACTAATGAGTAATGTTCAGGAATTCAATAGAGGAGATAATTGAAAAGTGATATGTAGGCAAGCAACTTTAATAAAAATGAGCAATGGACTATGGATTCACAGTCAAAACTCCACCGACAAAGTGAATAAGAAAAGAAAACCAACTCTCTCATTATCATTCTAGTTATATTCCCTTCAACCACTCACTTGCATATCATTCTGGTTTTATTCTCTTCAACCACTCCCTTGCTCCCTTGCAATGTGTTGCATGTACCAAGAGGTTTTCCCCATCCTCATACCTACTCATTACCCTTCTCATTGAGCCTCTTCCCACATTCACTTTTCAACATTGAGCTTCCACTCAGCACCATATCAGGACAGTTGAGTACAAGGATATGGTTATGGCCCCATCACATCAATCTTTCAGGTTTGACTGAGCTCTACCCATTCATCCAACCATGAAAGAAGTGTTCAGTAGGACTAGTCACTTCTATGACATCACTATCAGGATTTAACTGCGTAGTTTTGAGTCAAATTTATTGACCCATGTTTCATGAGTAGTCATACTCATAGTTTGATTTACCATAGAAATTATCTCCTCCTTATCACTAGTCACTCCAATTACCTCTGGAATCAGTTCTTTCAAGATTATATAGCTAATAAATTAATTGATTCACTCTACCTGCCAGTTCATTTCAAAAGAAAGTCCATGTTTAGTATTTTTTAATATACACTAATGACCTTGATGAGTTTAGCAGTTTAGACTTGTGAGATGACTTGAAGGAACAAGAAACATATAGGGAGGAAGAATAACAACCCCTTTACAGATCCATTAATACGATGAAAACACTCTCCCACCCCGGTCCGGAGTATAAAATTTTAACATATATAAGGTAAATGAGAATCAATTTAAGTCTTGATGATGACCTAAATACTACAATACCTTTCAATAATGGATCTTTTTTAACTTTATATTGCTAAACCAAATGTCATTGTAGACTGTGTGTCACTTACTGAAGTGTTTCTCTGATTATTTTATTCATTAAAAATGCCTATCCACACTTCCTATCCCTCTTGAGATAGACCATTATGAATCTAAGACTCGAGTCTGCTTGAATACGTTCCCCTATGAGTGTCTTCTCCTGATCATACGTGGATGAAATTTAAGGGATAGTGTTGTCAAAATGTTTTTGGATTCTTCTTCTATTCTGAACTCAATTTTAGCTTAGTTTTTGATGGAATTCATTAGGGAACAAGATGCTCTTTGACCTAATATTATATACCATGTTCAATTTGTTTTTTAGTCATTGGATTTCTATCTCATGAAAAAGTTCTATGGTACGGCAAATCTTAGAAGCTAACTGAGCTTTGCCAACTAAACTGCACTATGACTGTTGTAAGATGATTCAATTCAGTCATTTCTTAGGACAGTTTATTTTATGTCATGTTAGGCAACACTTTATGGGATCCTTTTGCAGAAATAATTTTATTCTGTGGGACCTAATCCATGAAACTAATGAAGCTTCTAAAATAGAAAATGATACTGGAGAATAATTCTTCTCAGCTAAAGGTCACTAAAGAAGGTGGGCTCAAAAATTTGATGATACATAGGGAAAACCTCACACAATCAATTATAAAAATAAACTACACAAGTATTCCTTTTCAGCTTGGCGGATCTTGGTTAAAGTTATGGGTCCCTGTTTAAGTGGAGTGGGGTGAGCTTGGACATGTGATAAATCTAACTTCTTCTGCGGTATGAGATCATGTGAATTTGAGAAGTCCTTCTATCTGAAATGTGAATTCAAAGAGATAAGGATAGACATGAATTAACATTCAAAAGTGATGCATGTGCCAACCCTTTTCTAACTGAAACTGGATCAACTAGGTGACTGAGAAACATCTTTTCTTAAAAAAATAGATTAGCCATCTTCGCCCTTTAATGTGCAATCAATTACCAAAGCACACAGATCAGACCGTGCAGAGGCAGATGTAAAGAATATGCCTCAACAGAATATTGGATGCCAAATTAAAAATAGTTTCTAATCTTGCAAATTTTGTAGATATAGATTTCTTGCAGAGATCCTCTTCCAAGCAGTGTCTATAAATCGAAGTTAACAAAAATGAATTGGATAAAATATAACAAACTAAATCTGCAGAGTCGGTGGACAAGGGAGTAAAGCTTAAATAATTCACACCAGCTCCAAGATTTTGCATAAACAGACCAGTCCATAACATGGAACAAGTATGAACATAAGTATGAACTGGGGAGGAATGCATGTCCTGGCAGGGTTTTACACTATGAATTGGGGACGAAGTCAGACAATGGTAGGGTTTTATACCCTGTAGAGAGGCTTATTGATAAGCTAAAGGTGAGGGAAACAAATATTACATATTATATGCTAATGAATTTGTCTAATAAATTTGTATATCTGTTAACAGGGGCTGAAAACATACCCCTTGTTACCACTTATAATGACTCCATACTCTTAACCAGCCCGGCCCAGCTAATCAATGGAATGCTTAAATTGCATCATCCACAAATATACAGTCTTCGTAACTAAAATATCTTTTATAGACTATAGTCTTTGTTAATAACACGAAAGCTAATACATTGGTATGACAAGGACTTGAAGTGAAGAAATCTCCTAGTAGGACCTTTCTATATGTTTGGAAGCAGTTTCCATCTCAATAAGTTGTTGTGCTCACCACATGTGATTAAGCATTTCAGCTTCTGCTTCGCTCAGTGATGGCAACTCCCTCCCAGACCACATTCCGTTAATCATCGAGAAATCCAGCCTCGTCGTGGCTTTCCAAGTGTTAGAAGAAGGCTCAACTTGTCTCTTTCTCGTAGTCACAATCTCTTTCTTGAAGCCGTACTCATTCTGCCCATTTTGCTCTGCTTTTTCCTCGTGATTAGTTGTTGCTACCATCTTTCTCTTCGGAGAAGGTCAGCTCAAATTCTCTCTAATGTTGGACCGCTTCATTGAATCTCACTGTGTTGAATGATCATCATCAATAGACTCAGTAGATTCACTCTCCTCAGACGAATCATCCTCTTCTCCCCCATCATCATCATCATCATTGTCTCGCTCCTTCTCACTTCTCTCATCTTCAGAGATATGAGCAATCTCCTCCTCCTCCTCCTCCCTCTTCTTCTTAGTCTTCATCACATCCACATTTTGCTGCCCTACCCCTTCTCCCTTTTCCTTGTGCTCCTTTCGAGCCATGTTCACCTCTTCTCCTTCTCTTCTTCGCTCCAAAACAATTAACTTATTATTATTATTATTCTTCTTCTTCCCAGCTCCTGCATCAACAGCTCCCTCACTCGCTTTCTCTGTACCAACCAACTCCTTGTCGTCTTCCTTATCTCCCCATATTTGGTGGGAGAAGCGCGCTTTCTTAAACCCTACACAACCTAAATCCTTAATCTTATCCGTGGTCATTCTAAATCTATTCCAGAGACCCCTATACTTGGTATACAACTGCTCGTTACTGCGAGGAAGATTACTTGGTATAAAAACTTTATCTCTTCGTCTCTATGCAAACCTTTGTTCATTATGTTCCATGGACATTCTGTCAGACATCTTAGTGGATATCATGCCTATGGAGTTCAATGCGGCTGCTTTTATGGAGACTTCACCTCAAACCTCAGGTCATGCAATGATTTCTTTGTGATCCTTCCTTTGGGTCAGACAAAAATGGATTTAAAGCCCTCGCTTTAGCCTTTTAATGACATGGACATTTGGTTAGACAATTGGCATGAGTTTTCTATGTATTCCATTTTCCTTGAGCCTAGGCCTGAACCAAAGTGCAAACTCTATTCTTTGATTGGCCGCATGTGAAAGTCACTTTGCTAGATCGAAAACCCTTCTACAACACATGCTTAGTGCATTGAAGATGTGGTGACTGAGCATCTTTCAAGTACATGCTTTCTCTTTCCACAGATGTGCAAGACACATGTATATTAAAAGGTGTGTCTATTACATAGAGTGCCGATGACATACACCTTTTATTGGCCATGTCTATTACATAGAGTGCCAATGCCTCTTTCTTTATCAGGTGGCTCTATATGTCAAATACAACGAAGTTTCTTGCAACCGTATCGAGCCTCTTTGAAAGCTTTAACCTTCTTCATCACTTCCCAGGGCTTACCATTAATATCTTTAAAGCACTTGTTGGTCTTCATGATGTTCTCGACATGTTAACGTAATGTGTCGCTTTGATATTTGAGATTGCTGCGAGGTGAATTGAGTTGTTTCTTACTTCTTGAGCCTATTATCCTTGTGGCTTTAAATAGATAGTATAGGGTAACAGGCTCGAGAAGTAAGGAATGACTCAATTCACCTCGTGGCAATCTCAAATATCAAAGCGACACATTATGTTAACATGCCGAGAACATCATGAAGACCACCAAGTGCTTTAAAGATATTAATGGTAAGCCCTGGGAAGTCATGAAGAAGGTTAAAACTTTCGAAGAGGCTCGATACGGTTGCAAGAAACCTCATCGTATTTGACATATAGAGCCACCTGATAAAGAAAGAGGCATCAAGACTCTATGTAATAGACATGGCCAATAAAAGGTGTGTCATCCGCACTCTATGAAATAGACACACCTTTTAATATACATGTGCCTTGCACATCTGCGGAAAGAGAAAACATGTACTTGAAAGATGCTCAGTTACCACATCTTCAATGCACTAAGCATGTGTTGTAGAAGGGTCTTCGATCTAGCAAAGTGACTTTCACATGCGGCCAATCAGAGAATAGAGTTTGCGCTTTAGTTCAGGCCTAGGTTCAAGGAAAATGAAATACATAGAAAACTCATGCCAATTGTCTAACCAAATGTCCATGTCATTAAAAGGCTAAAGCGAGGGCTTTAAATCCATTTTTGTCTGACCCAAAGGAAGGATCACAAAGAAATCATTGCATGACCTGAGGTTTGAGGTGAAGTCTCCATAAAAGCAGACGCATTGAACTCCATAGGCATGATATCCACCAAGATGTCTGACAGAATGTCCATGGAACATAATGAGCAAAGGTTTGCATAGAGACGGAGAGATAAAGTTTTTATACCAAGTAATCTTCCTCACAGTAACGAGCAGCTGTATACCAAGTATAGGGGTCTCCGAAATAGATTTAGAGTGACCACGGATAAGATTAAAGATTTAGGTTGTGTAGGGTTTAAGAATGCGCGCTTCTCTCACCAAATATGGGGAGATAAGGAAGACGACAAGGAGTTGGTTGGTACAGAGAAAGTGAGTGAGGGAGCTGCTGATGCAGGAGCTGGGAAGAAGAATAATAATAATAATAATAAGTTAATTGTTCTGGAGCGAAGAAGAGAAGGAGAAGAGGTGAACATGGCTCGGAAGGAGCACAAGGAAAAGGGAGAAGGGGTAGGGCAGCAAAATGTGGATGTGATGAAGACTAAGAAGAAGAGGGAGGAGGAGGAGGAGGAGATTGCTCATATCTCTGAAGATGAGAGAAGTGAGGGGAAAGGGAAGGAGAAGGAGCGAGACGACGACGACGACGATGATGATGATGATGATGGGGGAGAAGGGGATGATTCGTTTGAGGAAAGTGAATCTACTGAGTCTACTGATGATGATCATTCAGCACAGCGAGGTTTAATGAAGCGGTCCAATGTTAGAGAGAATTTGAGCTGACCTTCTCCGAAGGGAAAGATGGTAGCAACAACTAATCACGAGGAAAAAGCAGAGCAGAATAGGCAGAATGAGTACGGCTTCAAGAAAGAGATTGTGATTACGAGAAAGAGACAAGTTGAGCCTTCTTCTAACACTTGGAGAGCCACGATGGGGCTTGATTTTTCGATGATTAACGGAATGTGGTCTTGGAGGGAATTGCCATCGCTGAGCAAAGCAGAAGCTGAAATGCTTGATCACAAGTGGCAAGCACAACAGCTTATTAAGATAGAAGCTGCTTCTTTGTTAAAAAAAGGTATGGAAAATAATGTTGGTGCAGGTTTTATTTGTGTTTCAAAGACAATCTTCACCTGGAGGCAATGAAATATCCACTCTGCCTAGATCGGTAAATTTCCAAACATTTTTCTTAGCTGCCAATACAGAGGTTGCCCAAATCTCGGGTTATGGAAGGGTAGAATCTAATTGTCTTGTCAAATTGCCATCAAAGACAGTGAAATAAACAGAATTTTGTAATTGAGAAAACAAAATGTGATACAAAACTATA
>CM053786.1:344843440-345178440 GCA_028749045.1 Cupressus sempervirens | reverse complement strand
ACACATAAAGAGATGCAACCATAGATATAAGGTTTAGATTCATCCTAAAATATATATCAATGCTCACATACTCAAGACTTCCATGCACCATTCATACTACATTGATCAATAGTCTATAAAATATAGAACTTGAGTCCATCTAAGCTCATTCTGAACTATAGAACATATATTGACATCAATGACAAAAATTACGATCAAAGCATCATGCCAAAAACCATCACTAGTACATTTCCCCTTGTTCTTTTACCAAAATTTCTGACCAAAGGCCATATTGGCCTATGATTTCATCTTCTTTTTTTGTTTTTATCCCCGCATTGGTCAAAATTTTGACCAAACTAGGGTTTTATGCTCGAGTTGGTCAAAACTTTGACCAAATTAGGGTTTCCCAAGTTGTTCAAAATTTTGACCAACTCGGGTTCATAAAAAAAAAGAAAAAAAGTTATGTTATTATATTTCACATCGATTGGAAGAGGTTTAGTTTGCATCGCCGCAGGAGCTTTTTGAGGTAAAATTTTTGAACACTTGAAATTCAATATAATTTACCCAAATTGATTGATAGAATGCCACATAATATATTTAAGTTTTTTTAGTGGTTGATATTGAACAAGGTTGTTAAATTGAATATAGTTTACCCAAATTAAAGAACTTGCTTTGTTCTTCATAAGCGGCTAGATCAACGACATAAAATTGTAGTCAAAATCATTCATAGACAATCATCAGAGGTGGAGTTATATTGATTTAATTTTGCCGGATCTCCATTTAAAAAAAAAATTATTTATCAAATTTAGGATTTTATTCCCTTGAAACCTATATAACACGAGTTCTTTCAAAGTTAGAATGTCTACAATGTTATATCTATAATTAGTCCATATGAAAGTTAATTATCAAATTTATGAGAATGAAAACTACATTCTTTTTTATAGTTTATTTTGATTGGATAGATACTTATGAATTAAAAGAGTATTTTGAAATTTTGTACACCATGAAAAAAAGAAGAAGCATTCAATAGTTTTAAAACTAATAATATGTCATGTGTAAACTTAAGTGTAAACATTGGAGCCTTCCATAGAATTCTAAGATCAATCATAGAAATAGAAGTGAGAATTCCATTTAACATAAAAAATTTGTCATGTTTGGATATTTTACAAGACTACATTATTCATACTTACATGCTTAATAAACCATACAAATGGTAGTGAATGATCATTTACATTACAAAAGGAAATTAAAAAAATACACTCATCCTACATTTCACTATTCCATAATGTCACCTTTCATTTTGGCATTGGGAATACTAACTTCTATTTTATTTTATAAATCCCCCCTATCAAGAATATGGTTCACTACCATATGGATGAAGTGAAACTTTTTCAGACTTTCAATGAGCTCAAATTCACATGGAAAATTTTTTAGATTGTCATAGGAATTTAATTTTAGTATCTTAAGGTGTGGCATCACTACATCCTCTAATTTTGGCAACTCCTCTAACAATGAAAAATTAAAAATAATGTAGCTAAGGAAATCTTGAAACTTTCCAAACCATTTTGGAAAATGCTCACTATTTGTATTGGTTATCATCTCTAACTTTATAAGTTAGGCATCATTTCTAGTGTAGGATATTGAGCACAATGGTACTTCTGTAACTTCCATTGCATCAAATTCAGAAACCAGATATATCCAAATCGACACTACAACCTAAAGTAAGGAGAGGCATTCAAAACCCTTCATAGCTAACATTTTCTCTAATAGAGGTGGAAGATTACCTTCATAAGAACAATTGTTATCTATTGTGAGAGCATGCATCTTCACCAATGCTGCAAGGATTCCATCTTCTATGCTTTTCAATTCAACCTTGTGTGAAATACTTATGTTCACTTTGTAAAGGTTTGCCAAACTAAAATTCCCCAACCCTAAGAATTCATTCTCCTCCATTCATAGTTTGCAATACTAATCTAATTTTAGTACCTCCAAAGTTACAGGCTTTGATATTCCTTTTGGTGGGGATTTCTCAGTCATTGTGCAGATATATAGTTGTTCTAGGCAATGAAGTTCACCAATCCACTTAGGGAAGTGTTCTAGATTCCTATAATAAGAAATGGCAAGGAAGAAAAGATTTATTACTTTTCACATAATTTGATACCATAGTAAAAATTTTCTTACCTTAATTCAAAATTCTAAAGAGCTTCAAACTCCCAACACAATCTCACAATGATGGAATTATGGTGCCACTAAAGTCAAGTATGTGTAGTACTCTTGCACCATGAAGCAAGATTGTTGGAATATTTCAAATGTGTCTATTTTATGAAAATGATAAATAGTGTCAAGACATGATGTAGAATATAACATGTTTCTTGCCATTACATCTACATCATTATCACCTATGCTTCTCTTTCCCATAAAAACCTATGGTACCTCCCACCCATTTGTGCAGTGAAACATCTCTTCAAGGCTTCTTCCACACTAAATGCACATTGCCTTTCTTTTGCTATGTTATTGTTGGAATCAAGAAATAAATCATGTAATGTGAAAAATCTATGTATATGTTGATAACTGAAATCTACATCATACATATGATCTACTCTCTCTACCAAACATAAGCTATGAAGGTGAGAAATATAACTCCATCCAGTATCTTCTTGGTCCCCTCCTTGAGAAACATATCCTTCTACTACTCACAGGTTTATTAGATATTGAACTCTATTACCTCATCTTCCAAAAAGAATAAAAAATACACAAATAAGGGAAGAGAATCATTACTCAGCTTGAGAATCTACATAATTGGATCCTCAGTAGAATTTTTCACCCTTAGCTACTCCAATTAAGACTCCCACTCCCTTGACAATGTCTTATTCACCAGAGACATTGCCACTATTTTAACAGCCTAGGTAGGCTCCCACATTCCTCTTCAATTTGATGAAAAATCCCTTCAAGATGATTTGGCAGTTGATTTCAATGGAAAGTAAAGGAACAAAATAGGTTACAACTCTCTTCTTTTGACAAAGTTTGCAACTCATAAACACAAGCATTCATGTAGTTCCAAACATGTTTGCTTTATGTCGTGACCACAATTTTGCACTGGGGGTTACTCCCCCTAGAAAAGCCCAATGGTAATACCAAGTTCTCATGATTGGCTGCCCTCCATGCATCATCCAACACAATGAGGAACCTTGTGCTTGCTGAACGACCATGAATCATCTCTACTACCTCCACCGCATCTACCCTCTTATTACAACCTCGTTAAAATATGGTTCCATGACCAAAGCAACCTGTAACTTTTTAATGGAGTAAGTTTGAGAAATAGAAAACCATATGAATTGCTCATATCTATTATTTATTCTAATGAAAAAAATTGCATTAAAAATGCTTCCCTACATTGCCCATACCAATGACGCCAATGCCAAGCATGGAAGGGTCATCGAGTAGGAGAATGACTTGTTCAACCTTGGACTCAATAGCCACTAGATGTGAACCACTCTCTATTATAGATGACCCCTTCTAGTTTAGATCTTGCACTATACTTATGGAAGGTTAGTCTGAATGAATTGTTAGATAATGACAACAATTGAAGAAAAGAAGAAAAAACAAGATTGTGAAAACAAACTTTTTTTCTATTTTAGAAAAAGAATAGTTTTTATCTTCAAAAGGAAACTTTCAGTTTTTGAGGAATAAATCAAGTTTTATTCTATGTTGAGAAGTTTTTCTCTTATCTTCAAGAGGTTATATCTTTCTTCTCTATGAAGGCATAAATATCAATGTCTAAATAGAAATATTGTAGTAGCACTATGAAGTTGAAGATGTAATGAGTTTCTTCTAAGCAATAAGAATACCAATACTTGCCCAATGGATGTTTCCTTGACATATTGTCAAGGTTTTACCATGTATATCTATGTATTTTCATTTCTCTTGTTATTGATATTTATTTCTCTTATTGTTTCTTTGCATCTAACTTGTGTTGTAAAGTATATTGTTTCTGGTTAATGCTTTCACTTCCACAACAAGTGGTATCAGAGCAATTTCTTTTTTATAGTAGTTGTGTTAGAATCTAGTTTTGAGTTTTTTTAGCATCAAATGGAAAAGGTTTCGAATGCAAGATTCGAGGTGGAGAAATTTAATGGCAAAAACAACTTTGAGCAATGGAAGCTCATGACACGTGACTTGTTAGTTCAGTAGGGGTTGCATAAGGCATTAGCTAGAAAGTCAAAGAAACTGACAACTATGATAGAGGATGATTGGGAAAATTTGGATATGAGAGCTCTAAGCACAAATTGATTTTGTTTGGTAGATGAGGTTCTTTTTAATATTGTTGAAGAAGATACAGCTGCAGGTTTATGGAGTAGAATGGAGAGTCTTTATATGACAAAATCCCTGACAAATCGAATCTACTTGAAGAGGCAACTGTATAGCCTGCAAATGAAGGATGGTATGAAAATTATTGATCATTTAAATATTTTCAATACTCAAATTTGTCAATTGGGTAGTATGGATGTAAAAATCGATGATGAAGACAAAGCAGTAACATTGTTATGTTCTTTGCTTGAATCCTAGAATCCCTTAGTTACTTCTATTAGTTTTAGTACAATTGATTCCCTTGAATTTGATTCTATTGTGAGAGCTTTGTTTTCTAAAGAGGTGTGGAGGAAGTCTAATAAAGAAACCTCCACACCAGAAGCAATGGTGGCTAGAGGTTGTTCCATAGAAAAAGGGGAAGGTTCGAGAGATAAACCCAAATCCAAATCAAGAGGCAAAAAGAGTAAGGGAAAATGTTGTTATTGCAATAAAGCAGGACATCTCAAGAAAGATTGTTGGAAAAGAAAAGAAGAGAATGATGAATCGAAAATGGAAGAGAGTCCACTTGAGGAAAATTGAGGTATAGTTGGTGAAATGTTATCTATCTATGATATCTTACAAAGTCAAGATGAATGGATTTTAGATTCTAGTGCTTCTGATCACATGTGTCCACATAGGAGTTGGTCTTCTTCTTACCAACCTATTGATGGAGGTATTGTTTTTATGGGAAATAATGCTTCTTGTACTACTGTTGGGATTGGGAGTATTAGAAACAAGATGTTTGATGGTATTGTAAAGAAACTAACAAGGGTAAGACATGTACTAGAACTAAAATAAAATTTAATTTCCTTGGGTGTTTTGGATTC
This sequence comes from Cupressus sempervirens, assembly GCA_028749045.1. Classification (NCBI taxonomy): domain Eukaryota; kingdom Viridiplantae; phylum Streptophyta; class Pinopsida; order Cupressales; family Cupressaceae; genus Cupressus; species Cupressus sempervirens. The sequence goes on along the minus strand of CM053786.1, from coordinate 345,173,287 downwards.
TAGTGGTTATAAATTCTCTTGTCAAGATGGAGTTCTTAAAGTGTCTAAGGGAATTTTAGTGGTGATGAAGGCTACAACATTTGGAAACCTTTATAGGTTAGAAGGAAGTACAGATGTAAATCATGCGATAGTGGTATTTAAGGAAAGTGACGAATCTACTCATTTATGGCATCAATGATTGGGTCATATGAGAGAGAAAGGGCTAAAGGTACTAGTAAATCATAAGTTGCTTCCAAAATTAAAATCTTTAAATTTTAATTTTTGCAAGCATTGTGTCTTTGGAAACTAATGTAGATAGAAGTTTAAATTTGGTAGCCATACAAGAAAAGGTATTCTAGATTGTATTCATTCAGATGTTTGGGGTCCATCCCCTATAGTTTCTTTTAATGGAGCATCATATTTTGTGACATTTATAGATGATTACTCAAGAAAACTATGGGTCTTTTTTATTAAAAGTAAAGCTGATGTGTTTGGTGTATTCAAACAATTTAGAGTTTTTGTTGAAAAGAGTATAGGAAGATCAATCAAGTATTTTAGAATAGATAATGGAGGTGAGTTCACATCTTTAGAGCTTGAGAACTATTGCAAAGAAGATGGGATCGTAAGGCATAAAACCACAGTTTACACTCCTCAACAAAATGGTGTTGTTGAAATCATGAATAGGACTCTTCTAAAGAGAGCAAGAAGTGTGTTCAGTAATGCCAAATTGCAACAAGAGTTGTGGACAGAAGTAGTTAATACAACATGCTATCTGGTAAATCGATCACCATCAATTGCAATAGATTGCAAGATTCCAAAAGAGGTATGTGCAGGTCATTCATGTGATTTTTCAAATCTGAAAATATTTGGTTGTGATGCTTGTGCTCTTGTTTCTAAAAATCAGCATTCTAAGTTAGACCCAAAATCCAAGAAATAATCCTTTGTTGGCTATGGTGATAGAATTAAGGGATATACATTGTGTGATCCTACTACCCATGAAATAATCATTAGTAGAGATGTAGTATTTGATGAATCCTCTCTAACAAAATTAGATTTTGTAGAAAATAATTTGGAATAGGAAGAAGTACCACAATATCAACAAGTTTAGTTGGAAACTCATCCTTCTATAGAAGAAAAAGAGCAAGAAGATCTCTTTGAAGAAGAAGGTGCAGATTTAGAAAATATATAGGAAACTATGGAAATACCACAACCATCTCTTAGAAGATCTACACGAGTTAAGAATCCTCCTAAAAGGTACGATGATTTTATTTCATCAGTTGCTTTGATTTCTAATGATGGGGAACCAAGCTATTATTAGGTGCAATAAGAAATGCTAAATGGAAAATAGAAATGAAAGAAGAAATGGATGCCTTAGAGAAGAACAAGACATGGAACTTGGTAGAACTTCCAAAGGGTAGAAAGATTGTTGGCTGCAAGTGGGTCTACAAACTGAAGAAGGGTGTTCATGATAAAATTGAAAGGTACAAGGCAAGGCTGGTAGCAAAAGGATATTCTCAAAAAAAAGATATTAATTTTCATGAGGTTTTTTCACTAGTTTTAAAGCTTGTTTCTATTTGAATTATATTAGCATTAGTTGCATTACTTAATCTTTAGTTAGAGCAACTAGACGTTAAAACAACATTTCTACATGGAGATTTGGATGAGGATATATATATGGAAGAAACAAAAGGGTTTGTTCAAGATCAGAATAGAAAATTTGTTTGCAAACTCAAGAAATCATTGTATGGCTTGAAGCAGTCACCCAGGCAGTGGTACAAGAAGTTTAATTTCTTCATGGTGAGCCAAAACTTTGTAAGAAGTGAATATGACCATTGCGTTTACTTTAAAAGTTTAGAAAATGGATTATTCAATATCTTGGTATTATATGTTGATGATATGCTTGTAGCAAGTAAAAGAATGGCTGAAATTAATAAGTTGAAGGCTTAGTTGGCTAGGACGTTTAATATGAAGGATCTAGGAGCAGAAAAACAAATTTTGGGTATAGAGATACATAGAGATAGGGAACATGGTAAGCTTTGGTTATCACAAAAGAAATATGTAGAGAAGATTCTCATCAGATTTGGTATGCAAAATGTGAAACCTATTAATATCCCTTTGGCTTCCCATTTTAAGCTTTCTTCAAGTTTATGTCCTAGTACTAAGGAAGAAAAGGATTCTATGTCTCATGTACCTTATGCAAATGCAATAGGAAGTTTAATTTATGCAATGGTATGTACAAGACTAGATATTTCACATGTAGTGGGTGTTGTCAGTAGATATATGGAAAATCTAGGTAAAGAGCATTGGGCAGTAGCGAAATGGGTGCTTCAGTATCTTAGAGGCACAAGTGATTATTGTATCACCTATAACAGTTATACTGATTTAGTGTGTGGTTATGTTGATTTTGATTTTGCAGGTGATTTGGATAAAAGGAGATCTACATTAGGTTATGTCTTTAATCTTGCATGTGGAGCAATTAGTTGGATGTCAAAACTCCAAGCAACAGTTGCTCAATCTACAATTGAGGCAGAATATATGGCTAGCTCAAATGCATGTAAAGAGGAAATTTGGTTGAAGGATTTTTTGGACAGGTTATTGAAGAAGGTGGATTATCTCTTGAAAAGGTCCATACACCTAAAAATTGTGTAGATATATTTACCAAGCCAATGTTGGTGGAGAAGCTAAAATGGAGTGTGGCTTCTCTTGGTTTGCAAAAGGGTTGATACATGGGCATGGGCAAGTATTAGGTAAATTTTTGTCAAGGTGGAGATTGTTAGATAATGACAACAATTGAAGAAAAATAGAAAAAAACAAGATTGTGAAAATAATCTTTTTTTCTATTTTAGAAAAAGAATAGTTTTTATCTTCAAAAGGAAACTTTAAGTTTTTGAGGAATAAATCAAGTTTTATTCTATGTTGAGAAGTTTTTCTCTTATCTGCAAGAGGTTATATATTTCTTCTCTGTGAAGACATAAATATCAATGTTTGAATATAAATACTGTAGCAACAGCTATGAAGTTGAAGATGTAATGAGTTTCTTTTGAGCAATAAGAATACCAATACTTTCTCGGTGGATGTTTCCTTGACATATTGTCAAGGTTTTACCATGTATATCTATGTATTGTCATTTATCTTGCTATTGTTATTTATTTCTCTTATTGTTTCTATGCATCTAACTTGTGTTGTAAAGTATATTGTTTCTGGTTAATGCTTCCACTTCCACAACATGAATGACATCCCTATCAAGCTTCAACTCATTTCCATCTTCCATGGACTCGTTCTATCTTTCAAGATTAATCCAACGTGCCATTTTGAGAAAAACACTAATTGAGACTAACTGAAAGCACTAACACAAGAGGATTGAGAGATTTCATTATCAGTACCTCTTGATTGAAGAGCACATTCATCCAATATATCCGCTGCATCCCAAGTGGTCTCTACAACATGCAATAAACATCTTTTCATGGCTGAATAATGTGCACTCTGGATATTTGCATCTCTGAGAGAATCTTAAATTTGTGAGCTTTTTGATCAGCCATTCACAGTCACTTCTAAAGTTACAAACAAGTAAAACCTACTTGTTTATGTCTTCTATAAATATCCTACCAAGCTTTTCAAGAACACCAACCACAATAGATGTCATAATTGACCTTTGCAAAAATTGAGAGATTTAACCACTCTCAAATAGTACTATCAACTACACGGATAAAACTTGAAGCACTCTTAAAATTTGATGCCTACTAAAAGCTATGATCAATACTAAACTATAACAATGTGAGTAGAGCAGGTAAAATGAAGCTATTTCTAAGAGAATGGATAGCAAGGATTCTTAGACATCCAAGGGCCCAAGTTATTCAACTCACTTTTACTTTAACTATGTTGTTCTTTTCTTTCACGGTGACTATAATAACTTAAATTATTCCTCAACTTTAGCACTTTAATTATTTCCTTCATCTTTTAAATAATGCATATGATAACTCTAGACTTCAGAAATATTCCATCTTTTAATACTTTACAAAACAAGGTAGACCCATCTTATTTGATTTATGAAGATGTTTTTTTCCTTTTTCTGAAACAATGAATAAAACCCGATCTCTTCTTATGACTACAAGTTTGAAGCAATGCACCTTGTCATAATACAAGACTATATATACATGTTTCTTCACTTAGCATTGCCCATAATCATACAAGAATGTTGTTTTTATTTGAAATCATAGAACCAGTATATGCTTTCTCCCAACAAATTTGTCTTGCAACAATCTTGAAGGTAAATTTGAATCCAATGTGCACTGCTTAGAAATTTAGAGACTTACATGAGTAGATTCAATATTTCTTTGCAATGCATAATACATGAGAATAATTGTCACAATTTTGAGTGAGTGAATGTGTAATCCATGGATGAAGAGGGAAGGGTTGAGGTTAATGGATAGGTGCTCTCTGAAAATTTTTACTAAATTTTTTGAAGAGTATTTTATTTCAAAATATTGTTCAACTTAGAAATTGATGTTTCTAAATCATGTGAAATTCATGGAATGAACTATAAATACAAAGATAAAAATAAGTAAAAGGATATTTTTTGTGCATTTTTCCTTAACAGTAGTCTAAATAATAGAGAATTGATTTCTAGTTTGTAGATATCATGCTTTGATTTGCATCTAAATTATATTTCTGAAGAATTTTTTTTGGTTTTTAATGTTCAAGTAGTAAAATGTTTGAACACTTGAAATTCAATATAATTCACCCAAATGAATTTTTTGTAGTGATTCTTGTATTACGTGGCACTCTATCTAGGAGTTTGGTTGATCAAACAACTATATCAATGTAAAGATCCAAATTTGAAGCATGTATGAGGAACCTTGATAGTACTTGGGAGAAATGAGTATTAGGAATATTTTCTAGTCCATCTAAGATAGGAACTTATAATTATTGATATCATGAGTTCATAACAAATGTTAGTTTTAATAGTAGAATTGGTCTTCAAGTAGAACATTTTGAATAGGGATCGACTTGGATTATTTGTACCATTATGCTAATTCATTAACTTTGAATTTATTCATTAGCACTCAACATGTGTCTTATCATTTTCCTCAACTTTCTTGCACAAAATCCCTTAACAAGTGATGTGACATACTTTCTCATCCTCCATCTATATCTCATCTCTCTCACTTTCCTGTAGTAGCAACATCAGTTAATTGAGCTGTTCATTCATCTTAGCAAATTTTCTTTCAATTTCTTTCAACTCATCATTCCTTGAAATTCTCCTACATTATATTGTAGCTTACATATGAACCCTTGTGACAAACATTAATCATTATCTTCACTCTTACTGTGTAAACTTTCCTTTTCAACTTGTGAGTAGCACTAAGCCTCTGCAATAGCAATTTTGTTTCATTGTGTTATAAGTATCTCACCAATATTCTTTCCTCTCAACGTGAACTTTTGATAACATTGTCTTTCTCTTGTGGAACCATTAAGCTTTCTCTACTCTATTAGGCTTCTGCACTTTACTCATATCTACAACTGTGGAGTTGCCTTAACAACTGTGACCTAAACTCCAACCTTAGATGGAAGTTGTTCTTCTCTCAATAATGCAACATCTACTATAAGGCTTACCACAATTTTTTTCCCTCTATCTATTGCTACCTGCATTTAATAAATTTTTTATTCAAAGTTAACTATAAATAATAAAGATCATGTTACTTGTTAAGTCTATAGATTTTCTTCCTCAAGAACTTTTGAGTTCTTTGCCTTCACTTTTGCAACCCTCTTTCTGCCACCAATCTTCTTTAGATGTCTTTCTCACTAGCAATACTTATGCAATGGGTGGACTTTAGATGTTAGGTACCATTGATATTGAAAAGAATTTAATTTAATTAATTTTTTTATAAAATTCAAAGCTAATGAATCAACATAATTGCTATTTGTCTTAGTTTTTGTTATAATATCAACAATGGTAAAATAAAAAAAATCACATAATTGATTTATTCATTAGATCTCTTTTTATTTTATTATACTTGAGTTAAATTTGGAGTTGTTTCTCTATTTAAGGTGATGTTCTTTTTTGTCACAGAGCATAAAATAAGGGCAATTGTTGTGAAAAAATTTAATCCTTGCCAAGGATTTCATCAAGGCTTTCTTTTTTTCTCTTATAAGGATTCAATGTTCATCATTGTAATCATCCAATCCAATCCCGTTAAATACATAATCAGATTCTTAGTTGCATCAAATCAATTCTAAAAGTTGAATTGCATTATTTGCCTCTTGTCTCTCTTCATATGATGATTGTTTTGGTTGCAAGTTATTTCTAGGAACTATGGGATTTAATAGTCAACACCAATATGATATCAAAGAACCAACATTTGACTTGTCCTTTGTTTATAGAGATTTGTATTTGAGGGGGAAAAATGGAGCATCATGGATAAAAACAGACATCATCATTGCTTCTAGAAACCCAAAAAGACTAAGATCATGATATTGTTGTCAAGTGAAGTGCGCATGTGTACATGCTCTAGCCCAAAACTATCTTGAGTATTGTCTATTGGTTTAACCTAAAAATTTGTAAATATGAAATATTGGTTTCAAATATAATGCATTATATCTACGATGTGTTCTTGGTATATTGTAATGTGACATATAATTTATTCAACCTGCTTGTAGAAGCATATACATTTTAAGTGATAAATATCTTACTTGTCTATTAGGATTAAACCACAGATAGAAATAACAATTACATGCAAATATAACCAATAATAGAAAATAATAGATCACACAAAAAAGAACACAAGACACCAAGATTTAACGTGGTTCACCCAATCCTTGGGCTACATCCACCAAATAGAAAGTCTGATATTTTTATGATCTAGTGATTACAAGCCAATTACAATCCATAATCCCTTACAGCTCAATACCACCACAATAACCAATTTTGCATCACAACATCAAACAATGCCTAACCCTAAACCCTTTTATACAAGTATTAAACTACTTTAGGGTTATAATTAATAATTACAGGTCGGCCCAAAATCCTGATAAAATAGGGCCCAATTTTTTTTTTCAAAGAATTTATGAAGTATGTATAGTACTTTCCTGATCAGTCACCATAATCTAACATTGTCTTCTGCTATCAAGTAAAGTGCCTATGTGGGCATGCTCTACCATTAAACTATCTCGAGTATCATTGATTGGCTTAACCTACAAATCCAAGTAAATATGAAATATTGATTCCAATTAGAATACATTGCATTGGATAACAACCTTATATTATCAATGATAAATATTACACCATTTCACTATTTTTAACTGAAGCACATGTGTGTACCTACTCTACTTTTTGGCTAGAAATATCACCCACTAACTCAACCTACAAAATTCATGTAAAAACAAAATATTGGTTTTATTTATGCAAAAACTATCAAAGGACTATAAGAGTCTGCTTTGAATTTTAAAATATAATTCAGCTTAAAAATTACATACTTGTGTCATTATAATTGGACATCGAGTACACAATATACATGTACACAAGAGATTTTTTTGGTTTTAGACTCTCAAGGCATCCATACATAGGTAAATACAGATGAATTCTATTGCAAATCAGTAGTCAGATCAACTGGTGTCCTTCCCTATAGTCAAAATCACATATGATATATACAATACATCATTTGCATCTCCCACCAAACCACAATTAGCACAGTGGTGGGAGTTCCTTACATTTTATGGAGGTTTCAAAACTTAATTTGCTGACTGTGCCCTTAACCAGTCACTGTCTACACCACACTAGTCACTCCTTGAAGTTCTCAGTAACAAAACAATACAAAAGATGACTTAACAAATAAAAATAAATACAAATAGATTTCTCACATCAATTAAACAAGAATCATGTTCTATGTGATATTACCAAGTCACTATTGCCAGGATTGTTCCATGGGACAATGAACTATAAGTATGCAAGGAATTTTATTTCTATTGATTGTTTGTATTACAAATTTGACTCAGTACAAAAAAACACCTCCCTCTCCTTCCACTCACATGGATCTCTCCAAAATAGACCTTGACTCTCCCAAAATACTGACTGAAACTACTAACTACCTTTCAACTATTTGATAACAGTCACCAAGCTGACTGTACTAACCAAATAAAGTTAGAATGTGTTGTCAAGTTGACAACTAAAGTTGTCAACTCAAAAACTCAACATCCAAGACCTATACCAAAGACTTCTAAAAAGGTTCTAATGATAACCTTTAACAACAAACTTAACTTATAAGTCATACTAAACCCTATTAATGCTAATTAAGCCCTTGCTTAGCTTATATTGCCAATATAGGCAATTTACAATATTATGCACTTCAATTTCTTTTGACATCATTTAAAACCATTATTATTCTTTTCCATCAACCCCTAACCTAGGATCAATGCATAACTCTACCTAGTGACCCATAGGTAACTTAAAGACTTAATAATGCCATTAAGGCTTACAATCAAAGTTTGATTACAATAAGATCAACTTATGATCAAAAGATTATTATATGACCATGAACATTCACTTTACATGTTTTAATGACCTTTGAAGGCCATTTGACTTCCACTCCTCCCAAGGATCCATAAGTGATCTTGGTTCTCTCCATGGCTAACATTGGTGCTCCTGCACCATACTCCCCAACTATGAAATTGTTCCAAGTCCTCTTGGAATGCTTTGAAAAATAAAAATTTCCAACTGAATCTTCCTGTCTTCTCATGTCCCTTACACATTTGTACTTTGTCACTGCATACTCCATGCTTGCTTATTTTCTGGAATGCCTCGTGACTGAACCTTCTAGTTTTCTATGCTTATCCGTGCTTGTACCTTGTTGTCCATACTATTTTTTATTTTATTTTTTGTTTTTTTTGTTTTGTGTGTGTGTGTGTGTATTTATTTTAGACCCTAGGAGGCTTTGCTATGTGTGTTCTATGAAAATTGCACTTACAATCTTTTCAAAATGGTTTTATTTGTTTAGTGACACATCTTATAGGAATAATGGCTAATATATGTAACCTTATGTTTGCAAGAAGTTGGACAAGGTGGGTGTGTACTAACTCTAGACTTATTTGTTGATCACTTCTTCATCAACTTGTAGTCACTATATTCCAAGTTCTTGATTCTTTTCCTTGTTATAAAAATGAAATATTCTATTTAAGATTTCTTATAAGTTTAAGATAGAGAAACATACTTTGAAAGACATATTGTAGTGAGAGCAATAATGGTAAATAAAAATAGGGTTAAGGATGAGCAAATTTCCATTCTTCAAAAGACATACTATGTTGTATTCCTCCACGTTTCATTTTTCTTTGACTAATTTTTGAGCATTTGGAGGTTCATTTTCTAAGAAACATCCCTTTTCTCCATTCTACTTTATTCTTTCTAGTCCAGTGATGCCAATGAGCATAACTGTTATAAAAAGATAGCATGAATCATGTAGGAACAAATTTTTCAAATTGCACTACAGTGCTCCACCTCTTCTTTCATTTTTTACTCTTCTAACATCCATTATACCAAACCGTTTATGGAGAAGACATTCCACAAAATGCCTTCATCAAATTCATACCTTTATGTCATGACTAGCTAGAAATGAAAATGTCAAGATGCATATTTATTAATTATTGACTGCATTCATGTAAGCCACTCTCTTGCAAGCATATAATTCCCCAAACTAGAATCCATTCTCTTTATCCTATCAGGCCACTATAGAGAAGTGGACTTAATTGTTCTATCATAGGAGAAGAAAAAACTTGAATGTTCTAAATGCCTTTGATACAAAACAAAAAATACTGGCACTTCCAAAAACTGAGTATACATGTACACAAGGAAAGCCAAACAACTGTCAGAATGAATCAATCATATCAAACTATTGAAATAAATAGTCACAAATTTGATATGTGCATACTCTACACTAAATACAAACTTGCCCTATTAAATGACCCCAAATCATGACAAACAAGGAGTAATGGAAAGGTTCAACAATTTTTTTTGAATTTATGTCAACGAAAGTTGATGATATTATAATATGGGTGAATTTGAACGAGGTGAATAATTGTTTCTATGAAAACCATATGTGCAGATATAAACATTAAGTACATGTCCAATATTTTTGCAAATCTTTACATTAGTTACACCAAATTTTTCTTTCAAAACCATGTGCAGATATAAACATTAAGAACAACATGTCTAATAGTTTTGTAGATGTACACATTAGTTACCCCAAATTTTTTTTCAAAACCATATGTGCAGATATAAACATCAAGTACAACATGTCCAATATTTTTGCAGATATATTTTCCTATGAAGAAAGACCATGCCTGACAATATGAACCCAGAACAAAATAACAAGAAAATGGCTACATTGTGGTCTTGGTTCCAAAGAAAAGTTGATAAATGTAATTATCCTTGCAAAAAGTGTAAGGCCTTAAAGAATCAAAGAATTTTAATCACAATAGCCCATCATTGTAGGCAACATGGTCTCGTTGAAAGGGACCACAATTTTTGTTGATTTTTGAATGTGGATTTCCCATTAGAGGAACATGGAGGTGTGAATATCCAAGCTAAGGATAACACTCCCATGGAAGAAGATGATAATGTTCCATAGGGCATGATTGAAGAAGATGGTATTGGTGCAGGTGATGAAGATGCTCATGATGATGGTACTAGTGCATCTGATAATGATGATGAAGATGGTCTTGATATACCTATGCTTGAGAAGGCACACGAGCCCCTATACGAAGGCTCCCAAAAAAATTTCTCTCTGCTATAGTGTTGTTGGTGAACTTGAAAGTTATGAATGGTTTATCCAATGTAGCAATGTCACGTATGCTAAGGTATGCCATTTTTTTCATCTTCAATGTTAGCATACCATTACTATTCATTATAATAACGATTCATATATGTTGTTGTTGGTTGATAGGTGAGTTTTTGTTACCACCATCAAACATTCAACCTCATTTATACCAAGAATTATCTACCATTATGAATCAAATTGGAATGAAGTATTAGACAATACATGCATGTCCCAATGATCACATTCTATATCATAAACAACATGAATTTGCAACATAATGCCCTAATTGTCATATTAATAGATATCAGTTAGATCAAATAACAAAAAAGGTGTCTCACAAGGTTCTTTGATACATTCCCATTACTCTACGTCTTCAACAATTAATTAGGTGCACTAACTTGATACAATTTATGGATTATCATGCACACAATAAAAGTCAAGATGGCATTATAAAAATACCTACAAATGATTCCTCATTTAAAGAGGCAGAAGAAACATGGCCACACTTTAAAGAAGAACCTTGTAATCTCAAACTTTCATTGGTAGCGGATGATGTCAGTCCATTTGGAGATATGAGATATGTTTACTCAGTGTGGCTAGTTTTTGTTATTAACAATAACATTTCTCCTTGAATGTCCATAAAGAGGGAGAACATAATGTTGTAAATGATTCTACCAGGTATTTTTTCATTCAATAGTTATCTAAATTAATTTATAAATAGTGCATAAAAATAATCATAATAATTATGTAATATCTCTATTCATTCAATTACTAGGTAAGTACCAAGTTAAATATATGAACATGTATATTGAGACCCTCATTGAAGAGTTGTTGAAGTTATTAAATGGGGTCACTATGTATGACTTCTCTAGACTAATAGGACAAAGACAATTTTAATTTCATGCAATGCTTGTATGAATAATACATGATGCCCCTGGGCTATCATTTTTGCTGTATATTATATTGTTAAAGTCACCTATTTTTGGTCTATTATAGTGCTTACACATTATTGTTGTATGCTTAAGTTGTGCATGATAATTGTACATGATCTTGTAGGTCTTTAGACAAAAGAAAAAATTGCATGTCTAGTTTGTGGTCTAAAGATGAAATCTCATCATTCAAGAAGTTTAGGAAAGAAGGTGTTCAATGAGTTTAGGTACTTTCTCCACAATAATCATAAGTATCGAATTACTAGAAAACATCTTTTTAATGGGAAAGAAGAGACAACATCAAGGCCACGAAGAATGACACCTCATCTATGGAAGTTGGAATATGATCAACTAAATTGTCGAGGTAATGTCCAGTTTGTGGTCCAAAGTTTGAAATTTGTATTTTGATATTGTCTTTTATTTAGCAATGACATAATTGATGCTTGTGAAGGTTGTTAAGGCATCAATGACCAACTTCCTAGAGGAATAAAAAGTTATCATACTCAATTTAGGTTATTGTACTACAAAGATCTCACAATCATGCATTTGTTTGATGCTATGCATATTGGAAAGAATGCAATTTAGGAACTATTAAAAATATTGGATGGAAGGCATGATAGAGAAAAAATTGTCAAAATTTGTATTGACATTCATGACTCCAATCATGCACTCAAAGATTTCATTGAATCAAATAGGAATGGAGATTGCATAAATACTAGTAACCTTCCTTGGTTATTAACAAAGCAACAAAGTGATGCATTAAAAGAAGTCATATAAAAAAAAATTTCCTACAGAATTTTCTATAAATATAAGCACTCTTGTATCAAAGAAAGGTGATTTTGGGCCAATGTTGAAAACACATGATTGGAATACCTTCATCAAGGTAAGACATGTTCTCTATTTACAATATATTTGTAAAATTGAATGTACAACATATTGCATTAGTTTATAATATATTGAAATGATCATTTTTTAATGATTGCAGTACATCCTACCTCTATCCCTCCCACACCTATTTGAAAATAATACTAAACAAGCTATATATGTTCTTGGAAAATAAATGAAGTTAGAAGTGTTATTTCTTAAATTTATTACACATATATTATATTTATGACTTGCTTTACTTTTTATGTAATCTATTATATAATTTTATCTAAAATTTCACTTATATGTTCTTGCATGTTGAATCTCTTTTAGGTGGTTATCATTTAAAGAAATTGATTAAAAAGATATAAAATATTGGAAGAGAAAAATTACATAGCTTATGTGTGAAATTCAAAAGTGTATAACTTTAACCTTTTTCAATGTTCAAAAACGCTACCTCATACAACAAGTTGAGGAGATTGAATTATGTGGACCTATACAAACTAGGTCAATGTGGATGGTCGAGAGGTACTTGAAACTTATGAAGGGCTTGGTTCGACAAAGAACATATCCTAAGGGTTCTATAGTAAAGGGATATATGGTATACCAGACCATGGTGTACATTAGTGAATATCTTCTAAAGTTTGTAGCAAATATCCATGTAGATCGCATTTGAGATCCCAACTCTATCCAAAAATTCAAAGGGGAGTACCTGATGGAGAAAGGTAGATTGAAGAGAGAGAGGTAATTATAAGTTTCTTTTTGTAGTTAATTAATTCTTATCCATCATCAATCTAAGTTGTTTCTAACTAGTCTAGTTGTTTTCTTTATAGTTGGTCATGAGTGGGATGCACTACCTTTGTATATTTCAAACAATTTTGATTGGATGATGGTATGGATTCAAAAATCTCAAGAGAATGGTTGCTCACTAACATGGGATGATGTTTCATCATTGGTTAAAGAAGGTCATCATAATAGAGATTCCAATGTTATGCCAATGCTACTTGATCTAGCATATGGCTTAAGAGATAGAAAGGTACATAGAAGATTACTAATAATGAGCCATAAGTTTAATATCAACTCATAGATTGATGCAAATAATCTTGACATGTTTGAATAATTGTAGATCAAATACCACAAAGCTATGTATTACCATGGCTATAAATTTTGCATTAAAAAGTTAGACAAAATTAAAAAAACTTGTCATTTTGAGATAAGTGTAGTCTTCATGGTCACTAATATTTCATCTAGAAAGGACATACATTCTCAACAATCTAAAAATTGATACTATGACATTTTGGATGATATACTTGAATGCAACTTTAATTCATTAAAATTAGTTCTATGTTTCATCAAATGGTACAGGTTACGGTTGAATCAAAATGATCCTAATAGGACTATTATTGAACATGATAGTGGATTTACAATGATTAATACAAGGTCATTTGAGCTAGTTGGAGATGAGCCCTATGTTCTTCCAAGCCAATGCGAGAAAGTGTTTTACTTTGACGTTTCACACAAATTGGGTTGGTCATTTGTTGTGAGACATGATCCAAGAGGAAGGTCAGTAAAGTATAATGTGATGGAAGAAGAAGATACTGAAGAATCAAAAGATGAATTAAATGATGATCATGAATGATTGTTACACAATGATGTTGAAGAAGAAGAAGAAGAAGATGATGATGATGATTCTGGTCATGCTAACGATAATGGTGATGATGATGACGATGATGATGATGATGATGATCATGCTGATGAAGATGGTGATGATCATGGTGATGATGGTCATGATGATGATGGTCACGATAATGGTGATGATGATGATGGCGATAAAGATGGTGGTGGTGATGATGATGATCAAAGTGACAAGTATGATGATGGTGATGATGATGATGACATGGATGAACATAATGATCAATGACATAATCAATGAAATGTTTATCGAGGTACAATCAATGTCAAGTATGATGGGGTCATGATTTTTATTTATAGAAATTTGTTTGATTTTGATGGATGCATCATGTAATTTTTATCTTCTACATAATTTTTAGTTTATAGAGCATTATAAGCAGACAACTTTTCATTGATTATAATATGGGTGAATTTGATGAGAAAGGTGACGAACTTTTTCTTTCAAAACCGTATGTGCAGATATAAACATTAAGTACAACATGTCCAATATATTTTTTAAATATACACATTAATTACACCATTTTTTTGGCCAACTTAAGATAAATTATTTACATATGCAGGCCATTCAATGCCTTTGACTAGGATCTTGCACAATCACATGGATTGATAGGTATATGTCAATAGACCCTATAGATACAATTTTTTATTTTCATATCTTCTCTTTACCATCAACATCAACTTTTGTCCTAGTATGTCTCTCATTTTATGGATTGTAGGTATCACCAAATAGGTATTTGTCTAATTTGTCTTCCTTGAGTGAGGAAAATGCGGGAATAGAAGACAAAAGTGAGACATCTAGTAGGTCTAAAATAGGGAGATCAACTAGAGGTCAAAATACTAGAAGAAAATTCAACAAATGAATGTAATTTTTTCTTTCGAAGGGGGGGGTCATGTTCTTATGATAATGAGAGTGAAGGTGACAGGAAGGTTCCCTTTAGGTACACACATCTTCAGATTGAATGGGTACCCAAGGAATTGCCTCCAATTAACACCAATTTTTTTGTTAATGAAAGGATATATCGTATAGCTCCATCTTCATTACATGGTTTGGGCCCATTTTCCATGGATGGCATAAAGGTATATTACAATAAAGTTTTTGAATTGATGGAGTATGTAGGACCTTTTTACAATTACAACAATTGGATGCGGATTGTGCAATATAAAAAAAGTATGCAAAGGTGTGCATTGTCACCAAATTATATACAATGCAAAGAAAACGATCAAAGTAAAATGTTTGCTATGTATATTGATGGAAGGCCAAAAGAAATGGGGAATATTGCAGGATTTATAAATAGTTCTCAACCTATGTCACATAGATACAAAAAGATTACATATTATGGGGTTGGTAAGTATAACATTTAAACCAATTACCTCCAATTAATATTGACTCCAATATACAATCGATTTTATTATTATTAATTTTTTTTGGTAAGCCTATTAATTTCATTTCACTTTTGATTGCTAAGAATTACTAATTTTTTCACAGGGTGACATGGATTGACAACCATCCATAAGTGGGAATGCACCATCTCACACACCTCCTTTAGAAAAGGTAAACCTTAATTATTGAAATTATTCAAATTATATAGAAACAAATGTCATATTATTATGTTCTTTTCTTTATGGATTTGGAGTTATTTTGATGATATTTTACTAATATCAATGTCACAAATGATAGGGAAAAGCTAAAATGATAGCAAATCAAATGTGATCTAAAATAAGAGCATCATTTCTATATGACATTGCCCTTAGTTCTAACCCTATGTTCATGGCCCCACAACTCAAACAAAGATATAGTGATGAAATTGTTAACATTATCATCGAGGGTGACACAAGCGAGGAGAAAGTGGCACTGAAAGAAGAATTGGCTCATAGAGTCAAATATTTGAAGGTAAGTAGTAATTAATCTCAAGTAATAATAGAAGTTCAATAGAAATTCATATTTTATAGTAACTTATGGATCGTGATCTAAAATATTATGTGTTCTTCTACAACAATATGTGACACTTGTGACACTGCATGGTTAACATGGTGAGGGTTGTAGCGCATAACCTTCATGTAAGTAACACTTTATCTTTACAACATTACTAAAAATTATAATATTATTACACTATTGAGTTTATTTAAGGTAATTACTTAGTGTTGAAATAGGACATCTAATGTTGAAAGTAAAATTGGTGCACCATTGTTTGTTTTCATCAACATTATAACACTTAATTTTTATTTTTGGATGCTTCTAGCTAGTATCCCATTTGATCTTCATCCATTGCAAATGTCTTTGCTAACATTATTGTATTCTTTAGCTCATGATGAAGTGTAGATGCCTCTTCAGTCATCACTCTGATATTTCCGAGTGCATTGTTGGCTACAAGGAGCATGCAAACATCCTCGTCTATACCAAGTACAACTAGTAAAACCTTATTTTGCTATATTTTGTTGGGTAGCTTTTGTAATAATATACCTATTTTGTGCACTAATAGATAGACCTTTAGTTGATAGAGCAATAGAGATT
Organism: Cupressus sempervirens; assembly: GCA_028749045.1. Taxonomy (NCBI): domain Eukaryota; kingdom Viridiplantae; phylum Streptophyta; class Pinopsida; order Cupressales; family Cupressaceae; genus Cupressus; species Cupressus sempervirens. The sequence goes on along the minus strand of CM053786.1, from coordinate 345,156,506 downwards.
GGTACTACTGAAGCTAATCCATTTCTTGGAGTAGTATGTGTGACTAGTACTGGTTCATTTGTGGGGACATTGTTGCTGAACAAGAAAACTATGTTTCTATTAAAATTAAGAAAGCTTCCAGGTGCTTTAAAATTGTTATTATTTATAGTGTAATTTTAGTTCACTTATACATAACTCATTTTGGACTGATAACCCCATGTTGTTTTTGTAGGAAATAATGTTTTCTTTGATCATCTTTTTGATATGACATTGAGGCTATTTGGACCCACCATATGTAAAAGGTACGTAGTTTCATATCATTGCTAAAATATTTTTCTTTTCTTCCATTTATTGTATTATAAAAAGTTATTGATCTAACAAATTTTTTTTTTTTCAAAAAGGTGGAATGACTAGGGTCTTCAATTAAAAAATTAGCTCATTACGTCTTTTGAGGACCTTTTTAGAAAAAAACATTTTTAACACTACCCTACTTCTCAAAAGAGCATTAAGACATATAAAGATTGTGAGGGACCAATATAGAAGGGGTCTAAAGGAGAACCCAAAGTATGATCATCCTCCTATGATTCCACCGATGGAGTGGAATGAAATAATAGAAGATGCAAAAGAGAAAAGACTATGTGATATTAAAGGAAATGAACCAGAACAAGGAAAAAGAAGGTATGTCATGATAGTATTAAGTAGAATGTAATCATGGACTAATCAGTGATCTTCATAAATATATAATCTAACATGTTTCAAATTGTTCATAGACTAAAGGACACATTAGTGGCTACAAAATCGAGACTAGAAAAGGTTGGCCAACACAAACTTGGCTCTGGTGGCTATATGAATCTTCAGTCTCGACTTGTAAGTAGTAGCAATGGAATTTCATATAATGTTGCAAAAAAAATTGTTTAATCAAATGACACATTCAAAATTGATGATATTAAGCAAAAAATATAGGGCATGGAATTCAATGTAGAGCTCACAGATGAAGATAAAAAAATTGCCTTGAAGGAAGGCTATAAAGTCATGGTTGCATGCTTACGCCAAGAACTTGAACGCCATACCCAAGAATCTGGTGCATGAAATGAGACACTAGTAAATTGGTTAGATGAAAAGTAAATCAAATTGAATAGTTGAGAAATTTCTTTTTTGGTGTTAGTTTTGAACATAAATTGACTACACAACAATGCACATAACATTTTACTCTAGCCTTCATATCCTATCACAGAACCTAGGCATGATGAAGGCCATCATGTGCATCATAGTGGCAAAGGTATTAATTTATTATTGGAAATTAATTATGTAATTATGAATACAATTTAACATCTTTAATTACAATTTGATGTGTAACCTTTTTTTGAATATTTTAGAGCATGTTGAACATCATGGTGAAGGAGTGGAGCATGTTCTAAGTGTTCAGCATGTTGACGTGGTGGCAGATCATAATGTTAATGTACGTGATGTGGCATTGTCAGGTAAGAAAAATGCATATTGTTATGTTGTATTGGTTAATTAAATACTTGTAAAAGTTTATAATAATAAAAAAAGAGTATGCCAATTTAACCCATTTACTTGTTCTTGCAATAGAGCGCCCTTTAGTGCAATAGCCTCTTGCTCCTCGAAATAGGAGGAGGCATCATAATTTGACATTACCTATGCCACAAGAGGAGGAGAATGAGGAAGATATTGATACTCCTATCAACCTTTTTCTTAAGAGAACTAGGAAAAAGAAAAAGAAGAAATAATTTTTTTTAAATGCTCTTTCGTAAACTTTGTTGGATAATGAAAGAATGTTATTTTAAGTAATTATCTATGAATGTTGCGTATTGATATTTATTGATGTTAGGGAGAGGGGGGGTGGTGAGGCTAGATGAGCTTCCATCTTCACATAGTTGGCCTTGTTAAGTAGAGAATATTAAAGTATTCTTGAAACCAAGTGAAGCTCAAACTTACATACCAATGATATCTTCCTAACCAAATAATAGTTTCTTTTCTTTGAGATAGAGTTCCATGTCCATTCCTTTATCCATCACTTCCATTTTGGCCTCCTCAATTTCCTAATCTATTCTTTCTTTTTCGTCAAAACTATTACCAGAGTAGCAATTTATTCTTGATCAAATTTATCTTAGTTACCAAGCAATATAATATATTTTAATCCTGATACCTCTGCTTCCTTCAACTACTGTTCTATTGTATTCATTAGGTTTTCATCCCTCACCCATATTTTTTTAAAACTTGAAAGGACATTATTTTGGGACTGAATCCTCAATGATATTCAACTAAACTGCAAAGTGGTTTGAACTAGAATGAGGAAGGATATGGTCTGAGACATTACATTGAAATTAATTGTTATTGATATTCTTTGGTGATTCTCCACTATTTTTCTCTAGGATTCATTATAACATTGAATTCACCACTCATAATAGAAATCTACTCATCACATATAAAGTGTGATATAGTTGATGGTCCTAAGTCACGATTAGGGAAAATAATGTAATGTTTCTCTAACTTGATTCAAAATGTCACACTCCATGCACATGCTATAAACATTAGCTGGTTCAAAATAAGTTTTCATGCCCAAAACTTATAGCAAGTGTGAGTTAATAAAGACTAACTACTATAAAAATGTCCTCATCAAATTCACATTACTTAGACTACACATACTAACATCTTTGAGGTCTGATAATATATATTAATAACTTTGTGGATTTAACTATGTGAACAATTTACGTATCAAAATTTTGCATCATTGATGTAACAACAAGGCTTGCTTCCTTACTTCCTAGTTCTTTCTAGGTGCTTACTAGATCACTTCTATGATCTTGATGGTGATTCTTGGATCACCAACTTGGGATCAATCCAAGATCCTTTTCTTTCACCTTGCTACACCAATAGGATCAAGAAAAACACAAAAATTTGCTACTCATATGTTCACTTCCCACTATGGAGTTGTTCACTAGCTCTTGGTTCACCGAAGTTTCTTCCAACTTTATGGCCAATCTTACATATTGTTGCTGCTATTCCTTCTCAAACAAGGCTAGAATAAGGTCATCTTGATTTCCAATATATTCCTTGGTCTTTGAAGACTTTTCCCAGATTTATAAGATGTAAGTTGACAAGTCCAACCCAAGTACCAACCACCATGAAGTGATCTTGTAAGAAAAATCAACCAAGATGAATAATGTTGTTGTCATACCATAAAAAATGAGGGTTACAAAAGAGAATTTTGAGCATTTTCACAATAAAAATCTTAAGAATCCCTTAGAACCAAATTATATATGCATACTTTTTACTAATACAATAAGGATTTTAGTGGTTTCAAGATTTCAAGCCCTTCACACAACCCAAATCAGTTAGGCCCAATTTCATGAGGGTTTCCAAGCAATTTAGCCTAGTTTGGAATGAAACAAGCATAACTTGTTTCCAAGGTCACTCCAACACTTAAAATTTTACAAGGAGAAAGATTAGACCATTCCCTAACTCTTTCCATCATTTTTTTGAGGAAACTAATCACTCAAACTTCTTGTTGTTGCTGTTTATCAGTAAAACACCACAAGTCAAGGCTAGATTTCTTGACTAGGGCTTGCACAAACAATTGTTTGCCACAATTATCAAGAGCTCTACTTTTGGTATGTTATATTACATTGAATTAAATCTCTTTCCTCTTAGTTTCATGAATTTTAAATTTTGGGAAAGAGAGTTTCAATCCATTTTTACAAAATTGGCTGTTATGAACAAGAAAACTAGTAAAAAACCAAAAATCAATGTACATCAGTAATAAAACTCAAGGTTGATGAATTGAACACTTAGGAAGAACTAAAATAAATATAAATAACTATTACAATCAAGAAAAAATCCAACTCAATCCATTTACACAGTGAAATTACTCTATTTCTAAATGGCTGCAATTACATTTCAATGCCAAATCTGTATACTGTATGACCAAAACTCTTCCAACCCTTGAAATTGATCAAGAATGGACTTATATAGGTGTTAAAATCATTTTTTGTTCATTCAAAACCTATTAACTAACTCTCATAGAAAATTTTCTCATTGAGCAAGAAAATTTGCAAAATTGCCAAAATTGCAACTTTGCAACTTTTTCAACTTTTTAGCAATTTTTGCAAAATCTTGAAATTCTAATAAGATGGGCTCAAAAAAATTGGTCAGGGGCATGAATTGGTTTATTGAGACATTGATTTTTTTTTACCCTTGGTCAACCCTTCTACCCATTTTGGTCAACCAAACCCCTGTTTTGCAACTTAGAGCCATAATAGCAACTTAGGAGCAAGATTTAACTTGACAACCCATCTATCCTCACCCAAGGACCTAATAGGTCCTATTATTCATATAGTGATGTGTCTAGCATCACTACAAGACAAAAATTCAATAAAGAAACCCCAAACCCAAACTAGCCTGTCTAGGTGCTCCAACTACTCCTGCAACAATCATGTTATATGATCTACCATCACATGCATACAAAGATTTTGGAGTATCTTTGTTCCTCTTTTTATACTTTTATGGCCATATATAGTGTTTTTTCAGTCTCAAATAGCCTTTTATTTTTAGAAATGTTTGGTAGGCATAAAATATGTTATATATTTCATTTGATAATTATCTCTTGAATGTTGTAATCCATTGGTGATTTGTTCTTGATTTTTTCTCAAATATTAATTATTTTTTCACAAATAGCTTGGAAAAAACACTCACAAGTCATATAAATAATATTATTGACAACCAACACAAGGTTATATTTTATCACAACAAACACAAAACCAGCAATAGGGGAAGGTTTCTATTTGATCATTATTAAGAGCTAAGAAGTTGTCAACTCTATTTAGTAGCATCTAATCTAGGGACAAGAATCCATGCATGGATCTCTCTTTTTTGTTTTGTAATATTCTCAAAGTGCTGAGTATTACGAGAAATAACCTGCACGACAAGAACTGACATGCCAATGCATCAAACCCATTGATTTGGTTTTGCTATATTTTTAATTATGCCATGTATGTGTATCACTTAATAGTAGTTTCCCTATATGTCTAGCTATGTGATATTTGTGTATCAGTAATTAGTATACAAAAACATCCTGAAAAAAGAAAAAAAGTACCTTCTTGTTCTCAAGAACAATTATAATTTATAACAATGAGTATTCTTTGGTAATAGGTATTGGCAATTAAGGTTTGACCATTCTTTCACTTATCATGTTATTGTAGAAACTTGTAGATCTTGTGGTATTGTTGTGATATTTAACTCAGAAGGTTCCAATCACTTTTAATATGACTGACCTAGTAGGCACTACCATGACTTATCAAGAAACCTTCCATATGTTTCATTTCTACTTGAAATATTCAATCTAAAACCTTTTCTCTTCATTTTTTGTTATCCATATTAGCCTTGGCTTTTACCGTCATTCCATCATGTGAAAGGTTAATATGTATAGATAATTATGGAGATGAAATATTTATTGTATGAATGTAATTTTCCTTTATAATTCTCTAAAATCACCTCAAAAAGATACTGCATAGAATTTAAGACCAAATCTTGGTTCTTTTATTCAAATGAGATTAGACGTGTGTTGAAATGCATGGTTGGCCTTGTTCAACATGCTTTGATTTCTTGTATAATGCTCATATTCATATTTTATGTGGTTGTGTTGGCATCCATGTTATCCATGACTTGATAATACTCTATTATATTGACATTGATGTCTACAAATTTGAATAGTTTTGTAGATCTCCAGAAACCACAGGTGGAACTTGATATTGTTGGAAAAAGTGGTCTCATGGCTCTGTATGATAGTCTATATAGTCAGGTTTACAATAGCCTTAATCTTATTTATGATTTTCATATTTCTAACACTTAATATACTTTCTTAGGAGATAAATAGGAAAGAGGATTTATTTCAATACGTTACACAAATTAAAGTATGTCTTTCTATCATGCAGCTAGATGTTGCATCATCCAAGCTTCTTGTAATTGATAATGAATTCAAGGATTCAGAGTTCAGAAAATAATTGAGTGAAATTGTAGGTTCTTTACTATAGCTGTATGTAGTTTCAATTTTTAATGAAAATCATGCAGTGAGCACAAGAAAAGCACCATACAAGGTATTTATTCATACAATGAATTTAAACCACATGCTTTGTTTATAAGTATGCCAAATTTTTATTTTCATTCATGTTGTAAGATTGTATCCATTTATGCATTTTAGATGTGAAGATGTGAAATTGGTCTCTTTCACAATTTGGGATGATACTTAGTGCTGACAATGTTGAATCAAATAAAACTCAATGCTGATGATTCTGAAAATTGGGAATTTAACTACACTACCATCCATCTTTTGCATCTTGTTGAATGAAAGAATCTCTTTCTGATGCATTTGGTTTGGTTTTGAAAAACTGGTTATATAGCTACACTTACATTATTCAGTATTGAATCAAATGAAATTGGTGCTGATGTGCAGATACATTTGGTCTACATTTGGTTTACATCATCTTGGTCTACATTTTTTAAAGAAATAATTAATCTTGGAATATTTGAATGTGGCTTTTCATTCTAGGCAAAAGCTTGCAATAGGTAATTTATCAAAAGATCAAAAACAAATTGTAATACCATCCCATCATTCTAAAATGGGCCAATCCAACTTTTTAATACCCTAAAAAAGAGGTGTAATCAGATGGAAAATAAATTGTTAGTGGTCACCACCATGAGATATATAATTATAATTATATAACATGTCATAACTTGTACAATTTTAATGAGCAAGTTGTAATCTTTAAACCTTGTAGGCACTCAATTTTCATCCAATATTAGTAGTGGACTATTGTTGGTTTGATTTGTGTATTAAACCTTCATTTCCACATCTTTGAACCTGATTAAGGTAAGGGAACAAAAATGAGTTTTTGGGATTGTAGCTAAGAGCAATTAAGGATTATATGGATATCCTATTGCATGATCATATGATGGGCATGAACAAGCCTAGGCCTAGTTATTATTTATGATCATAGTATAGTCTATTAGTCTACCTTGCATAGTATACATTACCATATTCATAATTATATCAAATATTTTTAACTAGCATAACTCCATATTTAGCTAAACCTCACAATGAGTATTCCATACATAAAAACCTCCTTTCATAAAAATTCTCACCAAGAAAGTTGCATGCTCTACTCCTACTGTTGTTGCATATTTCCCATCATCCAAAGTACAAACATCTCAAGGCTACTTGTAAGAAGCTTGGAGCATGTTCAGCTTTTGATTTAGTAGTTGAGTGTAATATTATTTTGTTGGCATTAATAATGATAGTCATGACTCACAAGTTGGGATAAGTATTAAGTTCGTAAGCTAAAATTGATAAAAGACAAGTGAATCACTATTGTAGTGGACTTTCCAACCTCCTTTGGTCAATTTCGACAGCCATCACTATTGTAGTAGACTTTCCGTGTGTTTAGATTCTATATGAAAACCTTCACCTTGAACTTCATCTTTCCCACAAGAATATAACTGTCATGTCAAGGCATTTGGTGTTGCTATGTTTTACATAAAGAGCTCATGTATTGATTTGGTTGAAAAAGAAACTTTACAATGCTAATTGTATCAGCATGTCTAATCTAGTGTTGGGAATTTCTTGGTATAATGATATTTATGCATCAAACCTAAAAATGAGAGTTGCTACATTTCCAGGCTAATTCTTCATTGTGTCAATTTTGGGTACTAATGAACTATATAAAATGCCATGATATTTGATTTGTGGTCCCCCTTATTGTATAATATTATACTGAACAAGTATTAGACATCACAATGCATATTTTTCTTTGCTATAATATTCTATTTTTTCCTTGTTTATTTATATTCTTGAGGTCTCCATGTAAACCATAAATAAAAAAATAGACTGAAATTGCTTTTATGTCACTTTCGGTTGTCTAATTTCCCATGTATTCTTTAATTTTATGACTTCTTCTTCTTCTTCTTCTTGATTTTTTTTGTTGATCTTACCACAATATCATGATAATGATAGAAAATCACATGATGTTTTGGATTAAACTCACTGGATTTTCACTGTTATCAGACAAAGGTATGATGTTTATAGACAAACTGTGTCAATTTTTTATTAATCAACTTTATGAATTGAACTAGGATAAACAATTGTTTTCAATCAAATAGTTCCCATAAATTTTTTTAAAAATTCATTTTTTATCTCCTTTCAAATTACATTTTGTAAAAATTGAAAAGTAAATATTTTTTAAAGAATTATATGTATTTTATATTTGATCAAAGCACACTATAAAAGAATTGAACCAAATAAAATGGAGGGAGGCATTGATTTGAAATGGAAGAGCACTTGATCAGATTTTTATGTTTGTTTTTGACATGTGGTTGTCCAATCCACAAAATATTGTTAAATAGAAGGAAAATGGGCTATGAAGTGTGAGATCTAGTGTTTTGTATTTATCATCATGCACCAATAGATTTTATCGTTCCATCTATTCTAACTGTCTTTGGAGAAAGATAATAACATGATCTGGTGAAATCAGCTACAACTATAGGACTATGTATGTTTCATTTATGTAGTAAAAGGTGTGGGTCTTTTAATCTATCTATTGATCATTGCTCTATCAAATGTTGTTGCACCATCAATTTATTTGAAGATGCCTTCATTAATATTGCTTGTCTTGAAGCTTCCAAAGTTACCATCAACTATGAACAATAAATTACTAACTAGTCAAGTTACTTTTTTGTCTTATTTACAATAATGTAATTTGATATATGCAGTGAAATGTTCTCTCTATTGTGTTGAGTGTTCCTAGGTTCATTTTTATCGACTTTAGTATTACTATCTTTCATTTTTTGACAAATTATAATAATTAAATATTTATTTTGTAGAGTGCATTTCAGTTGGCTTTCTTCTTTTGGGCATGGGTAAGAAATAAAAATCATTATCTAAATATCCTTGTATATCTACTTTCAATTGATTAAAAAGCTTGGGTTTGTATAATTTTTCCTATCTAATCAACAAACTTACATTTATTTGTTATGATTGATGCGGTTTGTTATGATTGATGCGGTATGAATATGGTCTAAAATCCTACTTCCATGATTGGATGGTGGACATTGTAATCATGAATAGCTTGTCAGTAAGTTTACTTGATGTGTTAAATTTCCCCAAATAGTCAATATGATGGTTTGGTAGTACCATAATATGGAAAAAAATTGGAATGTTTGGCATTAGAAGAAATGACCAAACATGATCATGAAACACACACAACATTACAAAATTCTAGTCACTCTTTTTAAAGATTTTCCTTTCAATATTATATTTATATCCATATCCACAACATTGCTAACTCAAAATGCATTTTTTTTTCATTAGGGTTGTAGTTCAAATACATTGTAGCTATGTAACTCTCCCTCTTTATGCTCTTGTTACATAGGTATGCATTAAGATAGAAAGAAACATGTTTGATTTATCAATGGTTTGAGACATTACAATTTTACTCACCTCCTGTAGCAATGGCCCTTGTAGATAATTCTAGGAAATGTTAAGGTAGAGTTGCAAGTTTACAAGGCTAACAATGACTTTAGGAGGTATCATCCCCTCTAGATTATTGTGAGCTAAGTCAAGGAGCTCTAACTTCTGACATCCCTCCAAACTAACAGGTATCTCCCCTGATAACTTGTTGTTGCAACTAAGATAAATGATTCATAGCTGTGGGTTGTAAATGATGAACTATAAAGTTAAGGGGAGATCAACATAAGGTTTGAGTGAGTTGTTGCTAGATGCAAAAGTAGTTTTTCCTCTACATGCAGAGTGGGACTACCAAAAATTGGTCTGGCTCCATTACCTATTTGAGGTTCAATCCCATGGAAAAATATAGTCAAAATCTTCTATATACTAAACATAGGTTTCTCCACTTGTCTTGCATGCATGTGAAATGTAGAAACACGAAACCATGAGAAATTGATGGGATCCTCTACACCCATATATGTAATAACAATGCTACAAACATAGGTGTAGATTACCCAAAGACCAGCTGGAGACCTTGGGAAGGAGTTTGAAAGGGTCTGATAGGGTTGGGGGGGCCTACCATGTAGTGGTGCATGCATGCAGAGGATAGATCTATGATAGGGTGGGGGGGGCCTACCATTCTATAGGCAAGTGGTGTATCTGCCTATAAAATGGTAGGGAAGAGGGCCCTACTATTCTAAATAAAGGTGGACCAATTTATTTCCATCCATCTACATGCATCGTCTGCTATATATATTTTTCTAAACAAATCAGATTGGTCAAAATTTTGACCAATCTTGGTTGGCATCTTGGTTAAAATTTTGACCAATTCTTTGGTCATGAGTATAGCATCCTTGTCATTGTGGTGTCCATTTCAACCAAATATTGGTTGAAATTTTGACCAATCTTATCTAGCATTTTGACCAATTCTTTGGTCATGAGTATGCATCCTTGTCATTGTGGTGTCCATTTCAACCAAAGATTGGTTGAAATTTAGACCAATCTTGGCTAGCATTTCGACCAAGATTGGTCAAAATTTTGATCAATGGCCACCAATAATGGTCATACCAAATGTGGTCCATTTTGACCAATTCGAGGTTTTGTCAAAAACTTGACAAGAAAATTTATGATGCACCACTTGGTCACAAATTTGACCAACATGGGCCAAAATTTTGACCATGTTTCATTGAAAAATGGGTCAAAATCTACTAGTGCATTCCATCTCAACAATCATGAAGAATATCCCCTAATCTCAACAAAATCATAAGATACATAGGAGTTCACAAATGAAACATGTCATTGTAAGAGTGTGATGAAGATGAGATTAGAGGTTAAAAATATGATAAAAAGGAAGATGCGTGCAAACAAAATCATCTACTAGAGGAAATGTGGATGGATATCAAATATGTTGAGGAAAAAGGGAAAGTTGTAATAGTAAGGCTTGAGAAGATACTTTTAGAAAAGGAATATGAATAAGAGAGTGAGTTTGATAGAAAAATTATTATTGGAGGCATGAAAGGGGGAAGAAAAATAATATTTGTGAACTAAAAAAACCCACACCAAAGAGATAATAGATGGAATGTTACTTTCTCATGTCATCGCAATTATGGACATATGGTAATAAATTGTACACTAAGAATGAATAGAGAAAATGTTGGACCTTGGATATCTACCAGTATGTCATGTTTTCATTGTCATAAGGTTGGTCATATTACTAGGTTTTTTTAGATAAAGAACATTTAGGAAAGCAACCAATGAATGAAGAAAAAAGACAAAAAATAAAAGTAGATTGCAACAATTAAAGAAACAAGGAATCAAATGAGTAATATTTGGGGCAAAAATGATGAAATCAAATCAGTGTTGGCCCTAAGTGATTAGTTTATTGAGAGGGGAGATGGGGGGTGAATAGTTCTTAATCAACCAAAAAAAAACAAAATTTTCACCTTATAAACCTCTAATCAATAATTAGCTTAAATCATCAACAAAACACATCCAACATATGAAATCACCCACAAATTTGACATAAATATTTTTTTTATGTAAAAACCCAACATGGGTCAAAACCATGGTGGGGTTTACTAACCATAGATAAAATGTACTCTTCTGAAGTATGCCCCATTAGGATCATAATCCTTTTAGGAATTTACAAAGACATAATTAAGTCCCACCATGTTAGGGGATTTGTCTCTATCCTTCTTAAGAGCTATAATCTATTAGGAGTAGCCTTATTAGAGGATATTGAACACTAGTCAAAGTACCATGCTATTAAAGGATTTACAATAAGGACCTATTAGGATCCACCTAGTTAAGGGATTTCACACATCATAACTATTATGGAACAATATAAAGATTGACTTGTAAAACAACATAATCTTTTCCAGATTGGATCCACTTAAGCTCTCTTACTCTTCTCAACTCACTTCTCTTCTTCTTGGCTAGATAGTGCCTTCCACTTCTTTGGATAAAAGCTAAACCATAATAATAAAACATCAAGCTTGTATTTTCTTTACTTGTTTATACCATTTTGTTTTACTTCTACAGACTTATCAAAACTCTAAATGTATTATAGTTTGGAAGTTCAAATATCTCACTCAGATCCAACCTCCATAAGATGTTATCTTATGTTACAAATTACATTATATTACCATAGAAACCAATTCATAGTATTATGTGCCATAGGTCAACATATTTTTACCTCTCATGAGCTTCCTCTAGAATCTTCTCCACAAATTCAATCTCAACTTTTGTGATGCCACATCATCAACTCCATATGCACATCCATGTCACTAGATTACAACTAACTCTCTCTAATTTATTGCAACCTTGTCACCTTTCACTAATTCTAGTTAACCGATCATCACTCAAGAGCTCTTTCTTTATTAACTTGTTTGTCACTTCTTTAATCTATCTTTTATAGATTCACTAGTCACCTGTCTAACTTGAAACTATTCCACCTGTCACCTTTCCATGTCGAAAAGTATTTACTTGTCATGATAATGAGTTTCTATCATAACTATTTCAACTTCATTGTATAGTAAACATAATCCTTCTCATCATCTTGTGATCACTTCACTTCATTCACCATGGATTTGATAAACCAATTAATTCACCTATCATTTTCCATTAACTATTCTAGAAGTTGCACTATTACCTCATTGGTCATCTTGATCTTCTCTCTACTAGTAGATATCAACATATACATATCAAGGGAGATCACCGATGATGTCTTTATAATCATAAACCTGATTCTCACTACAACACTCATCTATGATAAAAAACTTACTAAGAACACTAGGTCAATAGTTGACATTAATAAAAATACAATAATTGATCACCATAAAAGTAAATTATCATTCTTTGTATCATCAATCGCATAATCAACTATGCCAATGGTTAGATGAATCTACATCTGCACCAATTGTAGAGACTCCATCAATCAAATAAGCTATTACAAACTTAGGAGAAGCTTCAATGAAAAATCTATACATGAACCCCTTAGATACATGTGCAATAAGATTTATTTGCATATTTAGATGTCCTATGATGTATAGTAAAATGATATGCAATTCAGTATCTTGATCTTGAGATCATACCCATTAGGCGTGAGAATCTATTATGTGAACTCTGATTAGCTAACTCAACTAGTGAAGAATTAAATATTTTTGTGTGATGGGTTATAAAAGAGAGTTTAAGTTTCATTTGTTAGCTATGTATTCAAAGATCTTACTAAAAATTGACATAAGTAATTCTCAAGGTGATCTAAGTGATTTCAAGCATTGGGAAAATGATTTATTAGTGATTTGATAGAAGGCAAAGTGAAGTATTTTGAAAACCCATGAAGGAAATCTAGTTCAAAAGGTATGTATCATAATAAAACTTGATTAATTTTGTGATTTTTTATAATGGAAACTCCAGTAGTAGTCAATATTACTGATACACCTCATCTAGAGTTTAAGAAACATCCTTATAAGTCCATAGGGGTCAACTCATTAGGCTCCCTATTCAGTGTGCCATATGGAGTAATGCACATTGATGAATTTAGAGCATATGTCCACTATGATATTGAATACTTAGGTTTTCTTTCTATATTTGATCTATATAATAAGTAATGAAATGATAATTTGGTAATTAAAGATGAACACAAGGTTTTGGAGAGAAAGGGTTTGAATTATACCATCTAATTTTTGAGAGAGTTCAAAGAAGAATGTGTTAGTTATGTTTTGAGCCAAATCCATGACTAGTCCCTATCATTGGACAAACCATACAAGATCACCAAGAAGTGATTCATGTAGTGACTGAGTAGTGTATTACCGATGAAGTCCCATTTGTAAGATCAACTCAACAAGTTGAAGTTACACAATTAACACAATCAAAGTGGAATAGATGGGAAATGACTAAAAATAATGTCATATATAGATCCAACACTACAATTTACATTGATGATTATTATATATAAAGTGTTCCAATCAAGTTGGTTAAAAAACGTACTAGAAAGTGCTATTTTGAGAGCTTATAACATGGTGAATGAGGATACAAACTTTAATTTTTGTAAAGCTCTAAGAGATCAACTATGCAAAAATATGGAGAAGATCAAGACAAAAATGAATATTAGATATTTAGATGATGTTAGGTATTAATGGGATTATACTTTTACTCTTGGAATTACTTCGTATATATGGAAAATCTTGCATGGGTAGAACATCTCCTAGTAGTAGTGCAAATCGAGAAATTTATTAAAATGTTGGGTGACACATTTACAAGAACAATTTGAAGTTAGTTCAAACACTTTTAGAAAAAATGCATTTGAGAGAAAGGATACCATTAGTTGTAGTAGAAGAGTATAGCCACACAATATGTTTTATGGCTGATACCAATTCATGTCAAATGGAAGTTATAGAAACCATTGATATCATGGGTGATGCCCATGGGTTATAAAGTGGAAGGAGATGTGTTATCAAGTTCTAAAAACTTGTTTTCTATCACAACCTATAGAGTCTAAAACTCCCAGATTTGGAATATTTGAAGAGAAGGACTGAGAAGTGGAAAACATGATGATAGAACCAGTGATAGAAAAGAAAATTAGGAGAGTTCAATTATTAAGTTTTCTCTTAAGAATATATTTAATAAGAAAGAAATATAGGAGGCTATAGAAAAGCACTTTATAAGGACCCATTACATCATGCACTTAAGGATTTGAAGATGTTAAAGTTCTCACTACTTGTAAAGGAAAGGTCATCACCAAGAGACAGATAATAAGTAAAATAAAAAGGAAGGAGAAGAGTCACATACAACAAAGGTTTACTCAAAAATTAAAGGCAAAGATGCTTAGTTTGATAAGAATGATCCTATTAAGAAGAGGAAAGTAAGTACGATCTACAACAAAAAGGAGGAAATTCAAAGCACAAAGGGAAAAGATTGTAAATTCAAGCAAGGAAGGAGCTACTAAATCAAATCAAGTAAAACAAGAACTGAGAGCTAGTGGAAGTCAATACAAAGTAGTTGGAACACCAACTAAGAGGTCTATCCAAGAAGAAATGAGTCATTCTTGTTGTTTTTTATGCTTATGTTGCCTATTAGTGTCCAAACACTTAGTCATTTACTAAACAAGGTTGAACAGTCATCACTGTGACCAAGTCATCTTGTAAAGGTTGAGTACATGAGGACTTGTTTATTTTACATACCAAGAAATTCAAATATTTTTGAGCATCCTAGTTGAGATCAAGCACATATATAAGCTGAGCTAACATAGTGGAGGTTGAGTACAATTGAAAGATAGTTTTTATTGAGAAAATAGTAAGAAACATGTACATAGAAGCCAAGTGCCAATATGAATGTTAGTGGAAACTGAGTGTCATAATATTCAGATATTGAGAAGACAAATTTTTTCATAGGAGTTTGTAATTGCACCTATGTAAATCATTTTGGACAACTTCTATATGATATTTAAAAATTGTAGGGACAATAAAGATGGAGATTATCAATCAAAAAATCAAAAGGAAACGAAAAAAGGAGATGAATTGTAAACTATTGATTATGACCTAGAAATTTCAAAGATTATCTATTTAAAGAGGGTTCTAACCCTAGGATCAAAGTAAGAGAGAAGAAAAAGAAGAAGAGAAAGTGTGAATGTGTAATTCGCAAGAGAAGGAGCAAGGATCAAATAGAGAAAGAAGGGATAAGTTAGAGAGTAGATCAAACAAGAGCAATCTAAATCAGTAAAGGACTAAACAAAGATATTAGATTAAGAGATTAGATCAAGGCATTGTATAGAGGAGATCCAAAATAAGCTTACAGAGAAAATTAAGTGTCAGATACTGAATCAATTTTCACAAATTAAATCAGGGAAAATCTCTTAACTGAGTGATCCTAATAGATCTATGTAAATCTCCTAATAGAGTCCTTACTTGATTTTAAGTGTAAAATCCTTTAACAAGGTAAGACCTAACAATCTTGAAGCTTTTAACAAGGTAGACCCCTTACAGGGTAGAACATATATTATGATCAAACTTGTAACCCTACATGTTAACTTTATTGTTGCAACAATGAAGATTTATGGGTCTCATCCCCATCCTAGTTTTACCTTCGCATTGAAGTATTTCTAGGTTACCAAATCATTTATGTTATGTGTTGAATCTTTTAATGGATGTGATGTTTTCATTTACATTTTTGTATTACAATTTTTATGTTACATTGAGATATGAGAAGAATTATGTATGAAATAAGTAAATTTTTTTTGCAAGTTAAAGTTTACGATCTTGATTCACCCCCCTATTAATATCTTGTTTCCCATTAAATCCTTCCAACAATTAGTATCAGAGACTAGTTCTATTGGAGAGAGTTTAACAACTTAAGAGGATAAGGTCTTGGAGATGGAAGAATACAAGATGGGAAAAAGCATTGCGAACCACGTGATTGAAATCCAAATCATATTGCAACAACTTGAAGGAGCTATAGAAGAGTTAAGGAAATCGCTGAGAAAAAGGAAAGAGGTAGCAATTCAAAAAAATGACACACTATATTAGGAAATAGATACAGAAGGACTATTTGACAACAAAAAAGTTGGAAAAAGTGTTGAAACAATAAAAAAACTATTGGAGAAGAATAATATTATAAGAAAAGAGGAAAAATGAATCAAGAGAGAACATGAAACCCAATCAGTTGATGCGAACCAATAGAGAAAAAGAATAAAGTTGAAGAAGACAAATTCATGGCCGAAGAAGACAAAAGACAGATGACAACCAAACTTGAAGAGAGATCATTTGAAGTACAGAAGCTAACAAATAATCAGTTGGATATGATGAATCAATTGATAATTGCAACTCAGGAAGCAAATGGGAAGGACATGGAGATCAAAAATTTAAAGTCACAAAATGAACAACTAAGGAATGAGTTGAGGAATGAAAAGGAACTTTTGGAAAGAATAAATAAACCAAGTGAGGCTATAAAATACTTTGAAGAGCTGATGAGATCACCAAGATCAACAATAGCTACTTCTAGATTAGGATACAACAAGCACTTTTCATCTATTGAAAAAGGTGAATCATCAAAGAGTGGAGAAAAAAAAATGCAAAATCAAAATTCAAGCCTACGTGTCATCATTGTGGCAAACTTGGACACAAAACCAAAATGTGCAAAAACAAGAATGGTATGCAAAATTATAAACCTAAGTCTATTGGTAATTGTTTTAATTGCAAGAAGGAAGGACACCAAAAACATGAATGCAGATCAAAGAAAAATATTTCACCCACAATACCTAGATTTCAAGGACATTGCTCTAACTGTTAGAAATATGGACATAGAGCTCATGAATGTAGATTCAAGACAAAATCCAACTACACACCTGAGAAACAATCACATGCACCAAGAAAAGGAAATTATTATAATTGGGATTACAATACATGGCATACTGGTCACTATTGTGGAGAGTATGGACATATTCCATAGAAATACATTAGGACACATTTTAGAGGAAATTACAAGAACTGGTTGAATGGAGAACTAGTATGTTTTGGTTGTCTTAAAGTTGGATGTATTAGTAGCAAATACAAAACCAGAGCATCTATATCAAACAACACAAATGGCATAGGAAAATACAAAGTTCAGGGAAAGAAAACATGGAAAGAGATAGTGAAAGCTAGAAGTAGTGGAGCAAGCAAAGTTGAGATCACCCAATCTAGTGTAAGATGTAACCCTTAACTCTTCAAAGAATAAATCAAAAAATGACACAACATAGAAGTTTCAAAACGCCATAATCCTTCATAAAATTTTTGAAACTCTACTATGCCTCTACAATGAAATAAAACACCTACTTATTACAATTCCAAAAATTACCATATTTGGCAATTTTTTGGGAAAAATAGATTTTTCCATTTTTGGTAATTTTTAAAACCCATCCTATGAATCCCATTTTTTCCCAAGAGAAAACCCCAACTAAGACAAGATGAATTGCCAACTGATCAACGAAATCAAAAAATTGATTTCAGATTTATTACAAAAGCAACTTTCTAAAAAAATTGGAAAAAATATGAAAAGCCAATTTCAAAGGTCAAGATGATGTTTCAATCTACTAAGAAAATGTTGGAATGGCCACCTATTGAGCTAAGCTCAATCAAAAATCCAAATAACTCCTCCTCACACAACTACTTGTATAATTTCAACCAAAACCCACATCCAAGTCAAAAGTTATACTTGGAAGTAAATTTTGACCAAAACCCACATTTGAGTCTATAACCTTGACCCTCAGATGCCCCTGCATCAGTGTACCAGGTGATCCCACCACAACTAACTAAATGAAGAAGTTATGTAGGAACTATATATTCAATGATATATCAGTTCCTAACATAAATGTGCTAAGAGTTCATGTTTTCATAAGAAAAGATGCACCAAGATGCGCCAAGAACATATCTATCAAGAGAAAAGTGAAAGAGAATCATTCACAAAATGAAGTATTGAGCATCAGTGGTATAGTCTGTATTGACCAAGTACTATAGTATGGACCAAGTTATTGACTGAAGTAATGTGTTGACCGAACAAATTGGTAATGGTCAAGTAAGGTAATAAGAACCGAGTGTTTATAGGAGATTGAGCCAACTGTAATACACCAACCAAGTACAAACACATTTATTGTAGACTTATATGGAAAATTGAAGGTATTTATCAAATTTGGGCATTCATTCTTATTCACCAAGCGATTTCAAAGTTTACAAGTGACTTAAAGGTGATCAAGGCAAATTTAGCGATGAAGAAAGCAATCATAATAAAGCATTGGTGAATTTGATAAAATTAATAAGTGTTACTTTTAGAGCTGAATTAATTATTTTCTGAGGATATATTAGAAGAGTTTGTTTTCAAAACCCTAGATTGAAATGGCATTAGCAAGTGAAATGTTGAAAGATAGCAACACTCAAATTGTGAGGAACAACCAGTGTCCACCAAATTTCAAGGACAATGTGAATTTTGAAAAGACCAAAGATGATATTGGCACCCTATCATCAATTCCACCTAGAGTTTTAACCATTCAGGATGTAAAATCCTATTATCTGTACAAAGTAGAAAAATTTGGAGATTTAGAGATAATGGTAGCTTATGAGAAGCTATGCAACAATGGAGTATTGAAGTCCATGAAAACAAAATCATTGCTAAGAAAGGGCTTATTTGTGCCCTAGGTTTTCCAAAAGTTTTCAAATTTGAATGGATTAGAATTGTACTGCATCACATTCATGATATGAAGGTATGGTTAGAAGGAGAACAAATCAAGATCAACAAGGCCATAATATGTCAAGTCACTAGATACCCTACCTTGGATCAACCAAAAAGTATAAGGAGTGCAGTATGAAATGAAATTGAGAAATTGAACAAAGCAAAATAGAATGGTTGAGGAATGTAAATTGATGGGATTGATGATCCTATGATTGAGTTTGCACTTCGCGTGATAGGGTAAATTTTTTACCAATCTAGAAGATTGAATAGTGTGTCATGCATTGTAGTAAATTTGGGATAAAAAATTGTTAAAAGGGTTCATACTTGTAACCTTGCCAAGCTACAACTACAACAATTGGTGGAGAAATTGGGAGCAATTAGAAAAGAAAATAATACATCATTTAAATTTGGATCTCTGCTAGTTTGTATGCTCTTTTATGTACAAAAATATTTTCCTAAAATTGGTAGTATAGTGTGGGATAGACACAAGAGAGCTATGGAATAGATAAATGAGCTGATAAATCATTTGGGAGAGAATTTTGAAGCCATAATGGATAACTATTTTGAAGAATTCAAAAATAGAATGAGAAACCAAATGAGGATCCCTAAATTAGTCATGGATAAATATTATGATGAGGTATGCTTTGTAGTAGACATATATTTTGTACATGCTCAGGTAATGTTACCAAGAATCGCGTGGCTAAGACCTATGCCTTATGAGGTTAATGTTGAAGAGGTTATAGTGGTAGTGACTTCTCCTTTGGTTGAATATATAGATGCAAATATAGAACAATTCACCACACATGAAATGATTAAGGTTGAATTAACTGTAGAGGCTAGTGCCCCCAAAATAGAAAAGATAAGGAAGAGAAAAAGTCTTAAGGACAAGGATAGTGAAGAAGGGAAAGGATCAACTTGCTAAAGATGATGAAGGAAAAGGTAAAGAACTAGTTATTTTCGAGCCTAAGGCAACCAAGTAGAAGAGATTAGTAATTTTTGATCCAAAATTTAAAGCTCATCTTAGAAAAGGTGTGCAGACGGTAGTTACACCTTATGAGCCAAAAGGAAAAATCATAAAGATCAAAGACAACTCATCCCATAGCTATGAAAACTAAAGGAAGCTCATTTAAGAGGAAATTGGATAGCTCACCAAAGAAGAATATACCAGAGAGGCTGAGGAGAAAATTGATAGTTCAATACATGAGGATGAAGAAGATGATGAAGAAATTGAGTTTGATGAACCGAGTAAACTGGAAATCATGAAAAGACTCCATCCAATGATAGTGGATCAAGTATGTGAAAATTTTAGAGAGTCATCAAATTATGCATGATTCAAGGATATTCGTTATTATTCTTTGAATAATGATGATCAAGTTAAGCTTGAAGAAGCTATGATTGATATGATGATTAAATTTATATGTACACCCTTGGAATTGGGACATGGATTCCCAACAGGCTTCTATAAATGAATTAATGCTAAATGGAAGTGGGCATTATCCACAAAAAAGAAATATGAGAAACTACATTGGTACAAGCTATGCTAGATTTAGGGAAAAAATATATGTCTATAGCCCTCAAATATCTGTAAAGTAATTCATGCGAAGGGATAATACATATAAAATTTTAGAAAATAAAGCTCATGAAGTTGAGCAAGACAATACTTGAATATGGAAAGAAACATTTGGAATACTTACTCCATAAGTAGAAGTTAGAGATGGGAGAGATGCAATAGAATATGAAGATTCATATAAGGAAGAAGTTTCTAAACTAACATAAGAAATTTGGCAACTAGTAGGCCAGTGTGAACAACAAGAGGTTGTTACCATTAAAGATGTTTTTGAAACACTTCCATAGAATCAAAATGTACTAACTAAGGAAGACATGCATAGTTTAATGTTAGAGACAACTCTACCTTATAAAAATCTAGTTTTGTTACAAATTGTGGATTATCCAAAGATTTAGAATGTAAAGATTAATAATTTTGAGGTTACATCAGTTATAGAGGATACAAGTATCGAGCAGCAAGGTATGGCTATAATTGTGTTTTCACATTTTACTTGTATGCTGATATTTAATTTAGAGGTGAAGATAGAAGAGGTAAAGGGCACAAAGTTGACAAAAGAGGAGAAGACACCAAAAGAACAAGAAGCTTCACAAGCTCTTATACAACAACCAAGTGTAAAGCCATCAGAACCATTGATTGGAACAAGTAAACAATAGGTGTCACCTACTCAAGAAAGGAAACACTAGATATCTAGATTGATTGAGAAGGTTAAACAATTACAAATATCACTACCTAGTGATACAACCACACAATCTCAACTTATGACTCAATCAAAAGAGTTGGTAGATGAGTCAGTAAGTCTAGATGAGGTAATTACTTTACCCATGTATGACTTGAATTATTTGACATTGGAACAAATGTAGGAATTACAAACTTTGTTGAGATGCAAGACAAAGGAAGAACAACTATGAAGAGAGCACAAAAATAAATAGGTATTACACATTGTTAAAGACATTTTTGTGGATACATTTGGCATAACTTACTTAAATAACCAACATCAAATTTTGGATCAATTAGTGTATATAGTTGATAAGGTTAAATTAGAGGATATAGAGATCAATGACAAATTGATGCGATGGTTTGAGAGATGATTTGAACATAAAGTATTGGAGAAAGTCTCTCGCGAACTTGTAAATAGACAAGTAGAACTTTCCACATTAGTCACACAATTAGAGGTAGTTTTGCAAACTATTCATTCATTATACATGAAGTTATGTGATGTTGAGTCATTTACACTAGAAAATTGATGTTCCATTGACCTATTACACATTGATATGCAAGCAAGTATTATTTCATTAGGCAAGGACACAAGTTCAAGCTCACTCTCATACAATAAGTTGACATTTGGTCAGTAGAGGTTAGTTGAGCTCATGGCTAGAGACAGTGAAATATGGAATAAGTTAATATTAATTCAACTCCAGTTGTGACCACATTTGAAGATAATTAAGAAAGAAGTTTCTATAGAATAAAATATTTTGAAGAAAGACACATTTTTCACATAGTGAAGGTCTAATTGATCTAGTTGTCGAGCTAGAAATTCAATTTCAAGTTTTGGAGAAAGTAAAGGACCAATGGAATAAAGGCTATGCCAAAATTTTGGTGAGTCATAGTTTTTTATAACATTTATTTTATAAAATATGATAAATTTATAATTTTCTAAAATATAATTATTAATATTATTATGGGGTTGCAAGAAGAGTGGGTTTAATAATAGGGGACTCCTTAGTTAAGTGCATTCAAGTTAGAGTAGTAATGTGATGGGTGACCTCTTAGGAAGTCTCAGTGCTTCACCTTTGTGAGTATCACCTAAAACCAATGAGTGTCAAGTGTTCTATTTATTCTCATAAGAGATGGATTCATGTGTGAATCACTACTCATGTTGCATGGGCCAACGAGTTTAACTCAAAAACTACGCAATTAAATCTTGAGAACAATATCACAATATTATTATGATTAATATTAATCTATTTTGAACTTATCTTTATGTAAATTATTATTAGTGTATTTTGAACTCGATCTTATAAAAATTAATATTTTAAGATATTTTTAAAAATTGCATTCTTATACATCACTAGAGAGAAAAAAATAATAACCAATTAGATCATAAGAACTTGCATTGAATTAATTCAAAGCTAAATTTTAAAGATGAAATTTATGTGGTACAAAATTAATTTGAAACCATAAGATTGACACACAAAGATTTCTAGGTTTATGTAGAGTTCAAGAACAATAAAAATAGAATTACAAATTAATAATTATCATTCTTCATCATAAGATAAAGGGATAAGTATTCCTTCCCTTTACATTTAATTATTTACCAAATTTAATGATATTTTTATTGTACTTGTATATAATTAACTTAGTTTAAGCTAGAACAAATACTTTTCAGGATTTTGCGTAAACTTGTTAGATCTTACACCATCATAAGGTTTTACTAAATATAGTATATGTCTTCATTACTTATGGGATTTTACATTTGCATTCTCTTTAGGATGTGTGTGTGATAAATCTAATTCAATTATGATCATGATGTTCATGTTAAAGATCAAAGTCATTAATATTGAAAATTTGACATATTTAGCAAACATGATTGATTACATGTTTATGAACAAGCCACATGGGTTAGAAGTCTATATATTTGAGTACTAATATTTCTTCATCTACCTCTTTTCTTGGTGTATTATCTTCATTTATAATTAAATTCATTATTTTTCCTACACATAATATTACTCCATCCACAACCATCATTTCATCCCATTACATTAATCTTGATTCATTATCATAAAAATGATGGTGCTGAATTTCTTGAATTGGCAAATGAGAAGATGAGAAAATTGCCTTCAACAACACATCCAGAACATTCCTGGGCTGTGACAAAACATTATCATCACCTTCTTTAGAGATCACAAAAATTTGAGCTGAGCATTACAACAAAACAAAATACACAAAACAAATAAAACATTACAGAAAGGCCAAATCTTGTTTTGAAAATACAATAAAGAATAATAGTACAAAACACAAAGTACAAGAAATTCTCCCTACTAGGGTTTTAAATATGCAAAGCCAAAGATCCAAGGCAAAGTTGAGGGATAAAAAATTACCTATGCTAAAAACATTTGTAGAAATATAGAACACCTATTAACAGGGGCTAAAAACATATCTGTTGCTTTCAATTATAATGACTTCATGGTGGCGTCTAGCCTTCCAATCTGCATAATTGAATCAAACTGATCCTCTTTCTGAACTACTTAAACATCACACTTCCTATACTCTTCCACAAGATTAATGCATTGCATCATCCTTAAGTATATTTACTCACAAATATAGAGATTTGAAAGTATAATTATTAATATTATTATGGCATTGTAAGAAGAGCGGGTTTAATCATGGGTGACTTTGTAGTTAAATGCACTCAAGCTGGAGTAGTACTAGGATGGGTTACCTCACAAAAATTGCTCCATCTTCACCTCTATGAGCATCACCTAGATCTAATGAGTGCTAAGTGTTCCATTTATTCTCATGAGAGATGGATTCATGTGTGAATCACTACTTGTGTTACATGAGTCAACGAGTTTCACTCAAACACTACACAATTAAATCTTGATAGCAATATCACAATATTATTATGATTAATATTAATATATTTTGAGCTTATCTTTAGGTATATTAATATTATTCTATTTTAAACTTGATCTTATACAAATTAATATTTTAAAAGATATTTTTAAAAATTGCATTCTTAAGGTGCGGTCCCATGAGGGGGGCTTTAGGATCTATTTTTATGGAGTGGAAGGTCACATGAAGTGAAAATAAAAATGCTACAGGATTAATTGGAATCTTTTCATCAAAAAATAGTTGTCCATACTTTTTTAGGTGCAAATTTGAGTGGGTGGAAAAAGTGGGGGACTAGAAATTGCCCCACCAACTTAGGTTTTTAGTCTACCACTTGTCAATCATATATTTTTTTTTAATTGTAATCAATATTATTTTTTAATTATTTAGTTATGTAAATGACAATGCTAAATTTTAAAAAAATCATGAGGCCACCAACTTCCATGAATTGTGGACCTTGAACTTTTAAGAATAAAATCACTTCAAAATTCATGGGACCTCCCACTTTAAAATAATCCTAAAAAGTCTTAGTAGCACCTACTGATTCTTTTTAGGAAGAGCCTTATACATCATTAGGGATAGAAAAATAATAGCCAATTAGATCATAAGAACTTACATTGAACCAATTCAATGCTAAATTTTAAAAATATAATTTATGTGGTACAATATTAATTGGAAACCATAAGATTGACCTAGAAAGATTTCTAAGTTTGTGTAGAGTTCAAGAACAATTAAAATATAATTATTAATTATTAATTATCATTCTTCATCATAAGTTAAAGGGATAAGTATTTCTTCCCTTTACATTTAAGTTTTTACCAAACTTGGTTTTCAATTTAATGATATTTTTATTGTACTTGTATATAATTGACTTAGATAGTTTGAACTAGAACAAATATTTTTCTAGATTTTGGATAAACTTGTTAGAACTTATGTCATCATAGGGTTTTATTAAATATAGTATATGTCTTCATTACTTATGGGATTTTACATTTGCATTCTCACTAGGATTCATGTTTATGCATCAATAGCTATTATATATATATATATATATATATAAGATTATAGATATATTGTGAGGTGTTCATTTTTTCATTTTTCTATCCTTCAATACCTTATGTTCTTATCTTCCACAAGATACATTTCTTTATTTATGCTGCAAGTTCTACTTGGGACCCTAAGATTTCTTTGACAAGTGCTTGTCTACAACCCCTTATGGATTGGACCACTCTAACGATATTTATGTATACATATTTTTATGTTCATGTTTATAATAAAGTTGATTCAATTATGATCATGATTCTCTTGTTAAGGATCAAAGTTAATAGTATTGAGAATTTGACATATTTAGCAGACATGATTTATTACATGTTTATGAACAAGCCATTTGGGTTAGATGTCTACATATTTTAGTACTATTATTTCTTCATCTACCTATTTTCTTGTTGCATCAAATCATCTATCTTAATTTATAATTACATTCATTATTATTCCTTGACATAAAATTACTCTATCCACAACCATCATTCCATTCCATAACAGTAATCTTGATTTCATTATCATAACATCACTCACTTTTTGAAAATTTCCTCATTACACTACTCTCATTGTACCTACATCCTACAAGATCTTCTATACCTTTACTCCTCTCTCATCTGTGAATTTTCCTATTTTGTCATTCTTCCTTAGCCACTAATCCCTGCTAGATGCATATTACTATTTCCACATCTCCTTCTATTTCCATGTAAGCCCTTTATTAAACCATATAAATTTTATAGGTGAAAGAATGAAAAGAAAATGTGTGGCATATTGGGATAAGGAAAGGAGAGGAAGTGTCCTTTTATAGTCCATGATACTAGACATATATTTTTAGGTCTACAAATAATAACAACAATATGAGATTACAAAGAAAAGACATAAACCAAAACTTGGAAGTGTCCAAAGGCATACATAAGAGGAAGAAAAAAGATAATAGTGAAAAAGAACAAATATGAAACTTGGAGGAAAAATTGTGTCAAATTTAAATAGACACAAAAAAATTAGGTCATTTGAATGAGAAGAAAAGAAATACAAATGAAAGGAAAAGAGACCATGTAATAAAAGAAAGTATCCATATATAGTAGTTCAGTTTTTAAATTCCCTTTGTAGCATAGAGAAGAGGAGAAATCAATGCTAAATATAGGTGGATAATTATTAGACAAAGAAAAAGGGAAAGTGGAATGACTGAAAGTGTTATGAAGATGAAAGCACAAAAGTAAATAAATACATAGAAGATAGAAGAATAAAAGAGAAGCCCCACAAGGAAACTACAAAGTGAAGAAGGGAAAATTAAAAATTATGTGGAAGGCATTGAAAAATTATGTGGAATTGATGTAGGATCATCTTGGGTTGTGCTGCTATCCTGCATGTTTTTAGTTTTTGTCTTGCTGCTGAAACTGGGTTTTACTAAAACTACATTTTCTAGTTTCTGGGTGCCTATTGCAGATTATGTAACTAATTTTTCTTATTGAATGAAGGGATTTTCACTTCAAGTATTGAAGAGGGCCTAGATTAATATCTATATTCTAGAGCACACATTCTAACTCTTTATAGTTTGAGAGATATGGCAATTCTCTCAAAACATTGATTTCTGGCAGTTCTATGCAACAATTTTTTATGCTCAACTTTTAGATTGGATGCACACTTTTTCGTGATGAATCAATCTTTATCCACTTAAGGGGTTATAGAGGGCCTAGATATCTACCCATATTTCAGAGCATGAGTTCTAACCCAATCAGAGCTAGGATATATCACAATTTTCTCAGACATCAATTTCAGGACAATTAATTGCTGATGTTGGCTGACTTGTGTATTTAATTTTGGTTTATTTTAATTTAATATTTGATGAGAGCCAACTTGTGGCTTCTCCATGTTCTAGAATTATCTATAAGACATTTTGGCTAGTATAAATAGAGTGTTTATGCTAGGATCTAGGGAGGTAACAGAAAAGAGTTTTTAGGTAGTTTTGAAGAGGATTGCATAGCAGAACTAGAAAGTGCAAATTGCTATTGGATCTTTGTGTTTGAATGTATTTTGTATCTAGCCATAACCCAAAAGGTCTCATAGCTAGGCATGTATTTTGAATATTTGAAGAATAATTTAAGGCATTTTACTCTTCTTCCTCCTCTGGTTGTTGTTCTTTGTGTTTTCGTCTGTTGTGTTAACTCCTGTAGGGTGGTTCAGAGAGTTGGGTGTGCCATTGGCCCTAGTTTTCCCTATCCTTCCTTGTGTTAGGTGGTATGAGAGCTTAAGGTTCATCCTTGTGAATATTGGATCATGTAGAACCTTGATTTTGATTTGGTTGTAGGGTGACATATCTGTAGATTTGACCTATAACTTGCAGAGGGTTACGAACTTGTAGGAAACTAATTTGTAAAGATGGTTTGTGGTAGAAGAAATGTGGATGATGCTATATTGGATCAATTGAGACAAATTATGACCATATTAGATTCTGTGGAGACAACCCAGAGGAGAGGAGTGCATCTTGATGATGTAAGTGATGATGAAGTAGTAGCACCAAACCATAATCTAAAACTTGAAGAAGATCAAGATGAGGAAAGATTATTGCAAGTGTTGTCTAGGGAAAATTCAAAGCCTGTTGAAGAATTTGTTCCTTACGATGGAAAATTAGATACCAATGTTATATTAGATTGGATCTCAGATATAGAGAAGTTCTTTGAGTATGAAAACACTCCTGATAATAGAAAGGTGAAGATTGTAGTCACAAGGTTGAAAGGTCATGCATCACTATGGTGGAAGCACTTGCAAATTGATAGACAAAGGAGAGGAAAGGAGAAGATTAGAACTTGGCCAAAGATGGTGAACAAGGTAAAGAATAAATTTCTTCTTGCTGATTACCAAGTTAGCTTGTTGAGAAAGATAAAAAATTTGAAACAAAAGTACATGACTATGAAAGAGTATGCTGAGGAATTCTATAGATTGGACATCAGATATGGACATGTGGATGATGATGTTGAGAAAATTGCAAGGTACATAAATGGATTGAGATTTAGAATTCAAGATGAAATAAGTTTTATGAAGTTGGAAAGTGTTGAAGAAGCATATCAATATGCCTTGAAAGCTCAGGAGATCTTGAAAAAGAAGCATGAACAAAGACAAAGAGGTAGAGGTGGTAGATTCCAAAGAGGTAGAGGTAGATCTTATGGTGAAGGTGGCAGATCTGATAATTTTGTGTAGCATAAAGACAAATCTGAATGAAAGAATGATGACAAAGACAAGACTGAGTGGAAAGGTGGTAGCTCATACTGAGGAGGTACTAGATCTTACCAAGGAAGAGGTAATTCTTATGCTAGAGGTGGTTTTCATGGTAATTGTTTCAAATGTGGTAAAGAAGGGCATAGATCTTTTGAATGTAGATCTTCTGAAAGTGGGTAGAATAATAGAAATGTTGTGATTCAAGAAGAGAGTAAGAGTTCACCAAGTGGACCTAAGGTTGGAGAAAATTTCATGGTGAGAAGAACCCTATGTAATAAAGGAAGTGATGAGGAACCTATCCTTAGAAGAAGTCTTTTCAAGACTAGATGTAAGATGAATGGAAAATGCTACAAGGTGATCATTGATAGTGGAAGTTCTACAAATTTGGCATTAGAAGAGCTAGTTACAAAGTTGTAGTTGCAGAGGCTAAAACATCCCAAACCTTATCATGTTTCATGGTACAAAGATGAGCATAAGATATTGGTAAGTGAGCAATGCCTTGTGATGTTCAAAATTGGACATTACTTTGATGAAGTATTGTGATATTATGCCCATGGATTGTTGTCATATTTTGTTGGGTAGACCTCAGCAATATGATAGATATGCTATGCATGATGGAAGATTGAATCAATATACTCTTTGGGTAAATGGGAGGAAACAAACATTGTTGCCTTTGATTGAAAGTCCAGATGAGGTCAGTTGTACTGTAATAAAAGTTTGCATGGTTAATAGAAAGCAATTTGATAAAGAAGTAAAGAAGAATCAAGTTTTTTTTTCTATAGTTCCTAGAGGAATGAGTGTTGGTAGTAATGACCAAGCAACAAAAGTTGGTATGATAGAAAAAATTGTTGAATTGTTGAATGAGTATAAAGATATTGTTGCTGATGATATTCCTGATGGTTTACCTCCACTAAGAAGCATAATTCATTGTATGGATCTAATTCCTAGAGTTCGTGTGCTGAACAAAGCACCTTATAGGTTGACACCTATAGAGAATGAAGAACTTAATAGACATGTGCATGAGTTGTTGCAAAAAGGTTTGATTAGAGAAAGTTTGAGTCCATGTGTTGTACCTCCTATATTAGCACCTAAAAAGAATGGAGAATGGAGAATGTGTACTGAATGCAGAGCTATTAACAAAATCACAGTGAAATATAGGTTTCCCATGCCAAGGATGGATGACATAATGGATTATTTGAGTGAAGAAAAGTATTTTACCAAGATTGATTTGAAGAGTGGCTATCATCAGATCAAAATCAAAGAAGGTGATGAATGGAAGACTACTTTCAAGACAAAAGATGGTTTGTATGAATGGTTGGTTATGCCTTTTGGTTTGACCAATGCACCTAGTACTTTCATGAGGTTGATGAATAAGGTTCTGGAAAGATTCTTGGGTAAGTTTGTGATTGTTTATTTGGATGATATTCTAATATTTAGTAAGACTAAGGAAAAACATCTTGAGCATATTAGACAAGTATTATAGAGGTTGAAAGGGGAAAAATTGTTGATTAATCTAAAACAGTGTTCTTTTATGCAAGAGGAGATTGTGTATTTGCAATTTGTGATTTAAGCTGATGGATTGAAGATGGATCCAGAGAAGGTTAAAGCAATTTTGGAGTGGCCTACACCTAAGAATGTGGGTGAGGTAAGATTATTTCATGGTTTGGCTAGTTTTTACAGAAATTTAATAAATAATTATAGTGTTGTTTGTAATGCTATGACTGAGACAATGAGAGGAGATAAAAAAAAATTCAAGTGAACACATGGAGCTAATAAGATTTTTGAGACTTTAAAATAAAAGGTTGCTGAATTACCTATACTGGCTTTGCCTAATTTCAACAAAGTATTTCAAGTTGAATGTGATACGAGTGGTAATGCAATTGGAGCTTTATTAAGTCAAGAAGGTAAGCTTGTTGCTTTCTTTAGTGAAAAGTTGAATGACACTAAAAGGAAGTATTCTATATATGATCAAGAATTTTATGCTATTATTCAAGCATTAAAGAAGTGGAGACATTATTTGATTCCTAAGGATTTTATGATGTATACTAATCACAAAGCTTTGCAATACTTGAGAAGTCAACATAAATTGAATCAGAGACATATGAAGTGGGTTGAGTACTTGCAAAATTTTAAATTTGTAATTAAGCATAAGAGTGGAGTTACTAATAGAGTTGTTGATGAATTGAGTAGAAGAAGTTCTCTGTTGACTGAAATAAAGGTCAAAGTTCTTGGTTTTGATGAAATGAAAGAGTTGGATGATGTTGATTTTAATTTTTCTAAGGCGTGGAGAGAGTGCAGAGCACCAAATCTGACTAATCATATAAGTAAGTATGATGAGTATTTCATTCAAGAAGGTACGTTGTTCAAAGGTATTTAGTTGTGTATTCTGAGAATTTCTTTGAGGTTGAATCTGATTAAGGAAAAGCATAGTGGTGGATTGGCTTGACATTTTCAAATTGACAAGACATTGAGTTTACTGAAAGAGAAGTATTATTGGCCACAAATGTATAAGGATGTTCAAAAATTTGTAAAGAGTTGTGGAATTTGTCAAGTTACAAAAGGAGTGAGTCAAAATATTGGTTTGTATATGCCTATTACTATTCTTGAGAAACCTTAGAGTGACATTAGTATGGATTTTGTTCTTGGATTACCTAAGATAGTGAAGGGTATGATTCTATATTTGTTATTGTGGAAATTTTTTCTAAGATGGCTCATTTAATACCATGTAAGAAGACATCAAATGTTAAGCATGTTGCTAAATGTTTCTTCAAAGAGATTATGAGATTGCATGGATTACCAAGAAGTATTATTTCTGACAAAGATATTAAGTTTGTTGGTTATTTTTGGAAGACTTTGTGTAAGAAGATGGGTATTGAATGGAAGTTTAGTTCTACATTCCATCCACAAATAGATGGATAGATAGAGGTGGTGAATAGAAGCTTGGGTAATTTGCTGAGATGTTTAGTTGGGAATAAGCCAAGTAATTGGGAGATGGTATTGGCACAAGCTGAATTTGCATATAATAATTATGTGAATAGGAATACAGGAAAGAAACCTTTTGAGATTGTTACTGGAATGAAGCCTAGAGGAGTATCAGATTTGAGAGATATTGCTGGTGAAGAAAAGAGAAGTGTTGCAGGAGAAGAATTTGCTGATTATATTCTTTACATAAGGAAGTGAAGTTGAGGATAGAACAAAGTAATCTGAAGTATAAGGAGAATGCTAACCAGTCTAGGAGACATCATGATTTTCAAGTTCGTGATGAGGTAATGGTTCATTTGAAGAAAGGAAGATTTCTAGTTGGAACATATAGTAAGTTGAAGATGAAGAAGTTTGGACCATGTAAAATCTTGAAGAAATTTGATAGTGAAAATGCTTATGAAGTTGCGTTACCTGATGACATGGATTTATCTCCTATATTCAATGTTGCTGATTTATACAAGTATCATGATCTAGATGATGAATTTTTTGTATCAAAGGACTATCCTAAGAAGTATATTAAATAAGTTGAACAAATATTGGATAAGAGAATTAGTAAGAGCACAAGGGGAAAATATTATTATGAATATTTGGTGAAGTGGAATAACAGACCTATGGAAGATGGTTCATGGATTTCTCAATCTGAGTTGGATTCAACCTAGGTTGTGAAATATTAATGATTCAAGAGAATCATTTCTTCCAACCCTAGTTTTCTGATGTAGGAGCATCCTGGGTTGCATTGCTATCCTGCATGTTTTTAGTTTTTGTCTTGCTGCTGAAATTGGGTTCTACTGAAATTACATTTTCTAGTTTCTAGTTTCCTGTTTCAGATTATGTAACTAATTTTCCTTATATAATGTTAGGGTTGTTCACTTTAGGGATTAAAGAGGGCCTAGATTACTATCTATGTTCTAGAGCACAAGTTCTAACTCCTTATAGTTTGAGAGATATGACAATTCTCCTGGAACATTGATTTCTGGCAGTTCTACGCGATAGTTTTATATGCTCAACTTTTAGATTGGATGTGCACTTTTCTTGGATGAATTAGTATTTTCAAACTTAAGGGGTTGTAGAGGACCTATATATCTATCCACAATTCAAAGTGTGAGTTCTAACTCAATCGTAGCTAGGAGATATTATGATTTTTCCTGGACATCGATTTCAAGATAGTTAATTGCTGATGCAGGCCGACTTGTGTATTTAAATTTGGTTTATTTTCATTTAATATTTGCTAAGAGTTGACTAGTGGCTTCTCTATGTTCTAGAATTATTTGTAAGCCATTTTGGATAGTATAAATAGAGTGTTTAGGCTAGGAGCTAGGGAGGGAAGAGAAAAGAGTTTTTAGGCAGTTTTGAAGAGGATTGTTGAGCAAAATTGGAAACTGTGAATTGCTGCTGGATCTTTGTGTATCAATGTATTTTGTATCTGGTCATATCCCAGAAGGCCTTATAGATGGGCATGTATGTTGAATATTTGAATAATAAATGAAATCATTTTACTCTTCTTCCTCCTTTGGTTGTTGTTCTTTGTGTTTGCTTCCATTGTGTTAACTCTTGTAGGGTGGTTCAGAGAGCTGGGTGTGCCATTGGCCCTAGTTTTCCTTGTCCTTCCTTGCATCAAGAATGAGTGAAAAAATTACGAAGATGAAAGCACAAAATTAAATAAATACATAGAAAATAGAAGAATTAAAGAGAACCCCCATAAGGAAATTGCAACGTGGAGAAGGAAAAACTAAAATTTTTGTGGAAGACATAGAAAGACTATGGTGAATAATTTAGTAATGAATATACCTGTAATTATAGAGTTATAATTTAGTAAGGTATGGTTTTTATTTGGTTTGGGATTGATATAACTAAACTAATAAATTATGGTAAGGTTTTCCTTTTAGAATTAATATTTTAATTAGAGAGAGAGAGAGAGAGAGAGAGAGAGAGAGAGAGAGAGAGTCCTACCTTATAGTAAACATTATGAGGAAGTATAAAGTAAATCGGCTTAGGGATTGCAAGGTAGAAAGAATTTTTTATGAAGATAATGGTAGAGAGAGACATATATATATATATATATATCTTTCAAGAAGAGGTTAAGATGGGTCATAAATAGAACCATGATAATACTGTAGGGGGAAAGGTATTTATTCCTTATTTCCAATACACTACAGTGCCTCCCGCAATGAGTATTTAGAAGTCCCATATTATTATTGCCATATGTACATCCAAAAATTGATAGAAAATATTATGGACTATAAAAATATCATTTCCTTTCCTTTATTCTCTTATTTTGGGAAGAGTATTGGAGAAGTAAAAAATAAAAGGATTAGTAAAGAATTAAAGAGGCTTAGTATGTAATTGAAGAAAATAGGCACAAGATTGGATTCCCTTGAGAGGATTTTTTTTTTAAATCTAAAATTGACAAGTAAATATATATGAGGGAGCCACAAGTAGATGATTGGATCTAGTATATGAGAAGTGTGAAGTTTAATAGCACAAAAAGAGGATGGAATTTTATCCTATGAACTAGGATATTAGGATTGAAATGAGTGTGAAGAAGTAAAGATCTCTTGTGTGGTAGATAGAAATAGAAAGAAAGAATGTTCTCTTCAAAGAATCTAAAACAAAAAGAAAAGATGAGAGAAGGTGTCTTGCAACCCTTTGGTAAGGGTTGAATGGAGGGTTAAATATTTGGGAGTAGCATATACAAGTAAAGAATCTAAATAGAATGTAAATATTATGGATCATGTTAAAAATATGAAGAGTTCTCTATGAGCATCACCTAGATCCGATGAGTTATAAGTGTTCCATTTATTATCATGAGATATGGATTCATGTGTAATCACTACTCATTAGATATGGGTCAATGAGTTTGACTCAAAAAATACATAGTTAAATCTTGATAGGAATATCAAAATATGAAGAGTTCTTGTACACCAAATTCATGGATATTAGTTGTTCTAAGTTTGATAAAAATGCAGATGAAACCTTACTAAGGAAGAGATGAGAAAAATCCAAAATTTATTGGATGTTTCAAATTTGAAAGGTTGATGGGGAAGAATAAGCTATTTAAAAATAAAATATGGAGAATAAGTCCTCATGCAAGATGATAAAAGCTTTAGTAATGAGAGTTTACCCCTCACAACTAAATAGGGTGGCAGATGTGTGTGTGTGGAGGGGAGGTTGAACTAGTTGTGTGACATAACTATAAACTTCAAACTTCTTAAACTAATCACCAAACACAAGTATAATAATGAACAATAGTATGAAAAATAATATCATAAAATAATGGTTTTTTGTTCTCAAGGGAAAAAAACTTGGTGGGGATGATATACACAAGATCACATGCTAATATTAAAATATCCCTTTTAGAGAAATTGGACCTATTAGGAGTTGATATAATACATTTTGTACATATGTCCCTATCAAATGATATAACCCCTCTTAAAAGTTTCCATCCTTGTTAGGAGCTGATGAGAACAAAAATGATCATTTCCATAGCACACTTCCTAAAGAGAGAAGATTAAATCATCCTTCAAGAAGGCTCACTATTGATATGTTTTGAAGGATAAATTCATCTTCAAGGATTTATAAATCTAAGTGATGAATTGACTGATGAATGGCACACTTTTCTTAATAGCTTGAATGAAGTGCACTAGGAATGATAGTATATTCCATTCATACATCTTATCAAAGCATTTGATAATTCTTCAACTCTTTTGTGATATCCAACATCAAACCTTACACACATAATCTCATCCCCATATCATTCTATACATTACAAATGAGAACATTTCTTTCCTTTATACAATTTATGACCAAGAAATTAGGTCATCTTGTTAGGACCTACAATGCACAAATAAATGAATAAACCCATGCTAAGGAATAAATAAGAAAATTTAAATAATTATAATCTATAAGATTCATAACAAAATCCAAAATTGATACTTTCCACATCAATTAAATTTCTACACCATCATGTCAACTACCAAAACAATGTTCCAAATGGAACACATTAGAAATTAATTGATAATGAAACAAATGACCCCAAAATCCAAAGACATGCACCAATATAGGTCATCTAACATCCTCTATGCTCGAAAACCTTAAGTCCATCTTGCAAAGATGTCATGTACCAAAAATATAGTAACTACCTTTGGTATAATTGTTTATTACAACTAGTATTTAACTAATCCTCACCAAATCAACTATAACTCAGTAAAATAAACCCATAAAGAGATGCAACCATATATATAAGATTTATAATCATCCCAAAACATAGATCAATTCTCACATACTCAAGGCTTCCATGCACTAGTATTCATACTAGATTGATCAATTGATATTCTATAAGATATAGAATTTGAGTCTGTCTAAGCTCAAATTTGAAACTATGGAACATATGTTGACATCAATGAAATATTATGATCCAACCATTATGTCATAAACCATTCCATCTCAACAATCATGAAGAATCTCCCCTCATCTCAATAAAATCACAAGATACATACAAGCTCACAAATGAAACTTGTCCTTGTGAGGGCATGATGAAGATGAGATTCGAGGTTTAAAATGTGGTAAAAAGGAAGATGAGTGCAAACAAAATCATCCACTAGAGAAAATGTGGAGAGATGTAAAATATGATGAGGAAAAAGGGAAATTTGTAATAGTAAGGCTTGAGACGATACTTGTAGAAAAGGAAGATGAATAAAAGAGTGAGTTCAATAGAGAATTTATTATTGGAGGCATGAAAGGGGGAAGAAAAATAACATTTGTGAACCAAAAAAAACCACACCAAAGAGATAACAGATGTAATGTTACTTTCTCACACCATCACTATTATGGACATATGATAATTAATTGTAGACTTAGAATGAATAGAGGAAATTTTGGACCTTGGATATCTACAAGTATGGAATGTTTTCATTATCATAAGGTTGGTCATATTGCTTGGTTTTGTTAGACAAAGAACATTTAAGCAAGCAACCAATGAATGAAGAAAAAGACAAAAAAAAAAAAAAGTAGATTGCAACAATTAAAGAAACAAGGAATCAAATTAGTGTTGGTCCTTAGTGATTAGATTACTAAGAGGAGGGGTGGGGGGTGAATAGTTACTAATCAACCAAAAAAATAATTTTTTTCACCTTTTTTAAACATCTAACCAATAATTAACATAAAGCATTAGCTAAAAGTAATCACTCAAACATTTGACATAGATATTTTGGTTATGTAAAAACCCAAAATGGGTCAAAACCATGGTGGGTTTTAGTAGCCATATATAAATTATACTCTTCTAAAGTACACCCCATTAGGTGTGTAATCCTATTAGGATTTTACAATGAACAATTAAGTCCCACCCTATTAGGGGGTTTTCCTCTAGCCTTGTTACCTAAGCTTTAATTTATTAGGAGTAGCCTTGTTAGAGGACATTGAATACTAGTCAAAGTACACCCTATTAAATTATTTACAGTAAGGACCTATTAGGATCCACCTGGTTAAGGGATTTCACACATTGTAACTATTAGGGAACAAGATAAAGATTGATATGTAAAACAACACTATCTTTGTTAGATTAGATCCACTTAAGCTCTCTTACTCTTCTCAACTCACTTCTCTTCTTCCTAGCTAGACTGTGCCTTCCACTTCTTCACACACAAGCTAAACCATAATCAACAACATCAAGCTTGTCTTTTCTTTACCTATTTATACCATTTTTTTTGTTTCTTCTACAAACTTAACAGTTGGGAATTTCAAATTCCCAACTTAGATCCAACCTCCACAAGATGTTATCTTATATTACAAATTACTTTATATGACCATATTGACCAATTCATACTATTATGTGCTAGAGGTCGACATGTTTTGACCTTTCATGAGATTCCTCTATAATCTTCTCCACAAATTCAATCTCCACTATTGTGATGCCACATCATCAACTCCATATGTATGTCCATGTCACTAGATTAAAACCAACTCTCTCTAAGTTATTGCAACCTTTCACTTGTCATTGATTCCAGTTAACCGATCATCACTCAAGAAATCATTCTTTATTAACTTGTTTGTCACTTCTTTAACCTATCTTTTATAGATTCACTATGTGAGGCCTCGCCCTAACCCATTGTAGCATAGTGATACATTATTATTATTTTGATACTCATGACTCGAGATGTCGAGACATTATTTGATGCTTTGAACATATTATATTATTTAATGTTGTGTGATGTACTTTCAGATATATTGAGTTTGTCATTTAATGTTTTATGAATATGTATGTTGATGAAATAAGTAAAATGTAGGATTAACACATTTATTATGGAATTTTAATGATTAAGGATATGAGTAGGATGAAAGAAACCCTAATTGATTTTAAGATGTATGTTTCAATTTATGTGAATCCCTGATATGTATATACATATGTGCATGTGATTTCATGGGACTACTGATGTGTGCAATGAGTGTGCAAGATATTTTAGCCGAGAAACTCAATGTAGGAACGAAACTGATCCCTATGTGCTATTTGTAGAAACCTTGTTGTTCATAACTAAATTATATTGTGAGATGTATGAATGTATCTTTCCATGATCAGTAAATGTTAATGTTCGTAACTCTATTCTTATAGTGTGACTTGACACATGAATTGTTTATGCTATCAGCGTACTAGCTAGGGTTATCTGTGTAACCATTGGACCTAAGTCAGGTTAATTTAGTGTCATTTTTGCTAATTTGTTTCTCAATTGAGTTTAGTCACCCCTAATCCAAATTAGTGCTTAATTTGCATTTTGGAGTTGTTAGATGGTCCTAAGTATTCCTAGCATTTGTTGGGTCCCAAATTAATTCCTAAGGCCTTAAAACATGAAATTTTTATACCCAAGGGGTATGGGTATGGGTTGGGGGCATTTTCCACCCCCTAAGAATTTTTTGTTGACTTTTGAGGTCACTCAAAAAGTTTATTTTTTCCTTTGTGCGAAAATTGAAAGTGGTTATCATGAGTTGCATTACCTCAACTCCATTGAGTGGTTAACCTTAGGATTGGTTGAGTTAGAAACTTCTAGATTTGTAGGTGACTGGGGGAAGTTATTTCCCTTTTTGGTGGTTGGATTTGGATCTTATTTAGAGGCCCTTCTTGGAGTAGTTTTGGTTGTTACCCAATCTCTACTTTTAGAGAGGAGTATTGGAAGATTGAAAGCAAGGAAGGAAAATCTCTTCTCAAATTGTTCATTTACCATTACCTCTTTGTGAAGGTAGGAGTTCTTCATCTCCTTTGTTTAGATTGTTCATGCTTGTTTCATGCTTATGCTATTGGGATTGTTTATTTGTATGCTTGTATGTATTGTTGAATATGTTGGGAAGGATTGAAACCATGTTTCTTGGATGCTTTTCTTTCATGTTTTGTTGAATTTTAAAAGTTTTCTTGTATGGGTGTTTTGGCATTACTCACTGTTGGATAGGGCAAAAGTGGCCAATTTTAGAAAAGTGTTTTTTTTTAGTTGGACTCCAATAGTGTAGAGTCTCTTCTAAGGACGAGAAGAGGGAGAGAGGGTAGGGTGTTATGGGCCCCTACCTATCAGCACAAACCTCGTATGAGTTTTGGCACATAAAAATGGGAGAATGGAAGTTCTTGAATTATAGCCCCAATTGGGCACTTATTTTGGTGTTATGTCTGACATCTCCTGTTGGAAAAATCCACCTTTCCCTAGTTTTGATTCATTGTGAATCCTGTTGTGAAAACCTATTATGAATATGCATGTTTGATTTTGTCTCTTTGTTATGCTTGTTTGTCACCTAGTCAGATTTTGTTCCCTCCACGATCTTAGCAATGTATTGCAAAAAATGATATGGACCACTTGATAAGGGTCATGAAGGAAATTTAATTGAATTGTTGAAATTTTGAGATTTGGAATCCTATGTAAATTGTATTTCAAAACTTCATTGTAATGGCAATGACATCGGGTTTTCTTCCTAGTTCTTTCCCGGCTGAGCCTTTGAATCAAGTTGCCAATAAAATAGTGGTTGAGTATGATTGCTTCTCATGAGTTTTAATTGTATTTTTTGATTATATGGATGCAAATCAAAAATAAGATGAAATGATGATGGTTCAATTAGGAAAAATTTCAAGTTTTCTTATATGTTGAAAGAAAAAAAAATTATGTTTTGAATGAAGGTTCAGTTTTCATAATTATTGGAAATAAAACAATTTTTCATTGTTGTTAAAATGGATCTTGCATTTTTAACAATACTATTAAACTTTATGTTAAACCCATAAAAAAAAAAGTACCCCTTTTGTCGAAAAAAAAAATAGTTGTTTGAAAATCTATACTTAGCATAAATTAAGACTTCAAAAAATTTTTTTGCCCCAAAGAGTAAAAACTCTCTGGCTTTTGTATGGGGAACTAATTTAATTTCCCTCTTAGTAATAGAGAATCTTTAAAAGATTCCCCTATATATCTTGGTTGACTAATATAAATAAACTAATCAAATTATAAATAATTACAACAATTCAAAAACAAACTTTTAAACATATTAAACTATCCTAAATATCTATCACCCACCAATAAACTTTATTGCAATTACTATCCCCTTCTTGGCGCTAGCTTCATGTATAGACTTGAAAAGTTAAAAAAAAAAAAAAAACCAAAGTCAATAAAGTTGTTTTGGGTGACATCACCCTGTTTCTCCTCCATAGAAAATTTGCAGCCCTCAGCAATCCTAGGATGTGACTAATATGAATGCATTGTAAGGAGGTAAATTTATTAAAGTTATCTTCCACCCTTGTTAGCTTTGGTCACCACTTTCCTCAAGGTTGGGTCTGCGCTTATTTTTCTTGGGTAGAGTGTTGTACCATGACTAGGGCTTGGGAAGCACTTGGAAATGCGCAAGAATTTGAGG
This sequence comes from Cupressus sempervirens, assembly GCA_028749045.1. Lineage (NCBI taxonomy): Eukaryota > Viridiplantae > Streptophyta > Pinopsida > Cupressales > Cupressaceae > Cupressus > Cupressus sempervirens. The sequence continues at coordinate 345,116,028 of CM053786.1, read as the reverse complement.
GGAATGGGATGTGAAGTGATGGGGAGGAAAAGTAGTGATGTGTTGGCACTAGGTTAGAGGTAGGAAGTGTTGAGTGGTGAGTAGATTTGTTTGTTTAATTAAAACTTTTCATTCCACCCTTTGGTCTAGTAGGTAGGCACTTAGGTTTTGAGGGGATTATGTGGATGTGGGTGTAGGGTAGAGTATGGGGTGGGGGGGTGGTTAGTGGTGTGGTAGGTATGTTAATATTTGTGTTAGTTTGAGTAAATATTAGTTTATGTTAATGTTAGTTACTTTTTTCTTTTCTTTTTTTAGTAGTATTGTTATTAAAAAGTTAGTCATTAATTATGATAAGTAGTTGTTATTGTTTAGGGATTGTAAATATATATAGATATATTAGTAGTTTAATTTAGTTAGTTTGTATATAACTAGTTTTTAAAATTTTAGTTGTTTTTTTATATTAAAAGTTAGTGGATTAGTTTATATGTGTCATAATCAACATATTTTATTATTAAATTTTGTTGAGAGTGTTAGGATGTTAAGAACTTAGTGTTAAGGTTAACTTAGATTAAAAATATAGTGTAGTATAAATTTGAAATGTTAAATCTTAGATTAATCATGAAATTAGTTTTTGTAATTAAGTAGTAAATTTAAATTAAGTATAATTATGTAAAAATGTAACTAATGGTTGATATCACTCTAATAATGAAAGTTTCAAATTTAACAATTGATTCAATCCTCATGATTACAAACTTAAGAGTAATGTAGTGAATCTAATTCTTGAAATTGTGTATTCAACTCTTGCACCCTAGTGAATTAGTCATCTTGTATTTCCAAAAAAAAAAAAATTGTGTTTTTGCCCCTCATATTTTGGGTATGACAACTAGTCACCTGTCTAACCTGAAACTATTCTACCTATCAACTTTCCATCTCAGAAATTGTTTACCTATCATGATAATGAGTTTCTATCATAACTATATCATCTTCACAGTCTAGTAAACATTATCCTTCTTGTCATGTTGCAATTACTTCACTTTGTTCACCACGGATTTGATAAAAAAATCAAATCACCTATCGTTTGCCACTAAATATTTTAGAAGTTGCACTATTACCTTATTAGTCATCTTGATCTCCTCTTTGCTAGTAGATGTCAACATATGCATATCAAGAGAGATCACCAATGATCTCTTGACAACCATACGCTTGATTCTCACTATAACACTCATTTATGATTAGAAACTTACTAAGAGCACTAGATCAATAGTTGACATTAATAAAAACATAATAATTGATCACCACACAACTAAATTATCATTCTTTGTATCATCAATCCCATTATCATTTATTCCAATAGTTAGAGAGACTAAATCTCTACCGAATGTAGAGAGTCCATCAATCAACTATGCTATTACAAACTTAGGGGGAGCTTCATTAAAAAATCTATACATCAACCCCCTAGATCCATGTGCAATAAGATTTATTTTTATATTTAGATATAATATGATGTATAGTAAAATGATATGCAATGTGGAAGCTTGATCTTGAGATCATGCCTGTTGGGCATGAGAATCTATTATGTGAACTCTAATTGTCTAACTCAACTAGTGAGGAATTAAACAATGTTGTTTGATAGGTTATAAAAGTGAGTTTAATTCTCATTTGTTACTTATGTATTTATAGGTCTTATTGAGAATTGACACAAGTAATTGTCAAAGTGATATAAGAAATTTAAAGCATTGGGTAAATGGTTTATTAGTGATTTGATAGAAGGTGAAGCGAAGTATTTTGAGAACCCATGAAGGAACCCTAGTTCACAAGATTAAAAGGTATGTGGGTGAATGCACCAAGTTGTGGTGCCAAAAATATGACACTCATTTTTTTGTTCAAAATTTCCTATAGCATGTACACACTATGGCTTGGGCTCCACAAGACTTAGGCTTGTGCAACCCAGGAGTGTGCATGTACTATGTGGATTCACATAGTGCACGTGTGTTTTAGCACGTACATGCTATGTGAAATCACATAAAATGACTACAAAATGCTGACCATTTCATTTTTAGTCATTTATTTTTCCAATTGCCTTCCCTACCTCCAACTGTGTGCACATGTTTTCTAGAAGGTAAATGATTTTATCCCTCTCCTCCTCAAAATGCCTCCTTATTGCCAGAGATCAAGATCAGGTTCATTGAGTATGTCTTCTAACCTTGTTTTTGCATTGTTTTGTATGTTTGTAGTTTTGCTTCAAGTCTTTTCTAGTTTTTAAAAATAAAATTGGTTTCATATTAGGAAATGTGAATAATCAACCACCAAACCCTACACCATCAAGTGACCCAAAATTCCATCCTGGTCAACAAAATCCTCCACAAAATCAAAATGAAAACCCTTGTGAGGAAGAGAAAGAACCTTTGCAACCTGCACCAATTGCAAGACCTCCTCCTGTCACCCAAGACAATATAATGAATGAAATAAAAAAAGTAAAAACTCAATTAGAAGCAATCATTGGAAAGTTAAAATCTTATAGGAAACTTAATCCTACGAGAACACAATTGGAATCCTCCCTTGAGTCCATTGTGAGCTAGGCAGCTTTCGTTAGTGGTTAGTTGGATATTTGACATGTTAAGAGAGAAGAATAAAGATTATATTATGCAAACAAATTATCCTATGAAGCTTTAAAAAATAAGGACATAACGAAAGATGACATGTGTGCATTGTTTATAAAGCTAGGAGAAGAAGACACTTTTAAAACTACAACTAAAAGGTTCCCCATCCACTTGTGCATCCATGATAACATTAGAAATAAATTTTGGGATAGATGGTGGATGGTCATTGATACCCCTCTCTACAATAATCATGAGGTTCCAATATATTTCTTAAGGAAATTATATTGTGAATTTGTCCTCAGGGAGATCCCCAATTATTTGGAAATATTAGATTCTTAGGGTAGAGGTGGGGGATCATCATTTAAGAGGTAGGGGGCACATCGTGACCCTAATACAGTTAGGGAATATGTTTTCAAGCCACAAGGTGAGTATATCATTATTCCTTTAGTTGGGAAGGAACATGTAGAGACTTGTACTATAGGGACTATCAATGTTTTGACACAAACCCTCATTCGTTGTTCCACTCACATGTGGATCCTTATGCACATTTGGTAGTCACATTGGAGATACTATGGATGATGGGCTAGTCACAAATGAATTCTCAAGTGAGATATTTTGCATTGATACACAGGTACATTTTTATAATTATAATAAACTAATTTGATCAAATTTTGTATCTACAATTAATGACTAATGAATTAGCATGTCTTGACATTGCTCAAAATTCAGGGTAAGAGTGTTGATGACCCTAGTACAGATTCCTTGACCCCGTTTTACATCACGTTGATGAGTTGACAAGTATGTATCAATTTAATCATTTCAACTAATACATATATATTTATTAAGTACAATCATATGAAGAATTGACAAATTTCTTTTATCCATGTGCATTAGTTCTCTATTAGATTATTGACATTCATAATAGACTCTAAGCCTAGGCATGATACAGGCTTCATAGAGGTAAATTTGTTTCATGCTAATTTAATTCATTTGAGTATATTATATTCTATAAAAACAAATGTAAATTGTATTATAATATTTGTAGTTGTTGATGTCAGAGACTCCTCCTCATCTTTACCAGTCCATCAACTATGGAGTTGCTATCGCAATGACTAGTTTAGAGCCATTGATTGAGGTAACAAAGAGTTTTCATAGTTTTAGTTGTTATTTATAATAGTTAGTATTGAAATTTCAAATGGTATTCATAACTATGATCGAGTGATTATTTTGATTGAATTTTTGTAGGGCCTTGTTACTCCTAATCTTCTAGGAGCCTTTGAGGTGGATGTATAGTGACCATTTGATGGTGGTAAGAAAATAATTAGTTTTGTGTGTACATATATTTGATTTTAATGTATAATTATTATTGATTCATATATACTTTTTTTGTATCAACTCTAGTTAGAGAGGAGCCTAAACAAGAGGACAAGTGAGTGTGTGAGGAAGACCCCAACATCCTATCATCTCCCTTCACGCGATGACCAAAGACCTCTAAGGATTTGTTTCCTCCCCCTTGTGGGAAGGAGATGATATAGGGATGGACAAACATATAGGCATTAGTGGACATATATCTTGGATTTTATGTTAGTTGACATATTTGACATACATTTGATGTATACATGATATTATATATTTGATGTATGACATATATTTGATGCATGACATTATTAGACTTACAAATTTGATGCATTAGATTGTTCATGTATACCATTTTTTGGTTATTGTAATATATATCTTGTTTTTTTTTGTTTTTTTTACATTTTAAGTACTTCATTTTAATGTAATTTGCATCCAAAATAAGGGTAGGAATCATTATAATAAGATTTGATAGTATCTTTTGACATGTGAATAAGGCTATGATATTAATTTGCATTTAGATTGTACAAGTTATGAGTAGTTTTGATTATGAGTAACTTATTAAGAATTTTTATTGGGATGAAAAAAGTGAAACTTGAATTCTTATTATTTTTATACAATTAACATTGAAATTTGAATCTTGAGTTGGCTGCATTACGTAAATGTCTAAGCTTGAATCTTAGTATCATCATAAACATGTCAAGAGTTTATATAAGCTTTATCTTCACAACATGAGAAGACTTCAAATAATTTTTAAAATTTATTCAAGGAATTTGATATCAAGATTTCTTTCTTATCCATCTCTTGAAGAGATTCATTCATGGAAACACATTATATATGCCCTTCTTATGATTCATGTAGATATATTTGCTGCATCTTTTCTTACATATATTTTGTATGTCATTATCCACTATGCATTGACTACACCATCTTTGAAATACTTTGTATGGTGATGGATTCTACACCCCTAGGATGTCATCTTCAACTTCTTGTATCTTTTGCATTCTTACGAGTATCAACACACAATGTTTAGTGGCTCCTAGGGTCAATTCAATCCGGTATGTCCAAGAACATTTGAGTGATCAACAAAATGGGATGAGCTTGGGACTAGGGTTTACTTGACCACTTAGAGATAATAGAGAAGAAAATTTGATCCCATTATGGATGTTTAGAGAGATTCACCAGTTGGTAACTTTTTACTAACCAACACTACAAGTTTCAACATCACCCAAGATGGGGTCACAAAATAATAATAAAATTGAATCTTCAAAGAGAGAGAGAGAGAGAGGTTATTATAGATGCCAATAATACAATCCTATAGCATCCAACATTTTATCCATACCTGACATGAGCTCCAAGATATGACCCATCAAAGATTACTACCCTACGGCATTTAGTGACTCTCATGGTCAATTTTGTTCAACGTACCTAAGAATGTTCGAGCAATCAATATGATGGGATGAGATTGGGACTAGGGTTTACCAAGCCGCTCTAAGCTAATGAAACAAGCAATTCAAAACCATGATGAATGGTTAGAGAGAGTCACCAGTTGGTGACTTTCTATTGGCCAACACTACAAGTTTCACCATCACCCTAGATGGGGCTGCAAAATCAAAATGAAATCAAAAATATAAAAAGAGAGAGAGAGAGAGATTATTGTATCTATCAACAAAATGATCCTGTAGCACTAACTTTGCATCCATACCTCACATGAGCTCCAAGATAAGCCCCATCAAAGATCATTTCCCTATGGTATTTAGTGAATCTCAAGGTCAATTCCACACAATGTGCCCAAGAATGTTCAAGCAAATAATGAGACATGAAGAAATTAGGGCTAGGGTTTACCCAACCACTCAAAGCTAATTAAGTAGATAGTTTGATCCCACAATGAATGATTAAAGAGATTTACATGTTAGCAACATTGTACTAGCCAACACTACAAGTTTCAGCATCACCTGAGATAGGGCCACAAAATGGAATCAAATCTCTAGAAAGTGAGAGAGTTTATTACAGTGTTGACAACATGATCCTGTAGTACCTAACATTGCATCGATACCTCACACAAGCTCCAAGATATGGCCCATCAAAGATCGTTGCCCTATGACATTTAGTGACTCTCAAGGTCAGTTATGTCCAACATGCCTGAGAATGCTCGAGTAATCAATAAGGAAAGACAAGATTGGGAATAGGGTTTACCCAACTAATCAGAATTAATGAAGTAGATAGTTTGATCCCACAAAAAATAATTAGAGAGATTCACCAATTAGTGACTTTGTACAAGCCAACACTATGAGTTTCAACATCACCTAAGATGGGGCCACAAAATCAAAATTCCAAAACAAGAGAGAGGTTATCATAGGTGTTGACAAGACAATCTTATAGCACCCAAAATTTCATCCATACCTCACACGAACTCCAAGATATGCCCTATCAAATATTGTTGCCAATTTAGTGACTCTTATGGTCAATTATGTCTGACATGCCTGAGAATGTTTGAGTGATCAACAAGGTGGGACAAGATTGAGAATAGAATTTACTCAGCCACTTAGAGCTAACAAAGAAAATAGTTTGATCTCACGATGAACTATTAGAGAGATTCACTATTTGGTGACTTTGTATTGGCCAACACTAAAAGTTTTAGCATCACCTAAGATAGGGCCACAAAATGAAAATGGAATCAAATCTCCAAAAAGTGAGAGAGGTTATTTTAGGTGTCAAAAATATGATCCTGTGGCACTCAACATTACATCCATACCTTGCATGATCTCCAAGATATATGCCACCAAAGATCACTACCCTATAGCATTTAGTGACTCTCAAGGTAAATTCCATCTGGCATGCTCGAGAATGTTCAAGTGATCAATGGGGTAGGACAAGCCTAATTTTCCTAGTTTCTTGGAGGTGATGGAGTAGGTCGTCTGATCCCATGATGAATGGTTAGCGAGATTCACCAATTGGAAACTTTATACTGGCCAACACTACAAGTTTCAACATCACTAGAGATGGGACTGCAAAATCAAAATGGAATTGAAAATCCAAAAAGAGAGAGAGGTTATTGCAAGTGTCGACAAAGTGATCCTTTAGTACCCAACATTGCATCCATACCTCACATGAGCTTTGAGATATGCTCTATCAAAGATCACTTCCCTATGGCATTTAGTGACTCTCAAAAAAGAGAGAGAGGTTATTGCAAGTGTCGACAAAGTGATCCTTTAGTACCCAATATTGCATCCATACCTCACATGAGCTTTGAGATATGCTCTATCAAAGATCACTTCCCTATGGCATTTAGTGACTCTCAAGGTTAATTCTGGCTGGCATGCCCGAGAACATTCAAGTGATCAATGAGATGTGAAAATCTTGGGACTAGGGTTTATCTAGCCACTCAAAGCTAACAAAGTAGACAGTTTGATCCCAGGATGAATGATTAGAGATATTCACCAGTTGGCAACATTGTACTGGCTAACACTGCAAGTTCCAGCATCACTCAAGATAGGCTTGCAAAATAAAAATGGAATCAAAAATCCAAAAAGTGAGAGAGGTTAATGTAGGTATTTCATCCATACTTTGCATGAGCTCCAAGATATGCCCCATCAAAGATCTCTTCCCTATGCCATTTAGTGATTCCCATGGTCAATTATGTCTAGCTTGCTCGAGAATGTTTGAGCAATCAATGGTATGGGATGAGGAAGTAAGAGAGTAGAAATGTGTAGTTAAAAATGAAATATAAACTAAAGATCGAATAATCTAAAAAAAATCGATTGCAAGATTGGATCTATTTAAGAAAAGTCAGCAAATTTTTCAACTAGAAAATAATGGATCTAATTTAAGATAAGTCAAAACATATTTCAAGCAAACAATAATATTCATATCTTTATATTAATTATATTAATTTTTATGTACAAATTAGCTCTGAAAGACACCAGTAGGAAAGAGCTAAGAAAAAATACCTCTATTTTTTCCCAAAAAAAAAATGAAATAGAAATGTTACAACAAATCTTTTTGTAATTATACTCAATCTAATGAACCAGCTAGATCTTCTCTACATTTATTGTCTCCAATATTGTCTCATGGTTTGACTTGCAAACCTTCGAAAGAGTCTTATTATGTGGTTTTCCTCCATATTTGATCAAGTGGACATTTGAGATGACAACAAGGTTCAAATAATGAAGATTCTTCCTCTCTGTTTGCAAATCCTAGAATAACCACAAGTTAGGGTTCTTCATAGAATATTATCTAAGCCATGTACCGGTTACAACCACCGTATCTATATGGTACTCTAAACCTTCACCATCTGTAATCAAGTGATCCATTTTTTCTCCTAGACAAAATGACACAAATAATAATATGTCCATTCTTCATTATCTTCAGGTGCAATAACAACAAAAAATATATGGCCTACAGTGATAAATATACATAATGTGCTCATTAATTTAGGAAATATTTAGGTAAAAATTATATAATTACATATTTAATGTACATATATATGTATGTATATATATGTATTACTAAGTTTCACTAGATCAGACAAGCTATCAAATTCAATGGATGAATCCATCTCTACCATTTCCAGTGCTTGTGGGGGAGAATAGGTGTCAATTGGGTCCACAAAACATATAACCCATTTGGCCACCCATTCAACTGACTTACACTCATCCCAATTTTCTTTTGCACATGATGGACAAAAGATGTCATTTTTCATGTGTGGATACTCCATGAAACTACATCAAAGCTTCTAAAGAGTGCAACTCACTTGATCCTGTTAGTATGCAATAATCCTCATATGGTGTACTATTAGTATTATCTATCAATTAAAAAAATATGAACCATAGAATCACCTTCCTTACCTAGACTTATTATAGCATTACACCACTAGACGATGGATTTTGCATTTGTCAATGTTGCTATGTCTTTGTATTTCAATTCTTCATGAGCTAAGGCTCTTTTGATGCATATGCCTACACCATTGTGATGTCCTTTTCCATGACCAACCTCTGTGAAATTCCACATATTGAATTCCAAAAAACTTATGGATCCTACTCAACTAATAGAACATCTAAGCATTCTTGAATTGATATGCACAATTGTCTAACCAAATAATTGTTTGGTGATATGGTATGCCCCTATTAGCCAAATAATCATAAAATAGTTGAAAAGAACCTTATACAAACTTCATAGAATGTGATCAAACATCACTAATGTAGAAATGGTACTCCCTTAGTATATCCCTATCATCCTTTGTACTTGAAGGTGAATGCATGAATATTATGTGAAAAAATATGGAAACCTATTGAGAAGTATAATACTTTACTTGCACCTCATTTTGTGGTTGTATTGTGTAGTTCTCTATCAAGTCTACAACTGAAATAATGGTATCCAATGGAAATGTATCCTTGCACTACTTGAATAGCAAATCCATCCATTGAGCTCTATGTCTATGCCTTTCATACTTGTACATAATCCTTTCATGAAAAATCTTCATGAACTCATACACTGGAATCTTTTCAATGATTAAATCACATCTTTTACCCTATTTCCCATTTTTTAGAGAATAAGTCACTATCTTATATTTTCCATAATCTACTATTTGAGTTCCAATTGCATGTGTACTATCCATATGTTCACAAGTTGATAAAAGATGCAAAGAACCATAAAATAAGCACGTACCATCCAAGCATGTTATCTTGTAAAATTTTTGACTCTCCCCTATGAGACATAAAATGTTGGATATCAATTCCCTTGAAGATCTAGGTGGCTCATTTTATTCACAATCCTATAAGACACATTTAGAATGCAAAAACACACACATATGCCTAAAAACATCAAAATGATTAGAAAATTCAATATGTATCCTAAAACAAGAAGTTGTGTCTGTGTAATTTATCTTCACATAGAAAGGTTTACCCATCTCAAAAAATCTTTGACTTATTGAAATTTGAGGATACATACCAATAAATTTTGCAAAAAATTGTGTCTAAGTTGAGTCCAAAAAATGTTTTGCATGTGGATCATGATTTTGGCTACCAACCCTCCTTACAACATCTCTTTGATTAGGGAAAACACACATGTTATTTTTTCAAAAATCTTCAATCAATGATTTCAAAGCTTCACTAATTTATTTATCCTTTCGTAGTAGTCTACTGCTAAATGTTCATAACTCATTTTTTGTTGGATCTTCCACTCTCTCATGCCTTACCATGGCTCTCCTTAGAGTACCTCTACAAATTTTCAATATTTTTCTTGTCTTTCTCATGATTCAATATTTGTTCATCTAGGTACTCACTATTTTTGATGTAAGTAAGTGTCTTGTAATATTACTATATTTGGTGTGTGATTTAGAACCCACTTTTTCATATGCACTCATTAGATTCTTTACAATATTTTTTTTATTTGACTCATCCATCTTTCTTAGCCCAAGAATCTTCATGATGGGCCTAAATTTCAAATTCCTGATCATTTCAACAAATAATTGACATTGACTTGTCACATTTAATTCTTCAAATAATAATCTCCACATATGATTAACTTTTTTTTGACAAGTACACTTGCTAATCTTGTCATGCATTGATTTCAAAATGTTAGTATCAATATCAATCAAATATTTTCATCTTCTAAAACAAATTGTAGAAGGTGTTATAATCTCTTCCATTGCCTCAACATTTTGAACATCAACATAAGGTTGAGTGAATTATGTGCCTTGAACCGAAGATGACGTGCCTTGGAAATAAGATACAAAAGATGGAATATCACCTACTTGATATGTTGATGTTGTAGCTTCAACATGACATAATTGAGTGTGGACATTGTTAGGTGTATAAATTGGTGTCTCTTCAACATGAGATGATGATATGACTCTGACATTGGAAGATGGCATAGCTTCACAATTCAATTGTCTTCTTGAGTGTAAGAGTCTCATTAGTTCTCTTTGTCTTTCCAATTCTTCCTCTTTGTTTCTTTGTATTGGTGGTTCATATTCCTCTTCAAAGGACTTCATTATTGCATTGCAATTTTCTTTTTTTATGTAGTAGTTTTATTTTATCTCTTTTTATTGCCAAATCTCTCTCCATCCCTTCCATTGTTTGAGCTTTTGGTTTCTTCCTTGGCATGATGATGATTTATACATGTTAAATTATTACTTACAATTTGTAAATAACAAATCATTCAAATACATATACAAATTACAATTATTTCAATGAATACACAATTTATATTAAATAACTTGTAAAATTATAATAAATTAGTAATAAATTAAATTTTTTAGCCATTTTAAATAATAATTCATTAAAACATACAAATTTCAATGAATTCACTATATATTAAACAACTTGTCAAATTATAATGAAATTTGTCTCTATAGTAACAAATAATATTTAAAAAGGAGTGCACTAACCTTTTCTATATAAAGAATGTCAAAAACACTTCAAATAGTGTATCCAATGATTGAATTTAATGTTTGCTAGCTTCTAATACCATGAAACTTGTATTTTTTGTCGGAGAAGCATAGCAAAATACATACAAAAATAAAGAATATGGGTCAGTAGGGACCCAAACTTTCCTTATAATCATCTCTCTCTCTCTCTCTCTCTCTCTCTCTCTCTCTCTCTCTCCTTCCTATCCCATATCACATCCTCTCCCATCTCCTACTCTAAATTTCTCCCTCCTTCTATCCCTAACCCATCCTCTTTTTTTTTTCTTTTCTCTCTCTCTCTCTCTCTCCCCCCCCCTCCCATACTCCCTTGAGTTATATCTCTATTTCTCTCACTCTCCTCCCTTCCTCCCTCCTCATCCCCTACTCTCTCTCTCTCTCTCTCTCTCTCTCTCCCCCTCTACATCCTATCACATTCTCTTTCCCCATCCTCTTCTCTCTCTATCCTCTCTCTCTCTTCCCCTAATCTCTCCCCATCCCCCCCCCCCCCCCCCCTTCTCCCTCTTTACATCCTATCCCCGACTCTCTCCGCATCCTCTAATCTTTTTCATTGTACACCTTGTCTCCCTCTCTAACTTTCTCCTTTAATCTCTCCCTAACCATCCTCTCTATTAAAATACAAGGCTTACAAAGTCTGTGCATGCTATGTAAGCCTTGAATTAAAAAATGCTTTATATAAAGCATTGGATTAAACCAAGCCTAAGGGTTGGATTTTCCATGGGGATCCAACCCAAAGGTTTGGAGGCTCTAAACTCTATGAGACATGTTTTGTTGCAAGCATACAAAAAATGCTTTTGTTTTCTTCTGTGCTCTCCTTCAAGTTTTCTTGTGGTTGAGTATTGATAAAATCAGGTTATATGATATTGTAGATCTTTTTGTTAGCTATATAACCATATATTTTATTTCTAATTCATACTATTTCAATCCTTTCAACTATAATTTATTTTGAAAGTATGTCCATTTTCTCTCAAAAACTAACATGTACTAATTAGGGTGTATATTTTAACACATTCATCAAATTTTGCAATAAGTTAGTTTTTTAGAAACTAAACTCCATTCTACACACTTTGATTTTTTTTTTTTTTGATTTTAAATTAGTTTTCAATACTTTCTAGGGGAAGCACATAGATATTTCACATTTTTGGGATGTGCCCATTTACAAAATTTATTAAAGAAATACACATTATAAAATAACCTAAAAATTTTGGTATAAACTACAAAGTGTTAGATAGCTTTTGACGTGAGTGATTAAAGGATTTCAAAAAATTGTTAAAATTTTAGGGTGCCATACTTTGCACTATGTTATATTTTTTCTTAAAAAATAGCACCACTTTCTATGGCCCTCTTTCTTGAGGGTCTAAAACTAAACCATTTTGACAAAAAGTTAGTAGTTTAGAAACTAGATTCAAAGCACTACTACTTTTGATTTTGTTATATCTTACAATTTTGAGCATAACTATCTTCAAATTATTGTCAAAGTTTTGAAATTGTTGATTTCAGAAAGAAAGAAAGAAAAAAAGTGGCAACTTATACCCCCCTTTGTGCACCACAACTTTGTGCACTTACCCATGTATCATAATGCAAATATTAATTTTGTGATTTTTTTAATGGAAACTCTAGTAGTAGTCAATATTACTGATACAACTCATTAGGCTCCCTATTTAGTGTGTCATATGGAGTAATCTACATTGATGATTTTAGAGCATACATCCACTACAAAATTGAGTACTTAGGCACTCTTTCTATACGTTTGATCTATAAAAGAAGTAAAGTGATGATAATTTGGTCATTAAAGATGAACACAAAGTTTGGGAGAGAAAGATTTTGAATCATACTATCTAATTTTTGAGAGAGTTCAAAGAAGAATGTGTTAGTTATGTTTTGAGCCAAGTCCATGTTTAGTCCATGCCATTGGACAAACCATACAAGACCACCAAGAAGTGATTCATGTAGTGACTAGGTAGTGTCTTACCGATGAAGTCCCATTTGTAAAATCAACTCAAAAAGAAAAGGTTACACATTAATAAAATTGAAGTGGGATAGATGGGAAATGTTTGAGAATAATATCATAGATCCAACACTAAGATTTAAATTTATGATTATTGTATATAAAGTATTCCAATCAAGCTAGTTGAAAAACATACTGGCAAGTTCTATTTTGAGAGCTTATAACATGGCAAATGAGGATACAAACTTTGATTTTTGTAAAGCTCTAAGAGATCATCTATGCAAAAATGTAAAGAAGATCAAGACAAAAATGAGGACTCTATGTATATGTAGTTAGGTATTGATGGGATTATTTTTTTACTTTTGTAGCTACTTCCTACGTACGAAAAATATTGCATGGGTAGAAAAACTCCTAATAGTAGTGCAAATCAAGAAATTTATCAAAATTTTGGGTGGTACATTTACAAGAATAATTTGGGTTTACTTTAAACATTTCTAGCAAAAACTACAGTTGAGAGAAAGTATACCATTAGTTGTGTTGAGAATAGATTGAAGAAGATAATCAAAGAGGGAGATTGATAAGGGATATTTTTGAAGAAGACTATGTATTTCAATCATTGTTTTGTCACTGATGTCAAACTTGTTATTCTTTGGTAAGACAACTATTTATAAGATTTAAGTATTATCACCTAGATTGATTGATGAGAGAATTTGAACAAAAGATGTAAAAATTGCACCTAGAGCAAAGGTTGAGTTACAATTATGTAATGAAGTACAAGAATCAGTTAAGATAGTGATGAGATGGTGTATTGATAATCTACTTAAGGTTACAAAGGCTGGTTACACTAAGAAAGGTTAGAAGAACAAGTTATACTAAGTTTTTCTACCAAGTTTGACCGAGTTGATAGTAAGTGCTGAGCAAAGTCAGTGCAAGTTGAGCAGAAAATTAGTTGGAGCCGAGTAAAAGAAAATTATAGTGGATGCCGAGAAAGATAGTTGATGTCGAGTAAAGTTTAGTTGATGCTGAGCAATAGTAAACTTTAGTTGATGCCAAGTGATTTCATAAGAGGATGTCGAGTAACACAATATGTGTCAAGCATCAGAAGGTTGATAATGCTGAGCCACTACACTATTTAAAAGATCATGGATTTGATGAATATGAGCTGATAAGTTTTCTTTCTTGGATTGTGTGAACCAGGTGGAAGATAAGGATGATGAGCTAGTAGCATAGAATTCAAGGTAAACCATTTTTAGGCAAATTTAAAGAGGATTCTAGGAGAAGTTTCTAGAAGAGATATGGAATATGGGGTAGATACATTGTATCCTACCTAATATGTCCTAACCCTAAAGTACATGATGGAGAATGAGTGGTAAAAGATCTTAATTTCCTATTTATAGGAATGGTTGGTCATGAAGCAAGGTTTTCATGTGCAAGAACTTAAGGGAGACAAGGAGTCAAGGGTTTTGCTTCATCAAGTGACCTAAGAGAAGAGTCTGCAATGGAATGTTAAGCATGAAGACTTAAGTAGATGAATGCTTGAAGGGTGAACAAGCTATCAAAGTTGCAATGAGTGAAAGCCAAGCAGAATGGAGGACTAAACAATAATCTATAATTTGCAAATGAAGTTGTAAGTTGTATCAGATCAAAGCCTTACTATTACTCTCCAACAATTGTACCAGTCCAGGGTAAATCCTTTGGATTAAGGTTGACCTAACAGTCATTTGTAAATCCTTTAACTGGATGACATTTCAAATAAATGGTCAAAAGTCCTCTAACAAGGCTCACTCCTAATAGAGTGATTGAAATCCTTTAATAGGGTCACATTTAACAGTGTGTATTGTAACCTTTTATAGGGTTGGCCTTTCACAAGGCATCACTTCATAAGAGTGAAAAGAGTAGCATGTTGCTGGTGGTTTTTTCCAAATTGGGTTTCCATGTAAATCACCGTGTCAAGTGTGTTGATGAATCTATTATGTTACATTCTTTACATTTATGCAAGTTGATTTGATAGTAACCCACAAGTTTTAAGTGATTGCATAATCTTATGGATGCATGCATGAGTATAAATTTTTATGAGTTCACTAAGCTATAAAAAGTTTTATTTATACATCTGGACCTTGGATAACTGATTCACTCCCCCCCCCCTGTCAAATTATTCTAAAGAATTCCAACAATTGGTATCAGAGCCATCTGCTTAAGAGGACTAGTTTGAAGGTAGTAGAAGCAAGGTACTAGAAGCACAAAGATCAAGATTTCAAAAAGAGATGTACCCAAGATTAATAGAGATAACTTTCTTGCATGGAAAATTTTGATGAAGCTATAGCTTGGAGGACATGGAGATCATGCACAATCTACCACTACTACTAAACATGTTGATCTAGTTGGAGCCCTAACTGTTGAAGATATGAAGAAGAAGAAAGAACACAACCAGGTGATGTTGGAGATTGCCTCTGCCCTAAGCTATGTCAAATTTGAGGATATCAAAAGTTGTAACATTGCAAAGAAAATGTGGGATGCCTTACACACCATCTATGGAGGAGACACTAATGTTCAAAGAGCCAAAGCTGAAAGTCTTAGAGGTAAGTTTGATGATATGAGAATGGAAGAAGGTGAGAATATTTCTCAATATGTTGCAAGGATAAAAGAAGTTTTTAATGCAATAAGAGGAGCTACTGTGGTAAAAGTACAAAGTTGTGTCACCTTTCAGGCTGACTTATTAGAATGACTGAATTTGAGTATTTCTATCTAAAAATCTATTTTTTCAAACATATGATCTAGGTCAATTCATACTAGCTAATTTATATATAGTCTCACACTTTTACAATTGGAAATATCTATTAAATGCATGTTTTATACTAGTTTGTATCCAATTGCTAAAAAAATAAAATTATTTCAAAAAAGTGGTGTTTCAATAACTCTTACTATTTTTTATGATACTTTTTTAATAATATATAAACACCATTTTATAGAGCTCAGAGTCAAGAATATTCTCATATAGAGTTTATAGTGTTTTAATTAGATATTGTATATTATAATTAAAAAATTCTACAACCACGTATTTTAAAACTCGAAAAGATGTCAATTTTGAGAAAGAAAAAAATATTAGATCATATCAAAAAAATCTAAAAATTATATGATGTTCTAGAGGAGAGAGTCCTCTTCTAGAATGTATAATTTTTCCCCTAGTTAGAATAGATTTGTTTTCAAAAATGTGGTGGGAGATGAGAACTATCAATTTCAGGTGAGTTAAGATTTCAATCCTTATAAAAGAGAAATTATAGTTCTAAAGACAATTTTTATTTTTGATTGTTCTAGATATATATGTTATCTATAAAATAGTTTGAGATCAAAGGGAAATAAGTTTATTTCCATATAGTTTTTTGGTGGGAACTAGACCCCTAATTTTTAGCATTTTTCAGTACCTAAAAAATTATCTATAAAAATTAGGAAAATATATCAATTCTTATTCCAAATAATTATTAAAAATTATAATCCTGAACTTCATCCATTTCTACACATTTCATTAGTTTTCTTCATTCACAAATCAAAATAATAATACCAAATTTATGTCATTGAAGGTGAATAATTATACTTTTGTTAGCTTTTTATTTTACAAAAGGGTGACACAGGTTTGTGGTTCTACCCACTGGGCATATTGAAGATAACACTATGCTAAGAAAAGTTTTAAGAACACTACTACCTATTTATGCTATTAGATTTTCTAGAATTCAAGAACTGAGATGTATCCCAGGAAATAATCTAACTCTTGAAGGTCTGGTAGGTAGACTCACTGCATTGGAGCTATCAAACTTTGATAATTACAAACCTGAGAGTCTTGAATCTACTTTCAAAGCTAAGTTATTGTTGAAAGATTTTGATGAAAAGAAGCAAAATAATAAGAGAAAGATAAAATTTGTGTCTAGTGACAGTGATACAGATGAGGAAGATGTTGAACAACTGGAAGCACTATTGGCAAGAAGATTCCACAGAGATAAAGGTAAGTTACCTATCATTTGTTTCAATTACAATGAGGTTGGTCATATTGCTACAAGATGTACACAAAAGAAAAACTACAAAGGTGGTGACAAGTACAAAAGAAAAAGAGAAGATGACAACAAAGATTACAAAGATAAAGGCAAAAAGTCATGCTACATTGTTGAAGAGGAAACAAAAGATGAATTTGATGAACATGATGATGAAGTGGTGTATGTTGCAATGAAGGATGAATCTAATGAAGATGAGGCAACTACACTTGTGACTTGTGTGTACAAAAATTATAAATGGATCATTGATAGTGGGTGCTCACATCATATGACTAGAGACAAAAGTAAGTTCATTACCTTAAATTGTTATGAAGGAAATAGTGTAAGATTTGGTAATGATGCACCATGTTTGATAAAAGGAAAAGGTTCTATCAAACTCATAGATAAGATTCTATGTGACAATGCTTACTATATTGAAGGACTAAACTATAATTTTTTGAGTGTGTCACAACTAAATAATTTGGGATGTAAGGTTGAGTTTGAAAATAAGATTGCTAAGATATATGATACTAATAAGAAGTTGACTAGAAAGGGTGATCACACTAGGAGTAATCTATTCTATCTTGATATAAAAGATACTACTTGTCTTGTTGTAAGATTTGATGATGTATTGCCAGGCCACAAGAGGTTATGTCATGTTAATTTTGATAACTTGGTTAGTATCAAAAATATGAAAAAGGTTAGAGGTTTGTCTAAGTTGAAGAAGCCTGATAATGTAATGTGAAAATAATGTTAGTTAGGCTAAATGACAAAGTCAAGTTTTAAGAGTAAGACTTATACCTCTAAAGGAATACTAGAGATTGTTCATACTAACTTGTGTGGACCAATTGATGTGCAAAGCTACAAAGGAGATAAGTACATTATATTATTTTTTGATGATTATTCTAGAATGATGACAGTCATGTTTCTAAAATAGAAATCTGATGCCCTAGTAAGAGTTGAGAAGGAAATAGGTAAGAGTCTAAAATTTTTGAGATCAGATAGAGGAGGAGAATTCAAATCACATAAATTTGAGATGTTCTGTAATGATAGAGAAATCAAAAGACAGACATCTACCCCTAGAACCCCTCCACAAAATGGGATTATTGAAAGAAGAAATAGGTCTATAATGGACTATGCTAGAACACTCATGATGGAGAAGAATGTTGCTTTGAAATACTGCAGAGAACCTGTAAGTACAAATTTCTATACCTTAAATTGTGTGCAAGTCAAGAAAGGTACCCATTCAACACCTTTTGAACTATGGTATGGACACTCACCCAATGTAAAATATTTTAAGGCATTTGGAAGCAAATGTTACATTCTTAAAGATTTTAGGAATGAAAAATTAGATGCAAAAATGAAGAAGGTATATTCTTTGGATATTCCACAAAAAGTAGAGCTTATAAGTGTTTGAAAACTAACACTAACAAAGTTTTGGAAAGTGAAAATGTAAATCTTGATGAATATATAAAAGTACATGAGGCTGAACCTATGAAAGAATCAAAAGAATACAAATCATTTGTATACTTTTATAACGGTATGCTTGCTAAAGAAGTGCTACAAATCAAGCTACAAATCAACAACAAGTTTTAGTGATTGCCGAGTCACATCCTATGAATGTCGAGTTGCATTTAAGAACCGAGCTACATTTAGATTCCAAGTTATAGAATGAAACTAGAGAACATTCTTATTTTGAAGTTGGTGTACATGAAAGAGATATTGAAATACCTAATAGAGATGTACACAGTGATTATGAAGCTAAAAGACAAAATGAAGAAACTAGAGCTGAACTGAGATTGTCCAAATATGTCAAAAAACATCATCCTGCCACACAAATTATTGGAAATAAAAATGCTAGACCAATGACAAGAAATAGATTGAGAAATGATACGTGTTTTCTAAGCATGAAGGAACCTAAATTAGTGAGAGATGCATTAGAAGATGCAAACTAGAGTAAAGCCATGGAAGAAGAGATTGAACAAATTGAGAAGAATAATACATGGAGTCTAGTTCCTAGACCAGAAGACAAGAATGTGATTGGCACCAAGTGAGCATTCAAAAACAAGTTAGATCAAAATGGTGAAGTCACAAGAAACAAAGCAAGATTAGTTTACAAGGGATATGCACAAGAAGAAGGAATTGATTATGGAGAAACATTTTCTCCTGTTGCAAGATTGGAAGGAGTAAGAACTCTACTTTCTTATTCTACATACAAAGGTTTCAAAGTTTATCAAATGGATGTTAAATCTACATTTCTAAATGGTATATTAGAGGAAGAAGTTTATATAGAAAAACTAGAAGGATTTGCTAATGTTAACAATAAGAACATGGTATGTAGATTACACAAAGCTCTTTATGGTTTAAAGCAAGCACTAAGAGCTTGGTATGAGAGACTTCATAATTATCTTGTGAAGATTGGATTTGAAAGGAATGACGATAACAACAATCTATACATGAAGATAGAGAAAGGAAAAGGTATTTTGTAATATAAAATATTTGTTGATGATATCATATTTGGAGGTCAAAATGCTTTATGTAAGGATTTTACAAATCAGATGAAGCAAGAACTTGAGATGTCTATGTTTGGAGAGATCAAATTCTTTGTGGGTTTGCAAGTATATTAGATGAAATATGGTATATACATCACTTAGTCAAATTATGTCAAGGAAATAATGATTTTTTTTGGATTGAAAAATTCCAAACTAGTAAGTACACCTATGGTGATAGGACACAAGTTGTCAAAGAATGATGATTTTGCTGAGGTGAATCAAACATTATACAGGTCTATGATTGGTAAATTGCAATATGTAGTACATAAGAGACCTGGCATTGCATTATCTATAGGGATAGTTGCAAGGTTCTCTACTAATCCTAGGGAGAATCATTTAATGGCTATGAAGAGAATAATGAGATATTTGAAAGGAACAAAAGAGTTTGGTCTATACTATAAGAAAAATGAAAATTTTGAATTGAGAGCCTATACTGATGCTGATTGGACCAGAAACATTGATGATAGAAAAAGCATTAGTGGAGGAGCATTTTTCTTAGGCAAGAGGCTAGTTACATAGACTAGCAACACAAAAAATTACACTTCACAATCTACTACTAAAGTTAAATATGTTGTTGATGATGTAAATTGTACAAACATTGTATGGAACAAACAACCACTCAAAGGAATGAAGGAAGAAATCATAGAACTAGTGATACTTTATTGTGATAATACAAGTGCTATCTGTTAGGATTTAACCACAAACATAAATAAAAATTACATGCAAATATAAAAAATATCAAAAAATAATATATCACATAGAAAAGAACACAAAGCACCAAGATTTAACATGGTTGACCCAATCCTTGGGCTACATCCACCAAACAACATGTCAAATATTATTACGATCCAACGATTACAACCTGATTACAATCTATAATCCCTTACAGCTCAATACTACTACAAGAACCAATTTTCACATCACCCACAATAATACAATCCCTAACCCTAAGCCATTTTATACAAATATTTTTACCACTATAGGGTTATAATTAATAATTACATGTCAGCCCAAAATGCCAATAAAATAGGGCCCAAATTTTTTTTCCCCACCGAGGAATTATGGAGTATGTATAGTACTTCCCTGATCAGTCACCACAATCTAACAATCTCCCACTTGGGGACTGATAAGGTTCCACACTTAACAACAATCTCCCACTTGGAGACTGATCATGTAGTAATACCACTACCACATGGGGCTCCCACTGGATCAAATCACCCTGGACTTTGTTATTATTTTATTCCTGTTCAGTCTAGATGACTAACTAAAGTTGAAGAAGAATTCAATTTCTCCTTTGTCACTACCTTTGTAAACATATTCACTAGATTTTCATCAATGGGTATCTTATCTAGCTTTGATTATCCATCATCCAAACCTGACCGAATGAAATGGTACCGCAACTGAATGTGTTTTTTCATTGAATGTAGAGATGAATTCTTTTGAAAATGAATGGTACTCTGAATATCTATAAATAAATAATTATCCCTCTAAAGGTGTCCCAATTCTTCTAAGAAGAACTAAAGCCATATCATCTCCTTGGTTTCCTCTTTAGCAACAACGTACTCTACCTCTGTAGTGGATAAAGCATTAAACTTTGGTAACCTAGAAACCCAACTCGCGACTACCCCACCAATAGTAAATACATAAAATATAGTACTCTACCTGGTATCAATATCCCCTACCAAATCTGAGTCAACATAGCCCTATAAATTAGTAGTAGATCCCCCAAAGCATAAACACTTACTGGACATACCTCTCAAATATCTGAGAATCCATTTAATTGCATTCCAATGCTCAATTCCTGGATGACTCATTTACTTGCTAATGACTCTCACTACATGTGCAATATCTAGCCTTGTACATATAATATCATACATCAAGCTTCCTATAGATGAAGCATAGGGTACCTTGGACATCTTATCATACTCTTCTTGTGTCTTGGGACACATCTCCTTAGTCAACTCCAAATGAACAAGTAAAGGTGTGTTGAAAGCTTTAGCATTCTCCATAGAGAAATGTTGCAACACCTTCTCAACATAATTAACCTGAGATAGTGTCAATTGCATGTTCTTCCTATCTCTGCAAATCTTCATACCAAGGATTTGTTTTGATGCCCCCAAATCCTTCATAGAAAATTCATGTGCTAACTAGCATTTTAGCCCCTTAATATGATCCATGTTAGACCTAGCTACATGCATATCATCAACATATAAACATAAAATTATTTAGCTATCATCATCCAACCTCTTAAAGTAAACACAATGATCTGAATGACACCTACTATATCCATGCTCATGTATAAAACTATCAAATTTTAGATACCATTGCCGGGGTGCTTGCTTCAAGCCATATAAACTTTTCTTTAATCTGCATAGTAAGTTCTCCATACCTTTGAGCTCAAATCCTTGTGACTAAGCCATATATATCTCTTCATCCAAATCACCATGAAGGAAGGTTGTTTTAACATCAAGCTTCTCTAAATGTAAATTTTCAATAGCCACAATACTTAAAATAGTGCAAATAGAAGTCATTTTAACAATAGGAGAAAATATCTCATCAAAATCAATGCCCTTTTACTGTGCAAATCCTTATACAACTAACCTAGCTTTAAATATTTTCTTAACTCCATCCTCTTCTTTTAACCTGTAAACCCATTTATTCTATAAAGCCCTTTTACCTGTAGGCAACTTGCATAAATCCCATGTCTTATTTTTCAGCAAAGAGTCCATTTCATATTTCATGGCAGACTCCCACTGAATCTTAGTATCCACCTACATAGCTTCATCATAACATCCAAGTTCACCAGCATCAATAAGTAAAATAGAATACAAGGAAGGATAAAATCTTTCTGGAGGTCTACTTAGCCTCGTTGATAGTCTAACATTCATGGGGTTGTGTGGTATTTTTTGTTTCGGTTGTTGCACATCATGTGGAATGGCTGAAACACCATCTTTTGGAGGATCATCCAACACTACATAATCATCTTCTTTCTTCTCATGTTATTGCAACAGATCTTTGTACAACACTTTCTTATTGAATATGACATCCTTGCTTCTTACAATTTTATGATTTTCAAAATCCCAAAGCCTATAACCAAATTCATTAATTTCATATCCAACAAATACATATTTCTTTGACTTAGCTTCTAGCTTGATTCTATTTTCAGAATCTATATGAGTAAATGCTTCACAACCAAAGATTCTGAGAAAAGAATAACTCACCTTCTTACTAGTCCATGCTTCCTCTAGAATACCACAACCCAAAAGAGTAGAGGGACCTCTATTGATCAAATATATAGTAGTATTAATAGCCTATGCCCACATGTGTAAGGGTAACCCAACATGCAACCTCATGCTCCTTGCATGCTCCATTATAGTCTTGTTCATGCGTTCAACCACTCCATTTTCCTGTAGATTCCTTGAAATAGTTTTCTATCTACGAATACCATTAGTGGAGAAATAATCTTCAAATCCATGACTGTAATACTCACCACCATTATCAAATCTAAGACATTTTAATTTCTTGTGAGTCTCATTTTCAACCAAGCATTTCCATTTCTTAAAAGTTTGAAATACATCAAATTTTTTTCTAAGGAAATAAATCCATACTTTTCTAGTTGCATCATCAATAAACATAACATAATAATGAGATCCATTGAGGGAAGATACATGAGCTGGTCCCCATACATCTGTATGTACAAGCTCTAATTTCTCCCTTTTATTTTCCTTCCTAGTCTTCATAAAATTCACTCTCTTTTGTTTTCCATACACACAACTTTCATAGAAATCTATATTAACAAATTTTAGACCTAGTAAAAATTGCTTTGAATGAAGTACTTTCGTAACTTTTTCACTCATATGCCAAAGTTTATTGTGTCACAATGTTGTATCAAAATCTACAATAGTGATTTGTTCTCCCTGCTCAATTGCAACAACTATTCCTAAACATTCATGTTTCTCTGAAACAATTAAAGTAGAAGGAACAATATGACCTGTACAAAGATATAAGGTTCCTTCTTTCACACCTTTTGCTCCTACAAGGGAACGTTTTGAAACTTTCCAATTTTTATCTTTAAAAGTAACTACAAACCCTCATCACTGAGTTGCCCTGCTAAAATTAAATTTCTACTTGGCCTTGGAAGATGTCTTACCTCATGTAGTAGCCAATGATTCCCATTCTACAACTTAATCTTAACTTTTTCCTTTCCAACAATCTGATAGGGTTCATTATCCCCCAAATAAACAAGTCCAAAATCCCCTTGGACATAATCAATGAAATAACCTCTATGAGATATAGAATGAAATGAAGCACTAGAATATAAAACCCATGAATCATCAATGCTTTCTAAAGACATAAGCAAAGCATCCTCTTTGAATTTTTTACTTACCACATTTGCCTCCTTGTCTCCATCTTTCTTTTCTCCTTCATTTTTCTTTCGAGTCCAACAATCTTTTTTCTTATGCCTTGGTTTCCCACAATACCGATAGTCATTTGGTCCTCTCGATTGAGACCTCCTCCCTTTTGAATTTCCTCTTGATTTCCTACAATTTCTAGAATTATTTCCTCTCTCAGTCATTTCACCTTTGGTTTGTGTGTTCCAAGAACTTTCTGATGTAAATCCACCTGAATATTTCCTATGAGTTTCCTCACTCAAAATAACACTGATCACATCCTCATATTTTAGGGTACTAGATCCAAAAATAGAATTACTCATAGCCATTACTAAGCCATTCCATCTTTCAAGCAAAGAACAAAAAATCAAGAGAGCCCTAATTTCTTCATCAAAATTTATACCCATGGAAGATAACTGACTAGTAATAATATTAAACTCATTTAAATGATCTACAATAGATCCACCTTCTCTCATTTTTACATTAAATAAATGCTTCATGAGAATTACCTTATTTGAAGCTGAGGGCTTTTCATACAATTTCCTTAGGGTTTCCATCAACTTTTCTATCATCTTTTCTTTTGTAATATTAAATGCCACCGATGGTGCTAAGCATAATCAAATGCTTCCAAGAGCCTTTTTGTCTACAAGATCCTAGTAGTCATTTGACATAGATCCCTGATTCTTGATTTTTCCTTCCAAAAACTTTCGTAAATCCTTCTGATAAAGATAGTCCTCCATTTGCATCTTCCATAATTGAAAGTTCCACCCATTAAACTTGTCAACCCTCATCTTACTCTCGTTTGCCATTGCTCCCACTCAATCGTGAGACTCTCACTCAACTATGAGTCTTTCCTATAGAGGATAACTGAAAAAACAACCTCACTCTGATACCACTTATTAGGATTTAAACACAGACATAAATAACAATTACATGCAAATATAAACAATATCAAAAAATAAAAGATCGCATAGAAAAGAACACAAAGCACAAAGATTTAACATGGTTCACTCAATCCTTGGGATACGTCCACCAAACAGCAAGTCCAATATTATTGTGATGCAATGATTATAACCTGATTACAATCTGTAATCCCTTACAGCTTAATAAAATTGCAAGAACCAATTTTTGCATCACCCACAATAATACAATCCCTAACCCTAATCCCTTTTATACAAGTATTTTTACCGCTTTAGGGTTATAATTAATAATTACATGTCAGACCAAAATCTTGATAAAATAGGGCCCAAAAAAATTTCCCTACCGAGGAATTATGGAGCATGTACAGTACTTCCCTGATTAGTCACCACAATCTAACACTATCAATATATCAAAGAATCCAATGATAAACACAAAGACTAAGCACATCGCAATCAAGTATCATTACTTGAGGGAATTAGTTCAAGAAAAAGAGGTGAAGATGGAATATGTCAACAAAAAAGAGAAAAATGCTAATATCTTTACAAAAGCATTACCTAAGGATCCTCATGAGTATTTAAGAGGTAAACTAGGGGTGATACCCCTATCAAAGGCTATCTAAGTAATAGAAGAAGTGCCCTACATCAAACAAGCTAATTTTCATATGTTACAAATTGATGTAGTAGATCTTACTTTAGGAGTTGACTAAAGTAATCAAAGTATTGTAACTGCAAATTAGTCACAAGCAAGGTGACAAAAGGAGAAACTAAAGAAATTGAAGAATTAAGATCACAAGTTTTTGGCACATGTCTTTGGCATTGTTGTCAAAGAGGGAGATAATATTGTTGATCAATGGTATGTTTACTGATCAAGAGGGAGATATGAAGAGATTGTTGTCAAAGAGATGGAGAGTGTTACTAATTTTAGAAGGAGCTAATTGATGATATTGTTGATCAAAAGAGAACAAAAGTATGATAAGGGAGATAGAGAGGAATATAAGAAAGAGGGAGAAATCCTAATCTACCTGGTGGAAGGGAGATGTAAGATGAGTTTTGTAACCTATTCAAAAGATGGAAAATGCTAATAGAGGGAGAGATTACAATATAAGGAATTATTTTCTTTTTGATATTTTGTTGGTCTTATTATTTTTAACCTAGTCAGTTTGGCTAAACAAGATGGTCATCATTTGATTGATTTGGTTGATCAGTTTGGTTTGCAATCAATGCTAAAGAGGGAGATTGTTGAGAATAGATTGAAGAAGCTAATCAAAGAGGGAGATTGATAATGGAGATTTTTGAAGAAGACTATGTGTTTCAATCATTGTTTTGTCACTGATGTCAAACTTGTTATTCTTTGGTAAGACAAATGCTTATAAGATTTAAGTACTATCACCTAGATTGATTGATGAAGAGGATTTGATCAAAAGATGTAAAAATAGCACCTAGAGGAAAGATTGAGTTATGATTATGTAATGAAGTACAACAATCAATTAAGATAGTGATGACATGATGTATTGACAATCTAATTAAGGCTACAAAGGCTGGTTACACTAAGAAAGGTTAGAAGAACAAGTTATGCAAAGTTTGTCTGCCAAGCTTGACCAAGTGGATAGTAGGTGCTAAGAAAAGTTAGTGCAAGCTAAGTACAAAATTAGTTGGAGCCAATTAAAACAAAATTCTAGTGGATGTCGAGCAAGATAGTTGATGCTGAGTAAAGTTTAGTTGATGTCAAGCAACAGTAAACTTTAGTTGATGTCGAGTGATTTTATAAGAGAATATCGAGTAACATAGTATGTGCTGAGCATCAGAAGTTTGATAATGTTGAGCTTCTACATTATTTAAAAGATCATAGATTCAATGAATCTGAGCTGACAAGCTTGTTTTCTTGGATCGTGTGAACCATGCAGAAGATAAGGATGATGAGCTAGTAGCATAGAATTCAAGATAAACCATTTTTAGGTGAATTCAAAGAGGATTCTAGGAGAAGTTTCTAGAAGAGATATGGAATATGGGGTAGATACATTATATCCTACCTAATTTGTCCTAGCCCTAAATTAGATGATGGAGAATGAGTGGTAAAAGATCTTAATTTCCTATTTATAGGAATGGCTGGTCTTGAAGTAAGGTTGTCATGTGTGAGAACCTAAGGGAGACAAGGATTCAAGGGTTTTGTTTCATCAAGTGACCTAAGAGAAGAGTTTGCAATGACATGTTAAGCATAAAGGCTTAAGGAGACGAATGCTTGAAGGGTGAAAAAGTTATTAGAGAAAGATTGAGTGAAAGCCAAGTAAAATGGAGGACTGAACAGTGATCTATAATCTATAAATGAAGTTTTAAGTTGTATCAGATCAGAGCCTTACTATTACTCTCTAATAATTGTATCAGTCTAGGGTAAATCCTTTGGATTAAGGTTGACCTAGCAGTCATTTGTAAATCCTTTAACTAGATGACATTCCAAGTGAATGGTCAAAAGTCCTCTAACAAGGCTCACTCCTAATAGGGTGATTGAAATCCTTTAACAGGGTCACATTTAATAGTGTCTGTTGTAACCTTTAATAGGGTTGGCCTTTCATAGGGCATCACCTCAGAAGAGTGAAAAGAGTAGCATGTTACTGGTGGTTTTTTCCAAATTAGGCTTCCACATAAATCATTGTGTCAAGTGTGTTGATGAATTTGTTATGTTTCATGTTGTACATTTCTGCAAGTTGATTTGGTAGTAACCTACAAGTTTTAAGTGATTTAATAATCTTATGGATGCATGCATGAGTATAAATGTTTATGGGTTCACTAAGTTGTGAAAAGTTTTATTTATACATCTGGACCTTGGATAACTGATTCACCCCCCCTTTCTTAGTTATTCTAAAGAATTCCAATAAGTTGTAGTGGAAGAGTATAACAACACAATATGTTTTATAGCTGATACCAATTCATGTGAAATGGAAGTTACAAAACCAATAACATCATGGGTGATGCCCATGGGTTATGAAGTGGAAGGAGATGTATCATCAAGTTCTCTAAACCTTTTTTCTATCACAACCTAGAGAGCCTAAAAATCATAGATTTGGAATGTTTGAAGAGGACTGAGAAGTGCAAAAAATGTTGATAAAACCAGTGATAGAAAAGAAATTAGGAGAGTTTAGTTTTTGAATTTTCTCTAAAGAATGGATCAACTAAGAAAGAAATATAGAAGGCTATAGAAAATCATTTTACAAGGACCCATTACATCATGCACTTAAGGATTTGAAGAAGTTGAAGTTATCGCTACCGATAAAGGAAAGGTTATTTCTATGAGACAAACCATAAGTAAAACAAAATGGAAGGAAATAGTCACATATAGTGAAGGTTTACTCAAAAAGTAAAGGAAAAGATGCTAAGGTTGATGAGATTGATCCTATTAAGAAGAGGAAAGTAGTTAGTGGAAGTCAATACAAAGTAGTTGGCCCACCAACTAAGAGGCCTATCAAAGAAGAAATGAGTCATTATAACCATTTGGATAGAAAATTAATCAATTAGAAAAGTGGGGCTTGTTACCTAATGTTAGGAGATAGGGTGTGTACACCAAGATGGCGTGCAAAAAGGGGGGTATAAGTGGACATCTTTTTCTTTTTTTTCTGAAATCAGTTTAACTTGATCTTGGAAGACCCATTTAAGGGTCATGAAGTTGAAATGAGAAAATGTGTAAAAAATAAAAATTATAGTACTCTGCATCTAGTTTCTAAAATACTATAATTTTTTTTAAAATGGATAAGATTAAGATGACCAAACCCCACGCGGACAACAAATTGTTCTTGTTTTTTTCTGAAAAATATAACATGGTTATTTCCATGCACTCAACAAAACATGTAATTATATTTAGTATTATAAACACCTAAAATTGTCCAATTGAGAACAAATACCCTTTTCATGACCAATTAAATAGATATTTATTATTTATTTAATTACAGTCTTATCCTACCTTTAATTAAATAAATTTACATTTATTTAATTACATTCGTCTTTCCTTGATTTAAATAAATTTAAGTTTATTTAATCCTAGCCTATTTCCCCTCATCCCACTTACATCTTAATCCATTCACTTTAATTAAGTAAATTACTTCTTTTACTCAATTAATCCATTTTAATCCCACTTGGAATTAAATATTAAATTTAGTTCTATTTGAGCTCATGGCTCCTAAATTTAACCGTCACCCAACCTCACTTTCCTAACTTAACTCATCCTTCTAAGTCTACCCACTACTTAATCCCACTTACTTTTCTTAATCACCTTGCTAAGTCCCCTTTTAATCCTAAGTGTGTGCTCACACATATGTGAGGAACACTCACACTTCCCACACCGCTCACACTTCTCACACCTCTTACACATTTGTCCCCCTTCACATGAGAATCAAGGTGCCTCACACATGTGAGAAACCTTGATCCTCCACACCTCTTACACCTATCATTGACCCATCACATCAAAGGTTGCTCACACATGTGTGAGCATCTTTCCCCCTTTGAATGGTCAAAAACCCTAATCCACATGGAGTCCACTTGGCCTCCACCTCATCAATCCCAAGAGATCCTAGTCCTTCATCTTAAATTGAATCTCAATCATCCATCTCATCTCATTTTCTATAAAAGAAGAACCCTCTCCTCATTTCCATAAGCACTATCTAGTCCATTGTTATGCTACAAGATTTGTGAGCAACCACATCCAACAACAATGAAATCATCAACAACTTGGTGATTTTATGAGGTTTGTATTAGTGTTATTTTGAGTAGTTTAAACTCTTTTGATTTCATCTCTTCACTATTTACATGTTGACTTCCATATTTTGAGGTGTATGTAATGATGTAGGAAGTAGTATAGTTGCTTATGCTTATTCTTTATAGCATTTTGTGTACTACATTTTGGCATGTCTGGTGGGACCCACTTCATGGGTTCAAACTTACTATCTAATGTGTTTTTGAGCTTACTTGTGAGTTTTCAAGCTTGTAGGTTGAAGAAGCACTTGGGGATCAAATTTTATGAAGAGCCTCTAAGCAAGCCAAAAAGCTCACCATTGTGCTTAAAGCACACAATAGTATTATTCAGCATATAACACTCTAACATATTGCTCGTTTTATCATTTTCAAGTTGCAAGAGTTTATATGCATTGACTATGTTTTTATTATTTATGCAAAAAAAAAAAAAAATCTATGTTTGTTGACAAATAAACAGGTAAAAGGTTTGTTTTATTTTATCTTATCTTATTTATTCTTTTCTTTATCATTTCTATATATATATATATATATATATAAACAATATAAATATATTTTGGGTATGATAAAGAAGCTCAAAGCCACTGGATGCAATGTTCTGTTGATCTAGAAGAATATTCTATGAGATGTTGTCATTGATCTTTCACTATATTATCTGTCCAAGGCAAATATTTTGGTGGTCAAGGATGTGGAAAGGGATGAAATTGAGTTCATTACCAAGATGTTGAATTTTTTACCCATTGTTAATATTGAACATTTTAAGGAGGAGAAGCTGGAGCTAAAAATGGATGTCTTTAATAATTTAGACAGTGCATTTTGATCCATGAGGCTAAAAATGGATGTCTATAATAATTTAAATTTATTATTTTGACAACTTTGTTGGTGTTGATTTGCTAAACTTATTCACAGGGCCTCTAAGAAGGTCATCGAGGTTTTAACTACCATGGCTATTCCTATCGAATTGATAGACCGTGAATCTTTGGTGAAAAGTGTGAGCACTTCTTTGAACAATAAGGTTGTCAACCAGTATTCTACCTTATTGGCCCTGCTTGCTATTGACACCATCTTCAATTCATTATTGTGTACTACTTGCTAGAAATTCATTACAAAATAAATAAATAAATACAAATATATACATAAATACAAATAAATAAATATGGGTGGATAAATACAAATAAATAAATATATACAATAAAATAAAAATAAATAAAGGTTGTTAGCTAGTATTCTACCTTATTGGCCCCACTTGAAGTTTTGCAAAAATTTGGCAAGACCGTTAATGATACAAAGATGGTTAAAGGTTTTTTGTTTGATAAGAAGGCAAGCCATACGGTTGGAGGTCCCACCAGGATTGAGAATGCGAAGATTGGCATAATATAATTAAATAAAAATACAAATACAAATAAATAAATAAATACATATATACATACATGGTTAAGTGCTACCTAACTATGTCCAAGGATCTACACATTAGAGGCATTCTCTACCTACCAGGCTACCTACATACCCATATACACAGGATCGAGACCCTTGAACTAATCACTCTAATGAATATGTAGTCCTAGTTTATAATTTTTATGATGTAGTTATATTCTTATAACCACTAGTGAGCTTCACTCACCTAATACAACTCTTAGCCATCATAGACCCACTCAGGTGAATCACGCAATTTTCTATATTTGCAGTCCTATAATACCCTAGTGCAACCTTTGTGTTTTAGTTTACAGTTAATATAAGGTTAACCTATATACATCCTAACTCACTCCTTATATAGTTATGTTTAAAAGCTTGTGACAATAATCAATAAGTCTAAATAGACCAGTCAAGTTGATGCTAGTTAGGAATAGTTGATTATTCATTTTATTATACCTAATCTAATGATAGTTCTAGAAGAATTTGTAGTCAACCCAGCTAATTAGGAAGTACACCAATTGAACTAGGTTATGGATTGTCACTTATCATAGGTTGAGTGAGTTTTATTGTTTTATTATTTGGATTTTGGAATATGTATGCAGTTGGAACAATTTTTCTACTATGCTAATATGTAACAAGTAACTTAAAAAAGATCTCTCTGTATATATAAAGACCAATTCCATGTCCATGAGCTTCTGATGATATGATTCTGATATATGTGTTGTACATAATAGTCAGTTTGAAACTTTCTATTGTTGCCTCTGATATGATTATGTTGTCATTGTCATAAAATATGCCTCTGATATGATTATGTTGTCATTGTCATAAAATATGCCTATGAAACTTTCTATATATGCCTCTGATATCTGTGTCGCTCCTCATTGATAATGCCCTTGATGTAATGTCTCCTTTTATTAAAACATGGTAAATAGGTATAAATAACTTACAAATATCAATTGCAATAGACTTATTTCCTTAAACTCTCAAATAACACTTAAAATTGATAATGATTGATGTAAGAAAAATAGTCTATGGTACCATTTTTAAATGATTGTTAATCTTATGTTATAAAATTGATATGATATATGAGAACAATACCATTGCTATTTCTAAACTAACTTTAGTCTCTCATCTATTCCATCCTTCCAAGAGAATCTTCAACATCTCATGAATGTCTCCAACCTTCAAACACACATGTACACCATAACCATGCCTCTGTCACATTTTTTTTCAAGAATGTTGATTCACTAGTTTTGCTTGCAACAATAGTTAATATGTTGATTCATGGTCAACCCTTCACAAGGAGAAATGGTTATGATTCAAACCCATAAGATAACTATCAAGATAACCAAGAGACAATTAACACCTTCCCTTATCACCATATAGTGAGAATCATACAATCAAGGTATTCTTCATTCTGAATTTGCACAGTATTTACTATCTAATATTGAGCAATGAGGCTTTTTTCCATTACATGTTATATATAAGAAGGTTAGTGCATTGTCCTAAACAAATTTCCTTGATGAACATATGAAAATACAAGGATTTGGAGACATTTGGAGTTAGAAAATATTGTTGTGATAGAAATGCCTATCCTAGAACTTCTCCAACATCCCAAGGAGGTTCTTAATCATTTTTTATGCCTTTTCACATGACCTGTAAGTGTGTTTGAGGAACATTGCCTTACAACACAGAGTCTAATATGTAATAAGCAACTTAAATTTTTCTTGTAATCTGGAAGTGTAAGAGTTAGATTATTATTTTGGTCAAACGTGGAAGGATGAAGTTGCAAGGTCAAGAGTTGTGACTTATAAGTTGACTATCTTCAACCTAGTCTAGGGTTGGAATAGTATTGTACAGATTTGGAATGAAATAGCAATCCATTTGGTGAGAAAATCCTTACTCTTATTGATTCAGTCTTCATCCCACCATAACATATGCATACATAC
The DNA here is from genome assembly GCA_028749045.1 of Cupressus sempervirens. Lineage (NCBI taxonomy): Eukaryota > Viridiplantae > Streptophyta > Pinopsida > Cupressales > Cupressaceae > Cupressus > Cupressus sempervirens. The sequence continues at coordinate 345,082,735 of CM053786.1, read as the reverse complement.
ATACATATACATACATACATATATAAATACATACATACATATATATACACATACATACATACATACATACATACATCTACATATGCAATTTTATCACCTCATTTAACTAACTTTACTTTCAAATGAAAATTTAGGAACTAAAATGTTGGAAATAATACAAAGGAATCATGGAGGAAGGTCAAATAGGTAAGCGAATGAATATCCATCTTTGTGATTCCCAATACAAATATTTATCATGAAGAGGGCTCATTAATGGAAGATGGAAACACAATAACCAACTTGAAATAGAGAGAAGAAAGGAGATAGACCAAGCCAATGTTGGAAATGAAGCAATGATAGATATAAAAATGATAAAGAGGATGACAGTACTCATGTGGTTTATCGCATAGTTGAGGAGGAATCCAAATTAGAACCAATCTCTATAGTCTAATACGTTTAATCAATTAAAACTTTCAGATATAATGAAGATGCAAAAGAAAGTCACAAATAGATATTAAAAGGTGTAAGATGTCCAAGTCCAAGTGCACCTGCAAAACCAATATCAAGTGTATTTAAGACATTTTTGAGGTCTTTTATCCTAGGTTTATCATGAATACCATGAAGCCATAGACCCATTTTATTACCATTTTATAACATCAATGGCACTTTTTTGGCTCAGTAAACACTTAAAAATCTTAGACGGCTAGGTCTTCATGTTTGGTGTTTCATGTCATTTGTATCTTTGAGTTTAGTTGTTTTCATTTGTGTGCCTTCTAATTTGAGTAGTGTCTTATGAGAGCACGCATGCATATTATAGTCTTATCTACCTAGTAAGTTCCATTTTAGTGGAGGTTCTTCAGATAAGGCAACTTCTACATGCTTCAATGGTATTCTACATGATCATTGTTTTTCTCCTATCTTTTGGGACATTATCTTGGGTACCTCATCAGGTGTTTGTTGTCGAGACCCAAATATACTTTCATTAGTAGTTTCTAGGGTTTTAGCTACTCCCTAAGTTTATCTTAAGGGGGGTGTGGTGTGTTAGAGTAATTAGATATCTCCTAATTAACTTTATTTAACTTAAGCTAATCTTTAGGCATTTAATAATTAATTATTTTATTAATTATTATAATGTGACCTAGGTTTTACCTTTTAGGTTTTTGATCTCCTTTACATGGATCGATCTCTTTGTAATTACTCATTCATTCAATACAATTTGCAATTCTTTTTTGCATACCAAGAATGTCTTATCTTCATTGGATCTCTAAATTTGAGTCTCCATAGCTTTTTCTGCTCTCTTTCTATGATAGGTGTTTGCATGCAGGTGATTCTTAAGAGTTGTGTGGCTGAAATTTCATCAACTTCAAAAATTTATAAATTTAATTGATAACTAAGGTGAACATTTTGAAAAATGGCAAAAAAGATGCATAGATTGTCTTAGCACTGCCAAATGTGAGTGTAATGGATGTACTTGAAGAGATGACATATCAAATTAGGAATTAGGTAACAATAGTGGAATCATTGTAGAAGGCATGGGACCCTAATTTATAGATGTTGAATTTTTTTTTTTGAAGATGTATTCAAAAGGATTTGAACTCGTAGTGGTAATAATTTTTTACCTTTTTAACATGTTTTGTATACACCTTTGTCATTGTTGTCAAAGGGGAAGTATAGTATAGGAGAAACTTTTATAAGTGCAAGGGAGTAGAGTACATGAGAAATTTTTATTGTGGAATAACATTGTATACTAGGTAGTATAAGTAATGGGGAATAGTATGAACATTACATGATAAGGAGGAATAAGAATTTGGCACAATTTTGTGTTTTGGACATAGTAAATTTTTATCAAAGCATTATCATCAATTCCAAAGGGGGATACCATTTTCATGATGATGATGATGATGTGTAGTAAGATTAGTTGAGAGTTCAAATGTATTAGATCATCATTTATGAATTATCATTTTTGGAAACCAAGTGATCTAAAAGTGTCAGATCATACCTATGTCATGAACATGAGTGATCAAAAAAATAAAATAATTAAATACAAATGAATTGGGTAAAATATATATAGTCAAGGTAAAATGCATGCATGGTGAATTTTCTAATGAATTATAATGGATGAATTATAGGATATTTTCTATAGATGTTTGCATAGAGATGTGAAGGAAAATACATCAGCTACTTACAGGAAGTCAAGATTTGGTAAGGGTTATAGTTTTCACTATAAGGGACATAGAATTGAGTAGAGTACTTGTAAAATATCTATAAAACCAATACAAATTTAAATGTGAATTGGTAATTAGAAAAGTGAATTAATGGATGTGAAGAGGTCAACATGAATGCACACATATTGAAGTGGTGTTTCTTGATCATAAGATTTGTTATGAATTTGACGCCAACTTTGGTAAATCATTTTAGTATTTTTATACCACCTCAAGAAGAGTATAAAAGAGATGTTAGATCAATGTGTGATGATAGTAGAAGAGATGTGATGCAAAATTTATGAAGGATAATTATAGAGCAGTGTGTTTTAATTTTTGTAGAGTGGAGAATTGAACAACATCATAAATGATATGTCATGGAATAAGTACAATGCTCAGATCAAACGCCACTTGTTGTTAACAACTTGACAAGAAAAATCCTCTAACAAGGTGTGCATGATCTCAATCAAATTGAAGTATAAATCCTTTAACCAAGTGACTTTGAGAAGGAGTTCTAAATCCCTTAATAGGGTAGATATTAAAAGGTATCTATTGTAAATACTTTAACAGCCTGCTTAACACTCTTAAGAAGGTGAAACCCTAACCAAGTTGACATAAAAGCTCCTAACATGGAGACTTTATTACTATATTAGGGAGGATTTCTGGGTAATAATTTCCAGTGTAGTTTTTCCCTTTAATCAAAGGGGCCATGATAAAGATACCCGTGTCAAGTGTTTTATGTATGATTTTTTTTTTAATGCTTCATTGTTATATGTTATGCATGTTTCATGTTTGTTTAAGTTGATTGTGAATATTGTTTAATTCTAAAACTACATCGATTCCCCCAACCCCCTACTAAATTGTTAATATGTAGTATTAACAATTTCCATGCATGTTTAATACTTCTCTTCTTTGAATGAATACAAGCTTAATTGTTTGTTGTTGTTTTTCTACATTCATCCCCCATGGAAGAGGGTGATGTGGGGATGTGATGGAATCAACCTTGAAAATGATATGAAAAATACTTGAATTGAAAGTGTTCTTATGTAAAGAAGAATCTAGATTTGAAAAATAAAGTATACCTTATACCTTGATAGCACAATGCTTCTTTAAAAAATGTTAATTTAATATATCAACTCCACACAAAGAACTAAAATAATATTAGGAGACACATGCTTATCACAATTTTTTTTTTTTCACAATACTTGATATTAGAAATGGAGAATAACTAAATGAATGTATGGTTGTGATATGATCTTCTTTATTGATTGATGTATCTGGTACTTGGCCTTAAATGAGGAAGATAAATTTTGTACAATTGAGAAGATTGTCTTGGAAATGCCTTGGATGCTTGAAATCTACCTTGGAGTTCTTGCCATGTCAAAGAGCTTGAACTTGCACTTGAGGCTAGCATTGCATATAATATTATTACCTAATTTTCAAAGCTCAAAGCTCAAAGAAAGTCGATGGGAGTTTAAATATATTACTCAACTATTAAGACCGCTTCTCAATTCCAATCAATTAGAGGCATTTATTAGGGACATAATCAGCCAAGACACAAATATATAGAGGTATTTTTTTCAATGGTTATAAATATAGTGGTAACCCACATATGTAGGTTTCTAGATTTTCAAGTGTGTTAATGATGTCTTCTTTTGGTGGGGATAATTTAAAAAATGAAGAAAATGGGTTAAGTTTTACACAGTGATATTTTCTTGCTTTGGGTTTTTTTTCATAAGAAATTGTAAATGGGGTGAAATTTCATAGAGCCATTAAAATGTATATGGTTCCGTGAGACTATATCATGCTTTTATGATGTGTGGTTTCGATGCTTATGTTTTTAATATGAAAAACCCAAAAAATAAAGGGGTCCATGCTTTTGTGATGGGTGGTTTTGATGCTTGTGTTAATCCATGGAGAAATTTTACCATTTTTAGGAAGGCGAGACATATTTTTAAGGCAAGAAAGATGTTAGTATTCTGTGATAATTGCTCACTCTATATTTTTATTAGTATACTTTCTTTAGGTAGCTATTCCTTATATTAATAGATGATCCTCATTATAAATTATTTGTTGGAGTAAATATGTATTTACTATTTACACTTACTTAAGTTTACTTATGTTAATGCATTTTTATTATTATTTATTTATTAGCCACCTATGAGTATGCATACTCTTGTGAGTTGTCATGTTGACAACACATGAGTTAGCACACTAATTAAGCACATGGTGTCTACAACCTTGTCATTCTTATCTACTCATCTACAATGATGGATAAGGCATGTGCTTAGTTGTCATGATGCTTATCTTATCTCCTGGTTCCTTCTAGAGACATTTTAGGTGCTTCCTAAGAGGCCTTTATATACAGGCACTCCTAGTGTGTTTATATATACTAAATAGAGCAATGGATTAGGACATACTCTAATTAATTGATTATATCCATTTTTGGTCTACAATTGTGCTTGTGTTTGAATTCTTAGTTCTTGGGTGAATTTTTCCCTAAGGCAAATTCTTACATGGTATCAGAGCTTGGAGATTTTCTCATCACATAGTCATTCGAGACCATTGTTGCTTTAGTACCTTAGCCCAAATCTGGAGTACTACAAAAATTTGGAGTGTCTAAAGCCAACTCTGACCTCACCATTGCATTTGGAATGTTGATTCGGTGAAAATTGACTATAAACTTGGCTACCCTAGCCCAAAGCCGACCGTGAGGAAAAATTGTTTTGCAAATCGGCCATGGAGGCCCCAATTTACAGTTCGGGTATGGTTATTTTTTATAGATTTAATTAATTTATTTGGGTCTACAATTTTGTTTTCATCTGCATTACTCAAAAAACAATTTTCCCTTTGAACACCCAACAGAGATTTTTTTATAGCAAAACTAGGTTGTTAGATCCCAGCCCTATGTAGAGAATATTCCTTTGTAATTATTTCATGCATGGTATAGTATATTCAGCGCACATATTTATTAGACTTCAAATCATGGTCATACTATGCATCTACACCATAATTCGGTGACCCATACACATCACCGATGGCCATCCTAAACCCTCAGTCAAGCCCCAACCACAAGCAGGGCTTCCTTTTATTTAAGCGGTCATGGACCATTACATTTAAATACTTCATAGACCGCACCCATGATACATGTGGGATTTTTATTTCAAAATCTAGCATGTTTAGCACTACCGACAATGATAGTTTCTGATGCTATTTTTTAAATATTCGGATGTGGTATATTTTGGTGCCCACTGCGAAGTCAAAACCTGGCTCAATTTTTTTAAATCTATAGCGACTGTTCAAACTCTCCAACACAAATATTCTCAGTTTGATTGCAACACAGATCCACGTGGCATTGACACATCACACCAGTAGCGACAACAAACACACCCACGTCATGCCCCTATGCAAGTGGCATGTGGACCTATAAGAATCTACCACACATACTGGCCCACTGCATGCTACGTGTACTGTTTGACACATCATTTGACATCACCACTTGTTGCAACATGTGGACTTGTACCACATAGACTCCCAGTCAGCAATTCCATGCACCATACGATTTTCTCCACATGTCATGTTTGTACTATATAGACACCCAATAATCCTGACATGTCATCCAGTTGCCCAATTTTTTTGTTGACATTAGCCAGTCACTAGGTTAAATTTGACGATCATTTGACCTTCAAAACCTAGACATTTATAACTATTGTGATGGTTATTTGACCATCAAATTTAAGGTAATAGTTTCCTTCCCAAACCCCTCTCCAAATTGCTTTTTGATTTGGCAGCTCGACTTTGCGAGCCCATAACTTGAACATCTAGACTCCGATTTAGGTGTAATTTTTTTGAAATTGGGTAGAATTTCCTAAATTTTCTAGTAGTGGTGTTGGTTTCTATTTTGGTGTAAGGATTTTCAAAAATTGAAATTTTTGGTGACTATACCTATATAATCCTACATTTTGCAACTTCAAACACTCCGTACAGGCACCTCTGGTCACTTTTTTAGGTTTCATTTTTTTGAAAGTGCATATTTTTTGTCTACTTTCCAGATCTATAGTAAGATTCTAGGGTTGTGTGGACAAAATTCTCACTTTCAGAATTAGGTTGTTTTCTACATTGTAAAGCTTTGATTAATTTTTAGAATTGTTGTACATCTAAGCTATAGTGCTTAGTGACAAATTTGGGCCTCAAAAGGCAGTTGTAACAACAAAATCAGAAAGTCCACTTTGTTCATTTTGACAAGTGGACTATTGTACATGCACTATTTATAAAGTGCTAAAGCATCTTTTTCGGGGGAGTTCTTTGATTCTTTGGAGGTTACATTGATTAGTCCATCATGGAAGAGGCAGATTTGATTTATTTGACCCCAGACAACTATCAGAAATGGAGTCAAATTGCTATCAAATTTCTCAGTCAGCACAATGCACTACCATATGCGAGAGGACTTGAATACAATCCTAAGACTTCTTCCCTCATTGGTACTATTCTCTTTCTATATATGGATTATGAGGCCTTGGATTCACTTCCTGATCTTAAGAAATCTAATCATTGTGATAATTGGATGTATCTTTGGGAGATGTATGGAGATCCAAATATTCCTCCATTCCCAAAAGATCTCATACATCTAGTTGCAGCTAACTCCTCTTTAGATGAGATTACACCTCCAGCTCCTATTGCTCCTATTGATCTTGTTCTAGCCACAGATGCTTCAGATTTAGTACAATATGACCCTTTATGTCTTCCTACTCTACCTTCATGCGATGACTTGCTTTCCACCCTTGTAGGCCTATTCATGGAGTCTCACATTGAATATGTGGGAGATACTATTGATGGTATTTGTCTTCTCTTTGAGGCAAATAATTCATTCATTGCCATAGCAATAGATTCATGTACTTCAACACAATAGGATACACATGGTCTTCCAACCTCAAGTGATGACTTCTTGCCAGACATTTCAGCTTTATTCTTGGTGTCACACACAATTGATTTGGAAGACTTTTTTGATGATCTACCACTTCTCTTTGTTGAGGATGATCCTTCTACAATTGTTGTGAGGGCCCACTCTGACCCTCATGTCCATTCTCTACATGATCAGTCTTTTCGGGTTGATGTGATTGTGGATACTTATGTACAACATCTGTAGGAGGTCTCTTTGTCATTTGAGAAGATTGTTGGTTTTTTGAAACAGGTTCTACATCACTCCTTGTTTGATCTGCACTTCTTATCAATAGTCTTGGAGGAAGCCATCATCAGTATCAACACAAGGACACTTGAGCAGGTTTTAGAGACACCATTCATCTTAGAGATTCCTTCTCCATATAGGGGACACATCTCCTTTGTACCCTTGCATTTGTTTCTTCCAAAGGGGAGGAACATCATTCAAAGCTCATGGATCAGCTTCTACATCAAAGCATTTCTTACTGATTGATACACTACCTTTAGGTGGGGGGAATAACTCGTCTCCTTCTCCTTTTTGGGGGGGACTTTTTCCTCTTAGGGGTTTTGTCCTTCTCCATTTTTCTCTTGTATATACTGGATGTATGTCATAATGGGGGGTCTTGATTACTTTATCCATCCATGCATCCATTTTATCTCTCTTTTTGGGAGAGGTTTTTTCCCATGTGGTTTTCCCTCTTTCTCCACTTTATGAGAGATGATGGATAAGGCATGAACTTAGTTGTCATGATGCTTATCTTATCTCCTGGTTCCTTCTAGAGACATTCTAGGTGCTTCCTAAGAGGCCTTTATATATAGGCACTCCTAGTGTGTTTGTATATATTGAATAGAGCAATGTATTAGGACATACTCTGATTAATTGATCATATATTTTTGGTCTACAGTTGTGCTTGTGTTTGAGTTCTTAGTTCCTGGGTGAATTTTTCCCTAAGAAAAATTCTTACATAATTACTAATTAATTTTAAAACTATAAGAACAATTTTCAATCACATAATGATTTTAGATAAGTTAATTTAAAAGAAAACATTTATTTATAAAAATGCAAATTTTTTTTAAGAACAACATATTCTTAAAGATCTTATCCAAATATTGAATTCTATCTTATTATATAAAATATATATAGAAAAAAAATACATATAAATAATTATAAGAATAATTAAGACTTTATTCCATTAAATAATCAAAGTCTAAAATCCTATAGTAAGCATGTAATACATAATAATAATAAAATTATTCTTGACAACCCCATACATAAATTCAAAGATACACAAGTCTTGTGAATTTCTTTCCAACTCAAAAGAAACATTCTTTCCAGGCGCAAGACCCGAATTCCATCATCAGTGAGAAATAACACAAAGAAGCATAAATGTGCATAAAAACAAGAGAGAAAATAATTAGTCACATTTGCATAAAAATGAGAGAGAGAGAGAGAGAGAGAGAGAGAGAGAGAGAGAGAGAGAGAGAGAGAGAGAGAGAGAGAGAGAGAGAGATGCTTAGGGATTACTTAGAGAGAGACAACACTTAAGGATAATGTGTGTGTGTGTGTGTGACAGAGAGAGAGAGAGAGAGAGGGGGGGGGGGGGGGGGGGGGGGGGGGGGGGGTTAGGAGTTAGTAAGAGAGATATTACGAGTTATTTAGTTAGTGATTGAGTGTGTATGTGTGTTTGAGAGAGAGAGAATTAAAAATATGTTACCATTCATGTTTACCTATTGATTACGCATTTGGAAAACAATGACTACCTATTTTAGATTATGCTTAATTAAAATTGATGGAAAATAAAATTTTGATGACATAGGATTTAGTTATCTACATCATGTTGTAGAGATCTTCAATAGCTTTCTAACACATTTTGAGCAGAGTCAATCAGACTCCGTATGTGAAAGTTATGACCTTCGAGTACTTATAATAGAGAAAATATGCACCAAAGACCAAAATTTCTTTTTTTTGTTGTTGTTCTGCACTAGATATACATGTCATCTATAACATATTTTGAAACCTGAGTGAAAATAGATTATTTTTGTATACTTGTTTGACAAAAAACTACACCAATTTTTTTTCATAATGAAAAAATGACTTCAAATTTTTTTAACAATATATAAATTCTTATTATTATTTTAGAAAATTATAGGCATAAAATTCATCCAATATTACACATTTCATCAGTTTACATCATCTTCAACTTCTTAACATAAATCTCACTTTTATGTTGTTAAAGTTAAAAAGTTTCCTTTGTTATCATCATTTTCCTGTATAAAAGGTGGCACAAGTTTGTTCTTTTACCCACTTGGAAGAGATCTTGTTTACAAGGCATATACCTTCAAGAGGAATACTTGAACAAGGATAAAAACTTCAAGACATAGAGGGGGAAGAGAACAAGAATGCTCCTTTTTAGCCCCCTATCGCTAGATGAAATAGGGATTCATGATGATGCAAAACATTAAATTACATAGAAAATGTACATGTTTATAATGAACACAGTTTTGCAAATAAAGAATCTAGGTGATGATCTAGGAAGCACACCCCCTTGTATAATAGATAACTCTAATTAAAAAATAATAATTCCTTATAATAAAAGAATATCACATAATAAACAAATTTCAATGTACTAAGGAAAAGGACCCTTAGATAAAAGAGAGTGAATGCAAAACTGATCTTTCCCCCTAGTGTGAAGGTAAGATGTATATAATATACCTTAAATGATAGCTACTTTATAGTTCATATACATGATTCTAAGAAAATATAAGTTGTGGACTAGAGAGAACCCCTAATATAGTCATAAATGTTGAATAAGATATCACAAATAAAGTAAACGAGTCATCAAGGAAAGTAAAGAAAGAATAATGCTATAGATTATTATTCAATGATAAACATGTCATTTCAAGGCATGAAATATTTTTTTTAATTAGAGATGTTCATATCTTGCATGAATCGAAGTATGACATGCCAAAAATAGGAATGTGTCATAAAATTATGCAAATCATAGATAAAGGAAAGGAAAATGAAAGGACACCACATTATACCTACTTATCATGCAACCAGATGATATGCGCTTTCACCAAGGAAGAATTGTGAAGAGGATGCTAATCTCAACAAAAGAAAAGATCCTACATAATAAATCCATACATGGAAGGACATCAAAGGAAGGAAAAATAAATCCTTGGGAGAAATGGGAAAGAGATAAGAAAGTATATCCAATATATGCCCTAACTAATAGATCTTTTATAACAAAGGCACACTACAAAGCAAGAATAAGTTTGGAACCTTGGATATAAATATCTTTGTATTGAAAAAATGGTATGCAATAAATAACCTAAAACTATAAAATACTACAAGTTCATAATGGATATTGGATGAATTGAATAAGAAAAGAAGAGGATACATTATGCTTCCCTAAGTGGTTTCTATCTATATTAGCCATATATTTTGAAGAAAATATAAGATTGCACTCGAGATGTTTTTTTTAGATTGGTAAACGACCAAATCCTAGATTAATTATTGTTATTTGTTGTAATTAATTATTTTAATGTGCAAGGGAATTCGAACCCAAGACCTCCCACATGAGAGGCTCACAAGTTACCGTTGTCTTGTAGGCTCTTGCCTTATTGCACTCGAGATGTTAATCCTTATTTAAAATAATAAATAAATGTAAGAAAGAATATAATTCTAAAAAAAAAAAAAAACAATTAAACATAGAGAGAGAATGGATTTTCTAAAATGGATAGGAGAGTGAAATAGGACCCTTCGCCCCCAAGTGAGGAGACAAGGAAAAGTAGCTATTATGTTTCTCACAAGTAATGAAAAGAAGCCCACAAAGAATAAGATATAAATGTCACATAGTGAGGAGAAACATAATAGGAACGTAAATGTATTAGGTAAAAAAGGAAGTGTTTCCATTTTCAAACTATACACTTTTATTATTCCAAATTAAAAAATAAATGTTGGTGGCTATTGTAAGGGTCTTGGTAAGGGTACAAATAACAATATAAACTGAGAAGCTCCCGTAGTAGGCATCAAATAAGCTTATCTGGTGGGTAATTATAAGAATTAGATTTTTACAAGATTCCCAAGATTATAGTGCAAGTTGTAGATAAACTTGCAGTGGTGAAATCTCATTTCCTTAGAATAAAATTGAGTTGTAGATGAGGTATAAATAGAATCAAGAATTTTAATATTAAATTTGGGAAGAGTCATTGAGGATGTGACATAATAAAGGGTTTACATGGCAATGGATGGAGATGTGAAAATATGAATATGCATCTAGCATAAGGGGGATTGGTGGTTGAGGAAGAGTAAAAGAATGAGACAATTCATGGACGAGTGAGGAGTAAAGATTTAGAAAATTATGTGGGATGTAGGTATGATGAGAGTAGTTATAATCAAGACACTTTCCAAAAAGAGAGTGAAGTTATGATAATGGAATCAAGATTAATGTTATGCAATGGAATAATGGTTATGGATTGAGTAATACAATGCAAAGGGACAATGATGGAGTTAATTTTAAATGAAGAGGGATGACTCAATGCACCAAGAAAAGAGGTAGATGAAGAAATATTAGAACCAAAAAAACGCAGACCTCTAAACCATGTGGCTTTTTGATAAACATGTAATAAATTATGCATGCTAACTATGTCAAATTCTCAATATTAATAATTTTCTTCCTTAACATGACATGATCATAATTGAATACACTACATTATAACACGAGCATTAAAAAAAGTATCATTAGAGTGGTCCAATCCATGAGGTGTTGTAGACAAACACTCCTCAAAGAAATTCTAGAGTCCCAAGTAGAGCTTGTGGCATAAAGAAAGCAATGTATCTTATGGAAGATAAGAACATAAGATATTGTAAATCCCTTTAAAAACTTACACATACACACATATAAAGAGTAATCCAAGGGAGGGAAAAAGGGATGTCTCACAATATATCTCAAACCTTTTAGAAAAAGATATAATAATAAAATAACAAGTGATACATAAACATTAATCCCATGAGAATGCAAATGTAAAATCCGATATGTAATAAAGATACAAGTAATGAAGACATATATTATAGAGTGAAACCCTGTGATGGTGTAAGATTTGACAATTTTAACCAAAATGTAGAAAAATATTTGTTCTAATTCACAATATCTACGTTAATTATATACTAGTACAATAAACATATGATTAGATTGAAAACTAAGATTGGTAAGTAACTTCTTTATAGGAGATTAAATGTAAAGGAAAGAAATACTTATCCGTTCATTATATGATGAAACATTGATGACTCATAATTTTATTTTTATTGTCATTGAACTCAACACAAATGTAGAAATCTTTATGGGTCAATCTCATAGTTTCAAATCAATATAATACCATATGAATTTCATCTTTAATGTTTAATTTTGAATTGTTTCAATGTAAGTTCTTATAGCGTAGTTTGCTATTATTTATTTTCTCTACTAATATATGAGAATGAAATCTTTAAAAATATCTTAAAATATTTATATATATAAGGCCAAGTCCAAAATAAATCAGTTATAATCATAATAGTATTAACATTACATTAAAAAAATAAAATTATCATATTTTATAAAAATAAATTATTATTTAAAAAATGTTTTCTTTTGCAATTCCATGAAGTTAGTGAGCATTACTAATACACTAGAAATTATAGCAGTTAGATATTCAAATTTCCTTTTAACATGTACAATTTTTTTTTCGGTTTTTTTTTATATCTCTTCCCATATTCGAATCCCCTATGCGAGGCCGCTCCAAATTTGAACAGTAGGCCATTTCAACGGACAAGAGAAGGTAAGAAAATAAATGGCTATATTTGTGAGTATACATATTTATGAATGATGCATTGTATTAATCATTTGAAAGAGAATAGGCTGGGTTGGGCTGTGCAGAGGATCGAAAGGATGTTTTCAGCGCCTGTTTACAAATATACTCTGATCCTTCTATCCCTCACCTTTGCCTTGGAACTTGGCTTTTCATATTATAACGTCATTACAATAGTTTACCGACAAGATATTTTCTAGTCATTATTTGTTACTATTTGCTAGGAACAGTTATTCTTCTTTGTATATGCTGTAATGCTTTTCTTCATTATGTAAATCTCGGGTCAAATTAGTATAGTCAATGCCATCATAGTTCACTAGGACAGTCAGGGTCAAAAAATTGGTCACAGTAATAACAAGATTGTGAAATGAGAAGTTCACTAGTGCTGCATATTGGGTCGGGGAGTGTTTTCCTCATATTGATGGATTTGTAGTTTAGTATTCCTCCATTAGATAGAATCTATGTTTCCTGCAAATGACTTTTAGCCCCTGTTAACAAATTCCATGATATGCTCTGTTCCTGCAAGTCATCGGCCTAGATATCTTGTGTCTCCTTCACAACAGCATAACTTCCCAAATCTTCTAGAGTAAAACTTCAGCCTCCTCCCAATGCTCTATTTGTTGGTGTTTTTACAATACTTAGCAACAAAATACTTAATACCAAGATAATGAAGATTACAATAACTTAAGGATTAGCTACTTCCTCTAAATAGCAATATGTTCTTTCGAGCTGGACCCAACTTTAACAAAATTTTGAAAGATTTTCCACTCTTTTGGCTCTGCAAAACCAAGGCAGGTGCACATGAGGGATTAAATATTCACAACCTGATACGACATTCAAATTTCACTCATTCCATGACCTTTTACAACAATATTTCATCCCTTATAGCAGATTGGTCACAATTCTTCTTTGATCTACAAATAATTTTAGGCAATAGCAGCTAACTAAGACTTAGAAGTTAAGTGTAAACAAGTGCTGACCAGCTTTGACATTCTTCAAACATTTAAAGAAAAATTGATATTGATTTTTAGCTCGATGCTTATCCGTGGTTTCTTCATTTCTAGACTGAACTAGTTGATCAATGTCTTATCCATTGGGATTCAAAGTATATTCAATTTCTTGACCTAATAGATTGCATTACAATCAATATTATCAGCAATTCTCACTGAAACTCATTCTTACACATATCTTCCCTACTTCCTAAAGATTCTATCATATTCACTGAAGCATTTACCTAATTCATTGAATTAAAAGCAATAGTGAGATGGTATACAATTTATCCTAATCTCATTCAATTGAACAAGCTTTGCTCGTGCAATCTCAAGATAACCAAGAAATAAAAATGGAGACAAGATCTAGACAGAAAAGATATGGGGACAATTCATCTTATAACAACTAAAGTAGAACTCAAAACAACTCAAAATAAGAGACTATGATCCTGCAACATTAATGTATTCTCACATTTTTGCCATACATCATAAAATTTGCATCAAGGAGTGGACCAAACAAAGCTTAGTAAAACTAAAATTGTACAATGACTCGGACCCTCTTCTAGCCCTGGAATCTCACTTATATAGTGTGAGATGCAACAAGCTTCAGGCATAGAAGATACTGACAGCTACCGTTAGGACAAAAAAATATTTACATTGTTACTGTCACAAAAACAAAATTTGGTGCAACAAAATGTTTTCATCATGAATATTCTTTGGTGGGGACCATTTTCTGTTACACCTTTTACTGTTGAGGATTTCATAATTGGCTTCGATGCTGCTGCAACTCCTCGGAAGATGTAGCCAATTGAAATGCACGTGATAGACCTGGCTTAGATGTCTACAGAGTTACTTCAACTCGAGAGTCTCCATCCACATCACCACATACTACCAAAACTACACTTATAACTGATTCATTTGTTGCCATATTATTAGTTTGGACCTCGATCTTGGCAGCTGAAGTTGGTTGTTTATTCTTGTCCTCTTTTGCTTGTACCGATGTATCAATTATTTGAATTTCATCTTGATCATCATCAGTTTCATCGAGTTCTAACTGTTTAACATGGACAACGTCTGCCATCCACTTGTCAAAAAGTGTGTCATCTGGCCAATTAAAGCTTATAATATCTTGTTGCTTTTTAATTACATATTCTCCAGTTCTGTCAATTTCAGCAAAATCTTTCCTCAAAGAATCATAAAATAACTATACCTTTACAACTTCTTTGGTTGTGGCTGCCCACCATGCATTTCCTTTCTCACTTATGGCTTTATTCATTCACAAGCAAAATAAGTCATTCAATTCTTGGGCCCATTCCTCTTTATTTTTCAATTTATCCCTTTTGTCTATGGCATGTGGGAAGAGTTCAAAATCAATACTCTTATGTTTGTCAAGATAATTAATGATCCTCTTTTGTAATTCAACTCTTTTATCATCAAATTCTAAGAGATCGTTGGTCATATCATAAGTTTTTCTATCTATTCATAGGATAAATTGATGACAGAAAACATAGAAGAGTAACACCTTTACTCCTCTTACTCCATTTGTTGATAATTGGCTTCAAGGCTTCATCATTTGCCTTTAACTCATCCCATATATTTATTGCCTTTGTTAGTTGCTCATAAAATGATGGCCAATCAATTGTATTAACTAAATACATGAGAGCTTTCCTCAGCTTATCCTCATATTGAATATTTAGTTCCACATGTAACGCCTGCAGTTTACTCTTTTCTTTTTCAGAGTCTTCAGCAGTATAAAAATTTTGCCTTTGTGGAGTATCTGGAATTTCAACATGAGGAGTGGATTTAAAAGGCTCCACTAGTGGATAAGGATAAGTAATTTGGGGCCTGCTAGATTCTCCCACTTTTCTCTTTCCTAGTTGCTTGTCCATCTGGGATACTTGAGTTTCCATCTGATGTATCCTATTCCTTCTCTCCTCATATGCCTTTAATATTTCTTCATACTTGGCATTTAGCTCCAGGAATTTACCTTTATACTTTTTAGCTACTACCACCCCAAAGTTCATCATCTCCTAGTCATTTTGGATACTTTTTCACTGTCTACCTCATTTGCTCTATAAACAATGATACTACCTATATGCTCAGCACTTGAAACTTCTTGTAGCTTGGTTTTGTCTCACTTTTCAATAGACCATATCACCAATGCTTGGTGATCATTGTTGTATTTCAAACCTCTATGTGCCTATATGATTTCCTCCTCAATTTTAAATTTAGTATCTTTTTTATTTCTAATAGAATTAAAATCATAGCATTAGCTATGTCCCACTCAAGTAAAATTAAAACTCTCGAGTCTCTCAAAAGTTGCCTTCCCCCTTCAGGGGTTAGTTGCACAAATTCTTCCATAAAGTTAGCTTTGACTTCCTCTTCAATCTCAAAGTGCAACTTATTTGGTCACTCTACTTTTATTGATTTACACTTATTTTCAAAATTACCAATGTTTTTTCTCCACAAAAATTGGGCAAAGGCTCTAGACTTTACAAAACTTTCTCTTGGTGTAAATACATATTTACTATTTACACTTACTTAAGCTTACTTAGGTTAATGCACTATTTTATTTTGTGAGACACTTAGGAGTTTGTGCACCTTTTTTGAGTTGTCATGATTGATAACACAGAAGTACGCAACTCTAATTCAGCACATGGTGTCTACAACACTAGAGTTTGCATCATTCATCGAGTTGTCATGTAGACAACACATTTATTCACACTCCCTTTTTAACACATGTTGTCTAAAACACTAATTTGCATGTTACACCCTTGTAGGCTTATCCTCTCACCATTGCACTTACTTTCGTGCTTAATGGAGCCCATATCTGGTGGACATGTGCTTGTTTGTATGACTTATCATATAGTTGATTCCGAGGCATTCGAGATGTATCTCAGAGGGCTTTATATACAAGCACTTCTAGTGTACTCTTATGGCATATTGAATCAATATATCGTCATCTCTCTTTCTAGTCTACAGTTGTGCTTGTGTTTGAGTTCTTAGCTCTTGGGTGAATTTTTCCCTAAGAGTCTCCATCCACATCACCACATACTACCAAAACTATACTTATAACTGATTCATTTGTTGCCATATTATTAGTTTGGACCTCGATCTTGGTAGCTGAAGTTGGTTTTTTATTCTTGTCCTCTTTTGCTTGTACTAATGTATCAATTATTTGAATTTCATCTTGATCATCATCAGTTTCATCGAGTTCTAACTGTTTAACATGGACAACGTCTGCCATCCACTTGTCAAAAAGTGTGTCATCTGGCCAATTAAAGCTTATAATATCTTACTGCTTTTTAATTACATATTCTCCAATTCTGTCAATTTCAGCAAAATCTTTCCTCAAAGAATCATAAAATAACTATGCCTTTACAACTTCTTTGGTTGTGGCTGCCCACCATGCATTTCCTTTCTCACTTATGGCTTTATTCATTCGCAGGCAAAATAAGTCATTCAATTCTTGGGCCCATTCCTCTTTATTTTTCAATTTATCCCTTTTGTCTATGGCATGTGGGAAGAGTTCAAAATCAATACGCTTATTTTTGTCAAGATAATTAATGATCCTCTTTTGTAATTCAACTCTTTTATCATCGAATTCTAAGAGATCGTTGGTCATATCATAAGTTTTTCTATCTATTCACAGGATAAATTGATGATAGAAAAACATAGAAGAGTAACACCTTTACTCCTCTTACTCCATTTGTTGATAATTGGCTTCAAGGCTTCATCATTTGCCTTTAACTCATCCCATATATTTATTGCCTTTGTTAGTTGCTCATAAAATGATGGCCAATCAATTGTATTAACTAAATACATGAGAGCTTTCCTCATCTTATCCTCATATTGAATATTTAGTTCCACATGTAATGCCCGTAGTTTATTCTTTTCTTTTTCAGAGTCTTCAGCAGTATAAAATTTGTGCCTTTGTGGAGTATCTGGAATTTCAACATGAGGAGTGGATTTAAAAGGCTCCACTAGTGGATAAGGATAAGTAATTCAGGGCTTGCTAGATTCTCCCACTTTTCTCTTTCCTAGTTGCTTGTCCATCTGGGATACTTGAGTTTCCATCTGATGTATCCTATTCCTTCTCTCCTCATATGCCTTTAATATTTCTTCATACTTGGCATTTAGCTCCAAGAATTTACCTTTAGACTTTTTAGCTACTACCACCCCAAAGTTCATCATCTCCTAGTCATTTTGGATACCTTTTCACTGTCTACCTCATTTGCTCTATAAACAATGATACTACCTGTATGCTCAGCACTTGAAGCTTCTTGTAGCTTGGTTTTGTCTCTCTTTTCAATAGACCATATCACCAATGCTTGGTGATCATTGTTGTATTTCAAACCTCTATGTGCCTATATGATTTCCTCCTCAATTTTAAATTCGGTATCTTTTTTATTTCTAATAGAATTAAAAATCATAGCATTGGCTATGTCCCACTCAAGTAAAATTAAAACTCCCAAGTCTCTCAAAAGTTGCCTTCCCCCTTCAGGGGTTAGTTGCACAAATTCTTCCATAAAGTTAGCTTTGACTTCCTCTTCAATCTCACAGTGCAACTTATTTGGTCACTCTACTTTTATTGATTTACACTTATTTTCAAAATTACCAATGTTTTTTCTCCACAAAAATTGGGCAAAGGCTCTAGACTTTACAAAACTTTCTCTTGGTGTAAATACATATTTACTATTTACACTTACTTAAGCTTACTTAGGTTAATGCACTATTTTATTTTGTGAGACACTTAGGAGTTTGTGCACCTTTTTTGAGTTGTCATGATTGACAACACAGAAGTACGCAACTCTAATTTAGCACATGGTTTCTACAACACTGGAGTTTGCATCATTCATCGAGTTGTCATGTAGACAACACATTTATTCGCACTCCCTTTTTAACACATGTTGTCTACAACACTGATTTGCATGTTACACCCTTGTAGGCTTATGCTCTCATCATTGCACTTACTTCCGTGCTTAATGGAGCCCATATCTGGTGGACATGTGCTTGGTTGTATGACTTATCATATAGTTGATTCCGAGTCATTCTAGATATATCTCAGAGGCCTTTATATACAGGCACTTCTAGTGTACTCTTATGGCATATTGAATCAATATATTGTCATCTCTCTTTCTGGTCTATAGTTGTGCTTGTGTTTGAGTTCTTAGCTCTTGGGTGGATTTTTCCCTAAGGAAAATTCTTACATGGTATTAGAGCTTCGAGATTTTCTCATCACATAGCTCTTTGAGACTATTGTTGCTTCAGCACCTTGGCCTGAATCCGGAGTACTACAGAAATTGGGAGCATCTAGAGCTAGATCTCACCTCACCATTATGTTCAGAATGCTGATTTGGTGAAGATTGATTATAAACTCGGCTGCCCTAGGCCAAAGTTGACTATGAGGCAAAAGAAATTTTCAAATCGGCACTCAGAGGCCCCGATTTGCAATTCGGGTATGGTCATTTGTAGATTTAATTAATTTATTCGGATTTGAATTTTTTCAATTCTTTGCAATTTTATTTTTTGAATTTTATTTTTCGAAAAATTTGCCTAGTTGGGCAGGTAGCAGAGAATTTTTTTTGCAAGTACCAGGCTATTAGATCTCAACCCTATGCAGAAGAATATTCCTTAAGTCATTGGGCATATTCCTTGAGTGGCAACATCTTTGCATTTTACGGGACCAGATTCCACAAATTTTGACTAGCAACAATTTTTGGTGAGCTCCATCACCGGACTGGCCAACATATCTACCGGCCTTTACATAAACCAGCGGGGAGCTTGTTTATTTAATATTTGCGGGTTTAGTGTTTTAAACAAGCACCAAACACCTCGCATAGGAAATGTGGGATTTTTAATCCTAAATCTAGTGTTGTTTTTCAAAGGTTGCGATGTCATTTGTTTTTTTTTCTCGTTAGTGGTAATTTTCTACCACACGGCTATTGCGCCCGCACCAACAGTCACCATGTGGACCTCGACTTCATGGACACCTAGACTGTCCCACTCTGCCTGCTGCACAAGTCATCAGGCTGACAACAACCCAGTCAGTGACCTTCGCCAGCTGTAAACCCAGACACACAGACCAAGTCTATAGCCACATGGTGTCCTACACCTACACCATGTGCAGTTTTGCTATGTCAGCTTGGTGACTTACTTCGACATATTAGTGGCACACAGTGCTTATGTAGGCAGCTAGTGAGCACTCGTACATACGCCAACTATCAGACACATCAATGTTCATACCTGTACAGTCAGTAGACACATGTTTTTTTTGTACAGTTCTGTACATCCGTCGCACTCATCTGTACATGCTGACATCATCATGATGTCATGCTCACATCATCACAGGGCTAAGTATTGCTGACATCATCATTTCACTAGGTTAAATTTGATGGTCGTCTAACCATCATTTCTAGTCATTTTTCAACTGTTGCGATAGCCATTTGATCGTCAAATTTAAGATAGCAGTTACCTGCCTAAACCCCTCTCCAGATTGCTTTTTGCTTTGGCAGCTTGACTTTGTGAGGCCATAACTTGGTCATCCGGACTACAATTTGGTGCAATTTTTTTTGAAATTGGGTAGAATTTCCTGAACTTTCCAGTGGTGGTGTTATTTTCTGATTTTGGTGCAAAGATTTTTTAGAAATTACATTTTTTGGTGATTGTACCTACTTAATCCTGCATTTTGCAACTTCAAATGCTCCATACAGGCTCATTTGGTCACCTTTTCAAGTTCCATTTTTTCATTTCAGTTTTGATGCCTGGTTTCCTTGATGTTTCAGGTTCATTATCAGCCATGATGTTTGCGGATTCATTATCAAACACTGACTTGTTACATGGATGACTATTGTCCCTCAATGTGGTATTCTCACCCATGTTTTCAGAAGCGTCAGAGCTCAAATTTATAGCATATAGCTCATCTACCATTGTTGTTTTCTGATGATTAACACATTTATCATAGATCTCCACATTACTGTAATAGCCATTGGAATACAATAAATTTGTATAAAAAATAACTAATAAAATTTGGGATGTAAAGAAATCACCAATCTATGGCAGTGAATGCCACACGGGATTTTACAAAAATTGATATTGAGTTTTAGCTTGATGCTTATCCATGGTTTCTTCATTTCTAGACTGAACTAGTTGATCAGTGTCTTATCCATTGGGATTCAGAATCTATTCAATTTCTTGACCTAATAGATTGCATTACAATCAATATTATCAACAATTCTCACTGAAACTCATTCTTACACATATCCTCCCTACTTCCTGAAGATTCTATCATATTCACTGAAGCATTTACCTAATTCATTGAATTAAAAGCAATAGTGAGATGGTATACAATTTATCCTAATCTCATTCAATTGAACAAGCTTTGCTCGTGCAATCACAAGATAACCAGGTAATAAAAATGGAGACAAGATCCAGACAGAAAAGATATGGGGACAGTTCATCTTATAACAACTAAAGTAGAACTCAAAACAACTCAAAATAAGACACTATGATCCTATAACATTAATGTATTCTCACATTTTTTCCATACATCATAAAATTTGCATCAAGGACTAGACCGAACAAAGCTTAGTAAAACTATAATTGTACAATGACTCGAACCCCTCTTCTAGCCCTAGAATCTCACTTATATAGTGTGAGATGCAACAAGATACTCGGACCCCTCTTCAGGCATAGAAGATACTGACAGCTGTCGTTAGGACAAAAAAAATTTACATTGTTACTGTCACAAAAACAAAATTTGGTGCAACAAAATGTTTTCATCATGAATATTCTTTGGTGGGGACCATTTTCTATTACACCTTTTACTGTTGAGGATTTCATAACTGGCTTTGATGCTGCTGCAACTCCTCGAAAGATGTAGCCAATTGAAACGCATGTGATAGACCTGGCTTAGATGTCTACAGAGTTACTTCAACTCGAGAGTCTCCATCCATGTCATCACATACTACCAAAACTACACTTATAACTGATTCATTTGTTGCCATATTATTAGTTTGGACCTCGATCTTGGTAGCTGAAGTTGGTTGTTTATTCTTGTCCTCTTTTGCTTGTACCGATGTATCAATTATTTGAATTTCATCTTGATCATCATCAGTTTGATCGAGTTCTAACTATTTAGCATGGACAACATCTGCCGTCCACTTGTCAAAAAGTGTGTCATCTAGCCAATTAAAGCTTATAATATCTTGCTGCTTTTTAATTACATATTCTCCAATTCTATCAATTTCAGAAAAATCTTTCCTCAAAGAATCCTAAAATAACTGTACCTTTACAACTTCTTTGGTTGTGGCTGCCCACCATGCATTTCCTTTCTCACTTATGGCTTTATTCATTCGCAGGCAAAATAAGTCATTCAATTCTTGGGCCCATTCCTCTTTATTTTTCAATTTATCCCTTTTGTCTATGGCATGTGGGAAGAGTTCAAAATCAATACGCTTATTTTTGTCAAGATAATTAATGATCCTCTTTTGTAATTCAACTCTTTTATCATCGAATTCTAAGAGATCGTTGGTCATATCATAAGTTTTTCTATCTATTCATAGGATAAATTGATGACAGAAAAACATAGAAGAGTAACACCTTTACTCCTCTTACTCCATTTGTTGATAATTGGCTTCAAGGCTTCATCATTTGCCTTTAACTCATCCCATATATTTATTGCATTTGTTAGTTGCTCATAAAATGATGGCCAATCAATTGTATTAACTAAATACATGAGATCTTTCCTCAACTTATCCTCATATTGAATATTTAGTTCCACATATAACGCCCGTAGTTTACTCTTTTCTTCTTCAGAGTCTTCAGCAGTATAAAATTTGGGCCTTTGTGGAGTATCTGGAATTTCAACATGAGGAGTGGATTTAAAAGGCTCCACTAGTGGATAAGGATAAGTAATTTGGGGCCTGCTAGATTCTCCCACTTTTCTCTTTCCTAGTTGCTTGTCCTTCCGAGATACTTGAGTTTCCATCTAATGTATCCTGTTCCTTCTCTCCTCATATGCCTTTAATATTTCTTCATACTTGGCATTTAGCTCCAGGAATTTACCTTTATACTTTTTAGCTACTGCCACCCCAAAGTCCATCATCTCCTAGTCAGTTTGGATACCTTTTCACTGGCTACCACATCTGCTCTATAAACAATGATACTACCTGTATGCTCAGCAATTGAAACTTCTTGTAGCTTGGTTTTGTCTCTCTTTTCAATAGACCATATCACCAATGCTTGGTGATCATTGTTGTATTTCAAACCTCTATGTGCCTATATGATTTCCTCCTCAATTTTAAATTCGGTATCTTTTTTATTTCTAATAGAATTAAAAATTATAGCATTGGCTATGTCCCACTCAAGTAAAATTAAAACTCCCGAGTCTCTCAAAAGTTGTCTTCCCCCTTCAAGGGTTAGTTGCACAAATTCTTCCATAAAGTTAGCTTTGACTTCCTCTTCAATCTCAAAGTGCAACTTATTTGGTTGCTCTACTTTTATTGATTTACACTTATTTTCAAAATTAGCAATGTTTTTTCTCCACAAAATTTGGTCAAAGGCTCTAGACTTTACAAAACTTTCTCTTGGTGTAAATGCATATTTACTATTTACACTTACTTAAGCTTACTTAGGTTAATGCATTATTTTATTTTGTGAGATACTTAGGAGTTTGTGCACCTTTTTTGAGTTGTCATGATTGACAACACAGAAGTACGCAACTCTAATTCAGCACATGGTGTCTACAACACTGGAGTTTGCATCATTCATCAAGCTGTCATGTAGACAACACATTTATTCACACTCCCTTTTTAACACATGTTGTCTACAACACTGATTTGCATGTTACACTCTTGTAGGCTTATCCTCTCATCATTGCACTTACTTCCATGCTTAATGGAGCCCATATTTGGTGGACATGTGCTTGGTTGTATGACTTATCATGTAATTGATTCTGAGGCATTCTAGATGTATCTCAAAGGCCTTTATATACAAGCACTCCTAGTGTACTCTTATGGCATATTGAATCAATATATCGTCATTCTGATCATACTCTCTCTTTCTGGTCTACATTTGTGCTTGTGTTTGAGTTCTTAGCTCTTGGGTGAATTTTTCCCTAAGGAAAATTCTTACATGGTATTAGAGCTTGGAGATTTTCTCATCACATAGTTATTCGAGACTATTGTTGCTTCAGCACCTTGGCCTAAATTTGGAGTACTACATAAATTGGGAGCCTCTAGAGCTAGATCTGACCTCACCATTATGTTCAGAACACTGATTTGGTGAAGATTGATTATAAACTTGACTACCCTAGGCCAAAGTCGACCGTGAGGCAAAAAAAAATTTCAAATTGGCACCCAAAGGCCCTGATTTGCAATTCGGAAATGGTCATTTGCAGATTTAATTAATTTATTCGGATTTGCATTTTTTAATTCTCTGCAAAAAAAAAAATTGAATTTTTTTTTTGAAAAAATTTGCCTAGTCGGGCAGGTAGCAGAGAAATTTTTTTGCAGGTATCAAGTTGTCAGATCCCGGCCCTATGCAGAAGAATATTCCTTAAGTCGTTGGGCATATTCCTTGAGTAGCAACATCTTTGCATTTTACGGGACCAAATTCCACAAATTCTGACTAGCAACAATTTTTGGTGGGCTCCATCACCGGACCGGCCAACATATCTACTGGCCTTTACATAAACTAACACAGAGCTTGTTTATTTAATATTTGTGGGTTCAGTGTTTTAAACAAGCACCAAACACCTTGCATAGGCAATGTGGGATTTTTAATCCCAAATCTGGTGCCTCTTTTCAAAGGTTCCGGCGTCGTCCATTTCTTTTTCTCGTTCATGGTAATTTTCTACCACATAGCTATTGCGCTCGCACCAATAGTCGCCATGTGGACCTCAACTTCATGGACACGTGGATTGTCCCACTCTGCCTGTTGCACAAGTCATTAGGCTGACAACAACCCAGTCAGCGACCTTTGCCAGCTGTAAACCCAGACACGTAGACCAAGTCTATAGCCACGTGGTGTCCTACACCTGCACCATGTGGAGTTTTGCTATGTCAGCTTGCTGACTTACTTCGTCATATTAGTGGCACACAGTGCTTACGCAGGCAGCCAGTGAGCACTCGTACATACGACAACTGTCAGACACATCAACGTTCGTACCTACACAGTCAGCAGACACATGTTTTATCTATACAATTTTATACATCTTTCGTACCCATCTGTACATGTTGACATCATCATGATGTCATGCTCACATCATCACACGGCTGAGTATTGCTGACATCATCATTTCACTAGGTTAAATTTGATGGTCGTCTAACCATCATTTCTAGTCATTTTTCAACTACTACAATAGCCATTTGATTGTCAAATTTAAGATAGCAGTTACCTACCTAGACCCCTCTCCAGATTGCTTTTTGCTTTGGCAGATTGACTTTGTGAGGCCATAACTTGGTCATCCGGACTCCAATTCGGTGCAATTTTTTTTGAAATTGGGTAAAATTTCGTAAAATTTCTAGTGGTGGTGTTATTTTCTGGTTTTGGTGCAAGGATTTTTCATAAATTATATTTTTTGGTGATTGTACCTGCTTAATCTTGCATTTTGCAAATTCAAATGCTCCATACAGGCTCATTTGGTCACCTTTTCAGATTCCATTTTTTTTGAAAGGGCATTATTTTTTGTCTACTTTCTAGATCTAAAGTCAGATTCTAGGGTTGTGTGGACAAAATTCTCACTTTCAAAACTAGGGTTTTTTCTGCATTGTAATGCTTTGATTACTTTTCAAAATTGCTGTACATCTGAGCTACAATGCTTAGTGATAGATTTGGGCCTCAAAAGGAAATTGTAAAAGCAAAATCAGAAAGTCCACTTTATTCATTTTGACAAGTTGCCCATTGTACATGCACTACTTATAAAGTGCCAAAAGCATCTTTTTTTTTTGGGGTGGGGGGAGGGGGGTGTATTGTGTTTTTGTGTCTCTCTTTTGTGTTCTTTTCATTTTCTACATCATGGGTTCATTTAAAAGTCCACCTCTAACTTCACACAATTATTCTACATGGAAAGATATTGCATGGAGTAGATTAATGGAAAAAGCTTACAGTCTTTATGTTGATGGTATAATTACCGAACCTATTGATGCTAAAAAACTCATTGAATGGAAAAAACCAAGACCAATAGGCTTTAGGAATTATCAGGAGTTGTGTACATAGAGATCTCTTCTTTCACATTGCTAGTTGTACAAAATCCAAACTTGCTTGGGATAAACTTGAATCATTGTATTGTAAGGTGGATGAAGAAAAGGGATTTCAGATTGATGATGATCTACTTCTTCTGGATCCAAAGAACTTTGATACAATTCAGGATTACATCAACAAAGCCAATGAGTATAGAGCACTACTTAAAGATTGTGGAAATCCCATGAAGGATGAAAAGTTGATTCATCACATCCTGAAGAGGCTACCTTCAGAGTATGCTTCATTTGTTTTGAGTTTCAATACTAACAAGTTGACCATGGGTACTGCTTACTAGAAGCCTACATTTGATGCATTTGCAAAGATGTTGATTGTTGAACAACTCACTTGATGGATTTAGGACTTCTCACGACACCAAAGATTAAAGCATTGGTGGCTAGTGATGAGCACCAATCAAGTCAAGGAGGGAAAAATTCTAGCAACAACAAGAAGTAGTGGAAGCAAAAATCACAGTCTGAGACACAACAGTCCTCACAGTAAGGCAATTCTTCTTCCAACAAGAAGGGAAGTAATGAAAAGAAGGATAAAAAAATTTGTGCGTATTGCAAAAAGCCAAATCATGACAAGCATCATTGCAAGACTAAAAGAATCGATGAGTTGGAAAACCTACTTAGGAAGAAAAAAATTCAAGTGCCAGGTACCTTTAAGGATTCAACTCCAACCCCTTCAAAGGGAAAAGGGCAAGCACTTATGGCAAACACAAGTTCTTCTTCAGAATGGATACTTGACTCAGGTGCCTCTTATCATATGGGTTCTTCAAAGGGAGACTTTTCTTCATTGAAGTAGTCAAAGGTACTACACATCTTCGTGGGAGATGATACTAAAATGGAATTTGAAGGAAAAGGACATGTGAAAATGGAAAATGGGGAATTCAAAGATGTTCTCTACATTCCAAACCTTAGTTCCAATCTCCTCTCATAATACCAAATCACTCACCTTGGAGATGGTCACAAAGTTGAGTTCCTTCCAGATTCAGTGATGGTGGGCAGTCTAAAAGATGATTCATTGGTTGCAGTGGGGAAAGTCAATGATGACAAGAGGCTATATTCCTTCTCCCACTTTGTGCGCAAGTCTCCTTCTCAAGCCTTATTAACTCACTCTAATTCACAAATCAACCTATGGCATGAGCAGTTTGGTCATCTCGACTTCCACTCTATTCAACAACTTTTCTTTAAACACATGGTCAAAGGTCTACCTAACATCAACTTTTCTAAGGGAGAGTGTTCATCATGTTCATAGAAGTATGAGAAGTATGATAAAGGCAAGTCTTCTAGAGCACTAGTTGTTCTCTAGTTGGTTCACATGGTTTTAGCAGGTCCTTTTGTAGTGACTTTAGTCAGCCAAGGCCACTACATCCTTACTTTTGTTGATGACTTTTCATGATTCACTTGGGTCTAATTCCTTCATCACAAGAGTGAAGTAGTTCATAAGCTTCAAGCCTTTAAGAGTCATGTTGAACAAAAATCTAGGAAAGCCATCAACGTACTACGGGTGGATAATGAGAATAGATATGTGGATCAAAAACTTAAGGACTTTTGCAAACTTGAGGGAATTGATTTTCAAAACCAGCATTCAGTCTGCACAAGACAGATGTTGTAGCACTAAGGATTAGGACTGTCAAATCCATGGCAAGTTGCATGATAAAGGCCAAGTCTCTTGATCCTACACTTGAAGTTGAAGCCATCAACAGTGCCACTCACATACTTAATAGGTCTCCTCATAATGCCTTAGACAAGAAGACTCCTTTTGAGGCATGGTGTGGTAGAAAACTAGTTGTGAGTCGCTTCAGTCTTTGGTTGTCCTGCATGGGCAAACCTATCTTCTAGGGGATGCAAGGCACCAGCACCTAAGCCTTGTACTTTCATTGGTTATGAAGACAATGTGAAGTCTTACAGACTTATGGATCTAGAGACTCATGAGATTTTTGTGGAGAAGGATGTTCACTTTGAGAAAAGTTCACCCAGCTTATCCTCTAATCCTCTCCACACTTCATACAATATGGAAACTGATAGTGCTTCAACAGATTCAGACATGTGGGGTTCTATCGATAGTTGCAATGGGAGGTCACATCATTAGTCTAGTCCACATGCTTATATTGCCATAGTGAAAGGTCCAATATAGTAGGGTACACATCATCTTCCAGCTTCAGTTGATGACTACATGGCAGACATTGCAGGTTTGTTTGTGGAGTTACACATCGCAGACTTCAGAGATAGCCTTGATGATTTACATCTTTTCTTTGATGAAGGTGATCCTTCTACAGTTGTTGCAAGGGCTCACTCTAACCCTTATGTCCATTCTCTACATGATCAGTCTTCACAGGTTGGCATGATTGTGGATACTTATGTACAAAAATTGGAGGTCTCTTTGTCAATTGAGGAGACAAATGATTCATTGGAACAGGTTCAACAAACATCCTTGCCAGATCTGCATTCATTCTTTTCAACACAGTTGGAAGGGTGACCATCAGTATCAGCAATACTTGAGCAGGTTTTAGGACAAACATACATCTTCAGGATTGCACCTTTGGCATTGTTTCTAACAAAGGGAAGGAATATCATTTTGCACTCTTAGACCAGCTTCTTTCTTGGAGCAGTAGTCACTGGTCAGCATTCTTCATCTGAGGGGGGGGGGGGGGGGGGACTACCTTGTCTTTCTTCCTCTTCTTTCTTATGGGGGGACTTTTTCCTCTTATGAGGTTCTTGTTCTTCTCATTCTTCACTTTTGTATATACTGTATGTATGTCATAATAGGGGGGTCTTGATTACTCCATCTCCACTTTATGAGAGATTGCATTTTCATTATGTACATGGGTACCTAATATGGCCTAGTAGCCGAGACCCATTATGCACTTCATCCTAGTTTTCGTAAGCTTAAGGGAATTCCCCTAAGTTGCACTTAAGGGGGAGTGTTGGTGTAAATATGTATTTACTATTTACACTTACTTAAGTTTACTTAGGTTAATGCATTATTTTATTATTTTGGATTATTTTATTATTTTATTTTGTGAGACACTTAGGAGTTTGCAGACTTTTTTTGAA
Source organism: Cupressus sempervirens (assembly GCA_028749045.1). Taxonomy (NCBI): domain Eukaryota; kingdom Viridiplantae; phylum Streptophyta; class Pinopsida; order Cupressales; family Cupressaceae; genus Cupressus; species Cupressus sempervirens. The sequence goes on along the minus strand of CM053786.1, from coordinate 345,053,479 downwards.
TTGTCATGATTGACAACATAGAAATACAGTCAAATCTAATTGAGTTTGCACACCTTAATTGAGTTTGCACACCTTTTTTAAGTTGTCATGACTAACAACTCTAATTCAACACATGGTGTCTACAACACTAGAGTTTGCATCATTCACTAAGTTGTTCTGTAGACAACACAGTTATTCGCACTCCCTTTTTAACACATGTTGTTTAGAACATTGATTTGTGTATTACACCCTTGTAGGCTTATCCTCTCATCATCTCACTTACATTCATGCTTAATGGAGGATAACTCATATCTAGTGGACATGTGCCTTGTTGTATGACTTATCATGTAGCTAATTTCGAGGCATTCTAGATGTATCTTAGAGGCCTTTATATACACACTCCTAGTGTACTCTTATGACATATTGAATGAATATATCATCATTCTGATCATACTCTCTTTTTTTGGTCTACAGTTGTGCTTGTGTTTGAGTTCTTAGTTCTTAAATAAATTTTTTCCTAAGGAAAATTCTTACACTTTCATCATCAATGAATTTTTGGGAGGCCTATGCAACCACACGGTCTATTTCCTTACCTCTATAGTCTACAACGGTAAGATCAAAAGATAGCATAGGAGGCTCTTCAAGTACTCCTCCAATATCAATAGTTGTAATCACAATGTCCCTTTCCCCTCCAATTTGCCTCAATTGTTTTCTCAGAAATGCTTCATCATCTATTTTGAGTGGAGTCTGGGATGGTGAATATTCTTTTGCATGAGAAGATGAACCCTGCTCTATTCTCTACTTCTTAGGGGCATGTGTGTCAAGAGGGCTTTCAGACCTTGGCCTCTTGTATGGAGGAACATATTGTATGTTCTAGGCCACTACATACCCAACCTTTTTTTGCAATGTATATTGCCTCGGGGTCACAATCATTTTGCTGGTTAACTGCTTGTCTGCCTCAATAGCCTTGTTTGGGTGTGCTTTTGTTATGATTTCCTTTTTCTCATTTAGTGTTTGCATGATCCCAACAAAGTTATTCCTTAACATATCTATCTTCATGCCCCAATATTTTTTATCTGCAAAGGGATCATATTTTGGCTCAAAAGCATTTATAAAATCCAAGACTTTACTACAAACTATCCACTTTTCTTTCCTAACCTCTTGTTCTTGTAATGAGAAATTATTTTTGATTATGTCCTCAAGAAAATATACAATTTGTATCTGAACCTTAGCCTTACTCCTTTCTCTAAGGAGGTCATAGAATCCCTTTGAATCAACAAAATGAGCATGGGATTGGGCCATATGATATTTATCTAAAAATTTCCCCAGGTTTTGCCATCCCTTTTTAACAAACACAAAATTATGAATGACAGTAATCATTGGAAAGAAAGTACCTTTAGATTTTCGTAGTAAAATCCCTCTCCTCAACTAATCCAATTTTCCATAATAATTCAACAATTCCTACCTTCAAACGTACTTGGTATGGTAGCACATGTGGCTTTCCCAAAAAACCATAAACTTTGAAAATAGTGGAAACAACATATGGAATGATATCACCCCAAATGTGGCTTACCAACAGTCCTTGGGCATGGTCTTCAGGTCTAATTAATTATAACAGGGATTGTGATATCCTAGGCCTATCCCCTATCAACAAAAATTTGAGCCTTGAAGCAAAATATCTGACAAAGCTGGCATTAGTTACCTCTCATGTCATGTCTGGGCTCCATAGTTGCATAAGGAGTTTCTCTCCATCTCTTTCTAATTCCAGTTTCATCTCCTTGGAGAAAAAGGTAACCCCTTTGTATAAATAGATATACATCAACATTGAATACCAGTAGAAGGGTTTGTAAACTTTAGCTTTCGTTATTCCAATCAAACCATTATGAATTTCTTCAGCCAAGAAGGTAGCAAAATCAAGAATTGAACTCATTCCATACTGAAGAGTTTGACCAATAATAAGAACTATAGAACCTAGGATGTTATCTTGTTCATCCATACCAAATATTTTGCAAAGAGAAAAGTTAAGGCTTGTGTCTTAGGGTTAAAGTATTTCTTCAACAAGGGCTTGAGGGTATTTTGTGTGACCATGGACAATGATCCAATTTTAACAAAATGTTACTGCAGTGGCCCTCCCCTTAGACATACCCTTTGTGTGTCATATCTAGCTTGGAGGTCTTCCATGTCAATCTTCTCATGAACAATATGATTGGGGTTTAGCTTGAATACCTCTCTGATCAGTTTGGGTGAAACCCTAAAAAGGTTATCCCCTACATGGTTTTTTACAACCCTAGTAATTGGATCATACTTCTTAGCCATATCTGCCAGTATGTCACCATCAAAGAAAACTCCAGGGACAATCAATTTACCTATGTCAATTCCTAGACATTTCTTATTGGAGTATCCAATTTCCTTTCTGCAAACCACTTCTTAAAAAGTTCTAACTTTCCCATAAACACTTCTGCATCTCTTAACCAATTAACTTTGTCATAGAAATAGCAAGATGTGATGAATTTTTTTACAAAGTTGTTGAGTATGTTAGATGGCAAAAGGAGTGAAGTAGAATTCAGGGTTGTATCAGCCATTACCTGTACAAGAGAAGTTGTGGGAGGATGTGAACATGCATTTTGTTCTTGGATTATCAAGGACACATCATAGGCATGATTCTATTTTTGTGGCGGTTGACAAGTTTTCAAAGATGGTACATTTTATTCCTTGTAATAGGACTAGTGATGTTGTTCATGTAGCAAAGTTGTTTTTTAGAGAAGTGGTGAGATTACATGGTTTGCCAAAAAGTATAGTTTAAGATAGAGATACCAAATTTGTTGTGTATTTTTGGCATACATTGTGGAGGAAGTTGAAGAAAAATTTGAAGTTTAGTTCATTACATCATCCACAAACTGATGGACATATAGAAGTTGTGAATCACAGTTTGGGAAACTTGTTGAGATGCTTGGTTGGAGATAAACCAAAAGGATGGAATATGATTTTACCATAGGTAGATTTGCATTTAATAATTCTATCAATAGGAGTATTGGTAAATCACCATTCCAAATTATATATGGGAGTAGTCCCAGAAATGTTTTTGAATTGAGGAAGTTGGATAAGGGAGAGATAAGCAGTGCTGAAGTAGAAAATTTTGCTGAACATTTGAAAAACATCCATGAGGAGGTGAGGAAGCACATCATAAAGATGAATGCATAGTATAAGGTTAGGGCATATGTGAAAAAGAGATATAAGGAATTTTATATTGGAGATGAAGTCATGGTTCATTTGAGAAAGGAACATTTTCCCGTAGGTACATCTAATAAGCTAAAGATGAAGAAGTTTGGACCATGCAAGATAGTGAAGAGGCATGCTTCTGGAAATGCACATGAAGTAGAGTTTCCCACTGAATTGAATATTTTACCAATATTTAATATTTCAGATTTGACAGAGTATTATGAAGGAGGTGATGGAGATGAAGTTGCAAAAGCCCAGTGGAGCATTCTAGCAGCTAGTTCAGCTACCAAGGAGATTAAGGAGATACTAGACAATTGTATTGGAAAAAGCACTAGAAATAGAACTTATGAGGAATATCTAGTCAAATGGAAAGGTAGAAAAATTTAAGATTTATCATGGCTAAAAAAGGAGGAGGTCAACCAGCTTGGTTTTCCTCTGAACACCTGAGGTGTAACAGGGTCACTTCTCAAATTACCTTGAGTGTTTGATTCAGGAGCATCCTGGGTGTAAGGGCAATCTTGCATCACCCAAAAAAAAATTTATTTTGAGTCTTTTCTATTTCAATAAGGACTAGTAGATAGGTTGGTTATTATTTATGGGAGCTTTCTATTTTTAGTAAGTTTTTCATATGAGCTCGAAATGTTCTCATTTTCTACAAGAAGGTTCATTTTAGAGATATAAGCCTACCATAAAAATCTCATTGCTCTAGCTTAAGTATCAGGAAAGTTATTGTGAATTTTTGATAATAAAAAATTGTAGAAAAATCTTCAGGCTCACCATTGGAGGCCTTAGAGTGCTTGAATGAGGTCTGAAAACTCAACAAAAGGGCACTAGTGCAATTTTGAGCTTGTAGATCAAGAGTTGGCATTTCTGAAAAGTGGTTATAATAGCCAATTGGAGCAACAGTTCATGAGTTATGGCCTTCAGAAGTTGGGCTACAAAAATTTATAATTTAATTTGTCAAAGATGTATTTGGCCAACTCTATGTGTATTGTTAGGGTTTTTCGGCCCTAGGTATTAAGTTTGAGCATCTAGAACCTTCCCAAGTGGTTTAAAACTACCTATTTAAGAAAGGCCCAAACATTGTCTAGGACAACTATGGGTGATAGTTTGCAGCATTGTCTTGCAGATTACTATAATGAAGGTGCCCATTTGTGTTAGTATATTGTAATTAAGAATTCTATAATTCTACATTTGTGGCAATAATAAGAAGTCCATATGTTGTTCTCACATTTGTTGTTGTTTCTTTGTTTATGTTATGAGTTTATGGTGTTAAGGGGAGTCCCCTATATCACATAGGGTCAATGTGATTCCTATGGTTTGTTGGTGAATATATTTATCTTTAAATAAAAAGAAATGAATGAAAACTTCTATGCCCAAATCCACAAGGCAAATACAATTTCCCAATACTTGAGGAATTTCAACTTCTTCAATTCCTCTCTAAATTTTGGTAAGGTTCAGCTTCCTTATTAGATCTTCAATCAAAACTACCTTTCAAATGAGAATTACTTTCAACCAAAGAGTGTTAAGCTTCCCATCTCTTCTTAGATAAGCAGATAATCTGATAAACAACAATTAAATAAATAAGAATACATATAAAGGGAGAGAACACATAGTTTCTCTATCAATTACTTTTTGAAAAAGCTAATCAAAATTGATACCCATCTAACATGAAAATAATTATCCATAGACTATTTTAAACTCATGCAAGGATTGTACATGCCCCCAATATGGAGGATTTTTGGGAGGATTGTATAGATCAGTTGGAGGTGAGAAGAAGGGGGTTATCTAGGTTTACCATTACACAAATCCATCTTTTTCAATTAATTTTGGGTACAGATATTACAAACATAGAGGAAGATAAAACATGCATCCTAGCTCCCCAAGAAACTGAACTAGTAAATTATAACACAGTTGCTATATATTGGAATTCTAAAGAAGAAGATAATATTCTTGAAAGAACAAAAAATGTGATTGAAAAGACAAAGTCTTGGTTGAGAATGAAAAAGGACACATGTGCTAATGACTAGATTGATGTTATTTCTAATGTTGTTCTTATAATTGTAGGTAGCATAAGGTCATCGAGGATCTCTGAGAAGAAGATTCATAATCCCTCTCTTGTGTAGAAAGCTTGTTCTAACATGAAAACTAAAATGTTTGTACTAGTAAAGCTTCACTAAGTGATTCAAGTAGATGGCGAACTATAAAAAGACCTAGGCATTGAGCTCATTGATAATAGCCAGAGAATCCAAATGACTATGGGTTCATCACCTCTAAGGATGTAGGTTGTAGACACTCTAGAAAAGGGTACTGAATTGCAACAAGATGCTACCATTCCTAACTAGCTTGTGGCTCCAATGAATAAGAAGAGAAGTCTAGTTCTAGATTCTTTCCTAACAGATGACATTGTGAGCAAATAGACAAACAAGGCTTCTAGGCCTAAGAGGATTGAAAAACAACTAGGATAACCTTTTATAGTGTGATGGGGAGAATTATAGCTAAGGTAGCCACCTAGAATAAAAAAGGAACTAATAAGTTGGACTTGAGTAACTTTAAAATTACACACATAGATTTGGGGGTGATGAACCATGAAATGAGAGAACACTTGGTAGAGAGATCTATAAAGAAAATTGTGCTACAATCATAGAAAGATGGTATTGAAAAGAAAAAGCTAAAACCTAAGAACAATGCAATGGTTGAGTTATAAATTCATTGAAAGGTCAGAGTTTAGTATCTAGTAATCAGTCACAACTTGCCTTTGATTCTGGTGCTCTTGATTATCAACAATTATTAGAGGATTTAAAGAAAGGGAAAATGATGATATGTGCAGTGTTCAGTTGGATTGGCCTAGTAAAAAACCATGTCACTAAACTCATGCAAAATTTACATGAAATTGTTTCTCTGGCCAAAATTGCACTTGATGAATCTAGTGTTCAGTCCAAAACTTGGAAAATAGAAGTCAAGAAATTTTGAGCCATGGTGACCCAATTGGTAGAAGTGGAAGATTTTGGAAAAGAAAAGTTCCTCAAGGAGAACCCATTACAATATGTAGATGCAAGACTAATTCAAGTTCTGAGGAAGAATATAGCTTGGAGGGTATCCAATTACACTTATCTGATCTCCAAGATGTAATCATGTGAAAAAGAATTCAAAACATTGCTTGAGCATGTAAGCAAGGACTTTCAATCGATTGACTCAACCTTTTCCAACCCTTTTAAAGAGGGAGGTTTTGATGTCGAGATCATGATCAAACGACATGAAGAATCTATGAAGTTTGTAAAGTTCAAAATTGATCTCACATCATTTGACTTCTCCAAGGTGGCCAAAAGTGAAGTAGTGTTAGGAATGTGCACTCTGCAACTCCCTAGTTACCTGGATACCATGAACAAGATGAAGCCAGACAAGGACATCTGCAAGAATCATCTATAAAGCATAAAGATCCCAAATACAACTGCCATGACCAAATTCATGAACATTTTTAGGATGTGGAAGCTAGCACATGGATAGGGTGATGTTGACGATGAGGAGGAAGAGGAATCACTTGACCAATGGACAGATAATTAGTGTTTTCTTCTAATTTTCTTTCAAGATTTTTAGTTTATGGTTTTTAAAAGTTAAAATCTTGGTCTACATACCCTTTATGTTGGTTTTCATAACTACTTTTAAATATTTTAGAATTGGGTTTTCAGGGAGATTCTTGAGTAGCTCTCTATTTATGTTTAAAACACAGTAGTGTTAAGGGTTGACAGTTTTTGATGGTTATCATACTCTGACCACTTTATCTAAATTTTCTAGCTGTGCAAATGTTTTAAGTTTTCAATATCATATCTAAACAATATTGTTTTTTTGAAAGGAAATGTTTGAATGTTCGAAGATGTTATGCTTTGAATTTACTCTTTATTGGTTTAGTATTGAATCAATATTGGATTGTTAAAATTTCTTTGATGCTAGATAATTCTTTTCATGTTAGATGGGTATCAATTTTGATTGTTTTTTTCAAAAAGTAATTGATAGAGAAATTATGAGTTCTCTCCCTTTGTATGTATTCTTGTTTATTTAATTGTTGTTTATCAGATTACCCCCCTATATAAGAATAGACAGGAAGCCTTAATATTTCCTAACTAAAAGTAATTCTCATTTGAAAGGTAGTTTTGATTGAAGATCTAATAAGGAAGCCGAACCTTACCAAAATTCAAAGAGGAATTGAAGAAGTTGAAATTCCTCAACTGTTCAGAAATTGTGTTTACCTTGTGGATTTGGGCATAGAAGTTTTCATTCATTTCTTTTTATTTAGAGAAAAATTTGTTTGCCAACATGGTTGAAATTTAAATTTGTAAAAATAAGGTTATAAAAATCATCTTTTTTAATAAGATATAATTTGATTTGAGATGTGTCTTAAAGGAACAAGGAAAAACATCAAGGATTTGGTCTTCTATTTTTAAGGCATATTTAGGAGATAGATTAGATAAGATAAGATATGATAAGATAAGATAATTTTATTAATGCCCAACAAAAGACCACAATGTGGGTCTATGGAATTGGAAACTTACACTAAGAAGATAGTAGACAAATGGAGCACCAAATGGTGTCCACAAAAGAACAAGTAAAAAAAATGAAGAAGAAAACAGGAGACATCACAGAAAAGATTAGGTATCCGTCCTAATAGGGAAAAAGTCCAACAACAATTGATCTTGGGGGAAAATCTAACTCATCAAGGCCTCATCTCAGTAATATCAATGAAATCCATACAAAGTGGTTGATCATGAAGAAATAATAGTGATATCATCAAATTGCAGAAAATTTTCCTCGCGAGGAAGGGAGCAAATTGTTTCCTTGTCAAAGGGTTCATTGCAAATAGTAGAATCATCCAAGGATATAAGAAAAAACACATTAGGAGAGGACTAATCATATCTCAAAGAAGTTTAATGAGGGAGAGAGTAGCCAACATCCCTATCCAAGGACTCATACCAAATAGTAGTACTATAAAGGTTAGGAACACCATGAGTCATTAAAGATTAATCAACATCATCTCTAAAAAGATTACCCTTTGGAGGGGGATGAAAATCAATGAAAGGAAAAATTAAAGTGTCATCATGAGCATGAAATGTAAACTCTCGAAAATCATGAAGAAAGCTTGAAAATAAGGATAATGACCCCATTAAAATAAAATAAAATGCCTATGAAAGTAATGTTTTTTTAAATTTTCTTTTTATAGTGTTCTAAATAAAACACAATGAAATCTAAGAATGTATGATGCAATTTTTTTGTATTTTCACAATGCAAATATATGAAATAAAATAATATAATAAATGAGATCCAAGCACAAAATTGACAACAATAGATCTAGATAGGTAGCCAAATGTAACTCCAAAATCAAACAAAGAAAGGGATGCATTAGGTTCACAAAAATATTTTGTATAAAAAATAGAAGCACTTAAATAAGGTGTGTAAATATAAAACTTTTAACTAACATTTTTTACAATAGAAAGAGAGGCTTCCAAACATAACTCACAATATAATCCAAATTAGATAAGAAAAACCTAAAGGGGTAAAGGGATGCCACTACTAAACCAAAATTAACTGAAGGAAGTATGCAAGGAAGTCCTCTTTCATGTAACACTAATTTGATTGAGAATATATAAATGTAAATGTGAAATTGAACCAATTGTTTTAAATTGAAAATTGTAAGATACATATGGGTGCTAAATATATCAAATTAGCTCAATTAAGATATGTGAATAGGTCTAGACAAAAAAGTGTAATAAATGATAAAATACTCACCTTGAAATGTGAAGGGAATATTCACTTTCACTCTAAAAATCATGGATCTAAACTTGTGAATGGACTTCTAGCTACAAATTTGTTATCACAACAAAAAACCAAAAAATTATTAATTTTCTTAGGATTCTAGGAAGACTTTGACCTAATAGTAAAGTGTTTGAACAATTTATAGGGAGATGGGCATATTCTAGGGACACAATACAAATGTTAACCCAACTTCTTCAAAAATAAAATTGGTAAGTGGTTTCTAGATATGTGATCATAATTCAGTTATCCTTCTTTTATACACAATAAAACTTGGTTTTTATTTTGGTTTGATGAGGGCTTGCCTTGGGCAAACCTTATATTGAGGAATTAACCTTAAAATTGAAATATAAAAATACTATTAAAGAAATTAATAATATTTAGTAGGACTAAATATATCAAATGAAAGATATAATTACCTTTGTAGATGCAATTAGCTTTGATATATGATCAAGTATGCAAATGCAATAACCTTGACTTAAAGAAACCAAAAGGAAACTATAGATATCAAAAACTTAAGAATGGATATGTATGAGATACTCCTTGATGGATAATGGAAGAGCATGACTTCTTTGGATGATACATCTACTCCCTAGAAGCCAAACTTCACTACCACCTTGAAGGAAGAAGCTTGATGAAAGAAGGAAATGCTTAATCTTGATGAATGCCTTGAGATGCTTGAAGAATGCTTTATGAACATGTGTATTGTTTCTCTTGGTTGTTTGTAAAATAATTTTGTGTAGATGAGATGAAAATTAAATTCTAAAGCCTCCCTATATAATAGTTTCTAGGATAAAAAGAAAGTAGGATGACCTAGGAGAAAGATTAATTAATTGGAAAACTTGAGGCACTTAGGGCCCCATAATTTGAATTCCTTGAGGAAGAAGATGACATAGGTTAACCTCTTCTATAATATTTCAACATGGTTTGACCTACTCTTAAAGGAGGCCATAGAAAGGGGTTCTAAAGGCCTTAGAGAATGTGCAAAAAGAATCAATAAATTCCAAACCTCTTGGGAGATATGACCCAAAAGATGATAAAATAACACTTAAAGGAACATGCTAAAATATGAGATATAACCTAGATATTAAAGAAATATTGGAAGGAATATGTGTGTGTGTGTGTGTGTGTGTGTGTGTGTGGGAGAGAGAGAGAGAGAGAGAGAGAGAGAGAGACCAAAACCACACTAAGGAGGGCTAAAAGGTCTAAAAATGAAGTGCTTTCATTTTAAGATAGTACAATATCGATATAATTTATCAAAAATATCATCAAATTTGTGCATGCTACTATATTTTTACAAACTCAAGATATGAGATTAAATCATGTATAGCACAATATCCAAAATTATACATCACTCAACTCAACGCTCTACAAAATTTGAGGAGAAATTGGTAGGATTGAGTTAGGCCAATGTTTCCCTTGATATAGGATCATACGTATAGACTATTATGTACTTATAACTCTGTCCCACTTCCATCTCATCTAAATAACCTTGTGTACTCTTTGTTACTAGAGAGGATTGAGATTGTCAGAGATGGAACTTTTGTCAAGTAAACCCTAGTGTGCAATGATGATCTTCCTTCGCCTGAGACCTAAGTATTTTATTTGATTTTCTTACATCAATATACAATTATTCATTTTGCAGTTTAATAATGAAAAATTAAATTGCAGTCATGTATGTACTGATGCTTGTACATGTATAATGTTTTGAAGACATAATTAGCATAGAATACTACTAGTATGGGCATAAAGCACATTGACAAGAGAGATTTGGTAGATAGCCAGTACAAGGTGGGCTATATTTAAACACCTTATTTCCAAGTTGATAATAAACTATATAGTCTCAACTTATAATGTTCATGTTGAGATTTAGCTAGATGGAGACAAAGGAAGATATCTAGTACAAGGTGGCTATATTGAAACATCTTATTGCCAAGTTGATAATAAACTAGTAGCAACTACTAGGTGGTTGTATTGAAACACAAAATGAAATTCATCTTGCATTATTTTGATTTTTCATAAATTATGTTCACTCTAAACAACCAAACATGTAACACAAATTTAAACAACATTTAAAATAGTTTATACATGTACAAATTAATAAATTTTTTATTTATTATCTATATATTTGTAACATAACAAAAAAATTGTAGACCTCTAAAGCATACAAACCTATGGGGGAAAACATTCCATCACTTTCTTCAGGTTTAATCAACTTTGTCCTCTCTTTAGTGCAATACCATTAATAGTAATTAACTGTTACATTTCCAAGCTCAATGACCACTACAAAGACATCCCTAGCACAAAAACATGTATACACAAGAGAAAACACTTCAAAATATGTATGTATGTATGTATGTATGCACACACACATGTATGTATAATTTAATTTATAAATTCTTGCCAATTTGGACCAATCTTGAAATATGGTCATAATCAATAGAAATCAAAGGAATGTCATCAAAGTTTTTATATTCATTTTCATTAACTATATCAATAACAAGAAGTGGCACCAAATTCCATGCACCTACATATCCATGTTCCTAGATGATGCATTTTTTAATAGTTTTCAACAATGCAATGACAAAAAATACATGAATAGTCACTCATGTACAATGTCCACTTATGAAAATTGTACTCAACCAAATTTATATATTATTTATTTTCTATCCTTAGGAAACCATGCACAATTTTCCTATCCATGCCCATATTTAATATTAAAATGAGATAAATTATGAATTTCATTTTTAAAATGTGAATAAAGGAAATCCAAAGTTTAAACAAGAAAATATATATAATATATTAAAAATGTGCATACATATTATCTCTCAAAATACTCTTAGTTGTCCTGCTCAACTCGTTATTGATGATTTGTCAACCTTGTTTGATGCAATATTTTTTGTAGCATTCAACAACACCATGTGCATTATTTATGAAAATTCCCTTATAATTCATTTGATACTTTCATAAAGCACATTTGATGGAAGCTCGAACACCATCATGTTCACCTTTTCCATGTTCTCTTCTCTTCTTCCATCCCTTGCACCCTCTCCCTTGTTCTTGCCTCTCCCCTTTCCTTATTTTATTCACTCCCTCTTTTCCTACTTCTCCCTCTTTCACTCTCATGCTCATCAATCTTTTTTTCTCCCTCTTCTTCCCCTCAAAAAACATTCTCTCTCTCAATCTTCTTTTCCTCTCCACACCATATCTCATACTCTCCCCTCTCCTCCTCTCCATCCCTGCTCTCCTTCCCTCTCTCTCTCTCTCTCTCTCTCTCTCTCTCTCTCTCTCTCTCTCTCTCTCTCTCTCTCTCTCTCCTCATTACTCCCTCTTGCACTCTCTCCTCTCCTCCTTTCTCCTTGCATCCTTCATGCACATTCTTCCTCTCTCCCTATCTCTCTCATTCTCTTCTCCCTTGGTCTCCCCTTTCTTCTCTTGCATGCTCTCCCTCCATCTCTCATACTCTCCCCACTCCTCTCTATCCTCCCTCTCTCCCCCCCTCTCTAACTCCAAACTCTCCCCTCTTCCTCCCCTCTATTTCACATTGCCCCCTTTCCTCCTCTTGATTACCTCTCTCCCTCCCTCTCTCTCTTGTACTGTACCTACACTTTCCCCCCTTGTTTTCTCCCATCCATACCTCATCTTTATCACATAGTCTCCTCCTCTCCCATTTTCTCCATCTCACACTCTCCTCTTCCCCTCCCTCTTCTTCCCTTAGGTTCTCTCTCTCCCTCCATTCTTCATGCCCTCTCCCCTCCATCTCTCATACTCTCTCATATCCTCCTCTCTATCCACTCCCATATTTTATCCCTCCTTCCCACTATATCTCCATCTCTCTCATCCTCTCCCTACCCATGTACTCCTTGTTTCTCTCACACTTTTCTCTCCCCCCCCCCTCTTGCACTCTCCCCTCTCGCACTCTTTCTCCCCTTCCCATTATCCCTCCATCTCTCTTTATTGTTGTCCCATCTCTCCTAACCCTTGTTCCCTCCCCTTGCTCTCCCCTCTCTCTCCCTCTTGCACTCTCCCATCTCCTCTCTATCGCTTCCCTCCCTCTCTCCCTCACATTATCTATTCTCCTCTCTCTCTTACATTCTCCCTCCCCTTGCTCCTTTTTCTCTCTTGCACACTCTCTCTCTCCTCTTTTCTCCCTCTCACACTCTCAACTCTCTCTTCGTCCCCCTTGAAACCTATCCTCTCCCTAACCTCTTCTTTCGCATACTCTCCCCTTCCAACTATCCCTCCCTCTATATTCATTGCTCTCCCTAGCCTCCAACCCCTTGTGCCTTCCCATTACTCCCATATTTCTCTTGTACTCTCTCTCTCTCCCTTTCTCTCCTCTCTCACACTCTCCCCTCTCCTCTTTATCACTTCCCTCGCTTGCCCCTTCCATTATCCTCCCCATTCTCTCTCTTATGCTCTCCCTCCCCTTGCTCCTTTTTCTCTCTTGCACACTCTCACCCCTGCCTTTTCTCCCTTACACTCTCAACTCTCCCTCCCTCCCCCTTGCCACCTATCCCTCCCTACCTTCTTATTCCCCCTCCCTCATCATCCCTTAGGTGCTCTCTCTCTCTCTCTCTCTCTCTCTCTCTCTCTCTCTCTCTCTCTCTCTCTCTCTCTCTCTCTCTCTCTCTCACCATCTCCCTCTCTCTCTCTAAATTATGATGATAAGATGTTGCAATTGCAATGGATAACCATTGCCTAAGTGATAGTGCCAAAAATTGGCTCCCATCAGACATGCATCAGAGTTTTTCCATTACACATTGCAACAAAAACCTCGTTCATCACAATTATGATGATAAAATTCAACACAATTTGGTAAAAAATAGGGCAAATATTCATAGTGATACTATCGTAAATATGATAGGTTAGCATTGCAATTGTGAGATCAAACATGTTCAATTTGTTGTCATAATAACAACAATCATGTTGTATAACTAATACTCAACCATCAGAATGCCTGTTGTAACCACAAAAGTAGGTGATAGTAGTAGTATGGGTGTGATGGCTCTCTGTCATCTTTGTCTATCACAAGTGCAATAGATATGCAATGACAGTGCTCTTATTCCAACGACCTTCCATTAGATAGGATGTCATAATTGTGATGACTACTGATATATTAAAACAAACATTTGTTCTTCTTTGTTAGAGATACATTTTACTATGTTGATCACATGTGTACACTATTTAGTCCAGGTGATATAGTTTCATCTTTTACCCCTCTCATAGAGATTGTGTTTGACATTCTTCTAAGTTGTCTGATTGATACTACTTCTGCTCAAGCATTTCACAAATAGTGTTGCATTTGCATTTCCTTTTTATATTACTATAGATAAGAATCTCAATGTCATAATTATTTCTCGATGCAGGAAGCTGTGGATTCAACATACATTTTGTGTACAACATTAGTTTATTAAGGCCTTGAGATGAAAATAGGCAAACCACCACCAAAAGGCCACTTGGAAACATTTGGTGGTGGTCTGCTTGTTTTCATATCAAGTCGTCAATAAACTAATGTTGCACACAAAATATATGTTCAATCCATGACTTCCTTCATGGAGAAATAATCATGACATTGGGCTTCTTATCTATAGTAATATAAAAAGGAAATGGAAATGCAACACTATCTGTGAAATGCTTGAGCAGAAGCAGTATCAATCAGATAAATTAGAAAAATCTCTAACACAACCTCCATGAAAAGGGCTAAAGAGGAAACTACATGACCTATGCTAAACAATGTACACATGTGATCAACATAGTAAAATGTAGTTCTAACAAAGAAGAACAATTTTTTTTAACATGTTCTTTAGATATTTTCCTTGTGGTATCATTCAATGTTATATCTCATGTCTCGACACATGATGAAATATTGTGTTGTATTTACTTATCTACACATCTCCCAAGGGATTTACCACACCTTTTTATTGCTTAACATTGCTTTTACAAGTTCCTTTCAATGTGGTGCAGCTTCATTCATGTAGCAGAAATTTCCTTCTTCTGAAACACACTCCATTTTCTCTCTTGCAGGTCTACTTAATATTGCAAACATCCTCAATTGCGCAAGGTCTACTTTAACTATTTTCTTCTAAATCTATTTGTCTTTTATTATCTTTTTATAATAGTTAATTTCAATGGAAAATATTTAATACATAGCATAATATATGTATCCCCTAAAATCAATGAGCCCAGTTGCTTCTACCAAGTTCGAGTTCCTTTTGTTGTTGATGGTGTTGTCAAAGCTCCTTTTCTTTTGTTGATCCACTCTACCTGATGGTGTTTCAATGGGGGATGTGTGTCTTCCTTTCTCATCTCTTGCTTGGAGGTTCCTCTTTCTCATATGGTTTTGGTCACAACTTTTGTTGGTGTGGCTATCCCTATGGTTGCAAAGATTTGAACTCTAAAAGCATGTATATTCCATCTTTGAATTAGTATATTGTGACAAGGCTCATTGAATAGAACATAGATCAACCTAATATTAAATAGAGGTTAATTGAAATTAGATCACAAAAATTAATCAAAATGTAGTATACAAACAATATGAGAAAATTTTACATGTGAGAGTTCGAGCAGAATTATGGAAGCATGCAAAGATTTTACACAAATAATATTGTGCTTTGATTCTTCCACTACCATGAGGGATACATGTTTATTTTTCAAAATATGAAAGAGCATCTTGTAGTTCCCAGCTTCTACTATTGAGAGATGGGATATTGGGAAACTTCTCATTCTTCATCTATTGATTATGAAATGTCTTCTTTACCAGTATGCATTTGTGAAAGAATATGAAACATGGAATGATGGTCATTAGTAGTATAACAAATACTTGGTAGTAGAGTGCCTAATTTTTTTGGAGTGATTTTTAGTTTGTAATTCTGATACACGTTGAGTCTATATAGTTGAGGAATACTTCACATTGAATCATGTGATAAATCTGGGTTATCAATATCAAGTAGTTTGTGGTATCAAGTTCATGTTTGATGGAATGGTTGAAAGGCTCCCATTGTACTAAAATATTACTACAACTAATGTATTTGTCCCAACATTGTAAGTACAAGCTTAAAATTAGCATACTGAATAAGCTCACAATCAGAAAGAAAAGATGAAACATGGACAAGTCATATACATAATGGAGAAGTCACTAATCCAAGTTGCAATTTGGGTCCAAATGTAGTAGTGATCAGTAATTGTTTCAAGTCCAAAATATCTTCTACATAAATAGAGTCATTCATCATAATTTAAAGATCATTTCTAATTTAAAAAGTATGGAAAATGAGAGGGTTTGAAGATCATTTCCATTCCTTTATTGTTTAAGGTGATAGAGATCAGTCCCTATCATTTATGATTTGAAATGGTAAGCTAAGAGAACTCTAGCAGCCACACATTAGTTATTTGGAGCCTAAGTTCAAGCAACTGCCATCTGGGTGATTCCATTCCAATCAATTAGACAACCTCAACTCCAAACCTTTACCAAAACTAAAATTCTATTTTTTGGACCTCTAGAAGTCTTTACTAGTGAGTTAAATTTGATTACAGGTCTAATTATGAACATTTATTAGTAAGACAAGACCTTGATTTCAGATTGGATGTTGGTAAATAATGATTCAAATCTAATTACAACCTCCATATCCAAGGAAGATAGTCATATTTCATCCATTCATCACCATTTGGTGAGGTCTAAATTCATTTCTAGAATTTTTTTAGCTTCATATTAGATCTCATTCTGATGGGCACAGGTAGGAAAGAACGGGGAAAGAAAACCTCCTGTCTTGCCCGAGACCTTAATCCTGTATCATACATTCATAAAAGGGGCATACCCCAGTAATTACATCAGTCTAGATTACACCAGTTTAAATGTCTATCCGATGAGGTTCCAAATTGGCGATAAGAAAACTTGCAACTGATCTAAATTCACCACCATCAACATATGTTAGGAGTTAAGGATAAACCATAAAAGGAAACCATGGGGAGTCATTTCAACATCATAAATGAAATCATTAAAATAGTAAGATGGAATAAATATTTACTATTTACTAATATTATATACCTAATAATTTTATTCTACATTGATGATAAATATCATTAAAAAAATTATGTTTTGAACTTGAAAATTTATTTAAAATACTTTTCATGACAAAGTAGCAAAAGGTTTGAGTGAGAGAACTAACAAATAAAATGAGAAAGTCTCAAAAGAAGGTGTACATGTAAGAAAGTGTCATAATCAAGAAGTCATCCTTCAGAAAATTAGAATGAAAATAATTGTCTTTGTTGCAAAAAACATTTTTGATTTGTTATGAAAATGATTTTTTATAGGATAGAAATTGTCTAAATTCTTTTTCTAAGTTTTAGTAGAATGACATTTTATTTCTATCATTAGCATGTCCAAATACAATGGATGCATGTTACTTTTCTAAGTTTTGATAGAATGACATTTTTTCTATAATTTGCATGTCCAAATATAATGGATACATTAATTTAGCTAATTTAATAAATATAAATTAATTTAGATTAAAAATACATAGTTTTATATTAATATATTATAAAATGAAATGCTAAATTATGAAATTAAATAAATATACAAATAGAAGTATTGAATTTTATGATTAAATAAATTTATTATTTTTTGTTACAATTTAAAATTGTAATTATTTATGAATTGTAAATGTGATTTTTAAATAATCAATTTTTAAAAAATTTATGTTGAATTTATTATTTTATTTGACATAAAATGTTCTAAATACTAACACATAACAACAATTTTTTTATAAAATACGGATATTAACTATACTAGGGTTGATTTATGAATATTTAAGTAATTATATATAATATTCAATTATATTACAATATTAAGATAAGATTGGGCTTAAATTCATACAATTTTATTTTGATTATCAAAAAATTTTGTCTATTTTCTGTTAAGACTAAATGTCTATTTGTTTCATCAAAACCTCTGTATTAATTGTACCCACTTTCCCTCCTGACAAAGATATCACTCCTATCGAGTTATTGTTGCAACTAATAAAATTATCTACAACGAGAACACACGTATTTTGTGCATAAATCTTAAAATTAAAGGTCCATATGTATTTTCAACTATTTTGAGTGTATAAATTTTGTCATTTCATTGAAAATTACTACGATAAAATAATCAAATGGTTATGGATAGGGCTGGTTGAAGATAAAGAACACAGAGATCCAAAGAAGGCAACGAGTTCAATGTGGAGTAGAAATATTGAAGTTACTGACATACAAAAACAATTGAAAGCAACGAAGATGAAATGGAGATAAATATAACAGTTAATAGAATGTAGAAAATTGAGAGGACTGGAGTTGATCTTGAAATGCAGACAAATCCAGTAGATAAGAGAACAAAAATTGAAAAGTAGAAAACTGAAAGCAGTGAAGGTTAAATGCAAATAGACTCAATCAGAAGGCAGAAAATTGAAGACTCTGAATTCAACAGGCACCAGGCTGAAGGAATATGAACCTGAATTTGAAACGTCCAAACGTCCAGACTTGGTACAAAACCCAGCAAGGGAATGAAAGCCTCCTAATCTATGCATGGGATTACATGGTAAAACAAAAGTTGAAACATTACCTAAGTGCTGGAATGGCAAAATATCACCTTACAGGATATATATATATATATATATATATATATATATATATATATATATCTTTGTGGGTTTTGTACTTGTGTAATTTATGTTTTACAGATGCTCTTTACCTCTGGAGGCAGTTGAATATACAGTAAATAAACTTCAGTAATTGAGAAACTATAAGAGGATCGCACACCTTTAAGTTGAGGATGCCTGGAGGGAGCAGCTGCCCAAAATTGTGCACCTCAAGAAAGATGGTGACCAAGTCCTCTGCTATAATCTATTAAGCACAACGTAATAGAACATTGTAAGAAATGTTTGCATGCCAGAGCTCTTCTCATCAGACGATGCCCTCAAAATGGTGGTGCCTAGTTTCTTAAATGGCGAAGGAGTAAATGAAGTAGCCTTCAATAGCACATCCAGAGCCATGGAATGGTCTCTGAGTAAGAAATGATTTATGAAGAGGTGAAGAAAGCGTCGAGAGGAGGCTCATGTGAAGTGCTATATTTAGGGAATTTGGGGAAACTGTGCTATTGTGAAAGAGACACTAGGCAAGGAGCAGTGTAACAGGGGGCACCCCTTTCTCAAAGTATCCATCTGTCATGTTGTAACCATTTTGCTGTTGGTATGGGTATTTAATTTCTATTGAATTTTAATTTTTGAATGTTATTTTTGAGTATGTAATATGTTACTATGTTGAATGTTGGATGGTTCTAGTTCAAGTTATAATTTTGCTATGTTCAAATAATTTAATTTAGTATGTTCTATTGAAATATTATTCCATAATAACTAGCATTTCAAGTTCTAATGTATACTATACAACATCTCTCTCTACTCCATTCTCCCCCTATCACTGTCCCCAAAATGAAACCCATTTTCCCTGCATCCCGAAAACTCATCCCACTGTCCTGATACACCCCAGTACTGATATTACACTGAAAAGGAGTCAATTGTTATCAACTTTGAAGGTGTTCATGTTTGATCTACATTTCTACAATGAACATGACCCGAGAGATCCCTAGGCTGATGACTTGCAGGATCAAAGCATTTATGGAATTTGTTAACAGGGGCTCAAAAGAATTTCTTAGCCGGTCTTGATTGGAAGGATTGGGGAGAAAGACACTGCTAGGGTTTCACACCACCTAAAGAGGCCAAGCTAAAGTTCCAAGTCAAAGCTGAGGGACAAAAGGATTACATATCCTATTAAGTTATCATGTCTTTGAAAACCAAATTGCATTTATAAAAAATACTACACGAAAATCAAAATTTATTTCGTAATCAGTAAAATTGATAAATGTGTTCCTCAACAAAGCCCATTAGAGTTGGACACCATCACTCTAAAACACTATGATTATATCATTTCTCTCTATGCACTGTCATTTCATCTATATTGCTACGCTTTGTCCAAGTGTTATAAGTTGGATTCCAAAATCAAACATAAGCCTTTCAGTCTGTAAAATATTATAAATCCATTACAAATGTATAATGTATCCGAAGTTCTATGAGTATAGTTCTCTAAGATGGCTTCACCAGATTTCTGTAACTTAAGAAGACTTATTGTACAGTGCTATGGAAGGGGGCTTGTTGGAAAATTCAATGGGTGCTGATAGGATATTTTAGGGTTATTTCAATATAGATAGATGTCCTCTCAAATTTCTAGTTTAGTTTATGCTTAATACTTCAAATCTCTAGAATTAGTTTATGCATAATACTTTAAAGCTCCAAAATTATACCAAATGGTACTCTTATGAATTGCATTATTTAGCATGTTGAGTAATAAAAAAATAAAGAGTAATATTTTCCCCCTCCCCTCCCCCTATTTTTTCCCTCTCGCACTCTTTACTTTCCTTTCCTCCCCATTGCCCCAGTCTCCACTCCCCTTCACCCTTTTCTTCATTTCCACTCTCACTCCCTCCTCTTCCACATTCTACACTCTCCCCTTGCCCATCTCTCTCTATCCCACTCCTCCCCCTCCCTCCCTTATTTTCCCTCGATCTCTCTTCCTTCTCCATGTCACTCACCATCTCCCCTTTGTCCCCATTCTCACTCCCCCTATTTTTTTCCCTCTCACACTCTCGCTTCCCCCTTGCTCCATTCCACAGTCCCCCCCACCTCTCGCCCTTTTCTTTATTTCCACTCTCCCTCCTTCCCCCTGCCCTTTTCTCCATATCCACTCCCCCTTGCCATTCTCTCTCTATCCCACTCCTCCCTCCCTCATTTTCCCTTGATCTCTCTCCCCTTCTCCATGTCCTCATCTCCCCTTTGTCCCCTCCCCTCCCCTCCCCACTTTTCTCCATTTCCACTCTCCCTCCCTCCCCTTGCCCCACTCTCTATCCCCCTCCCTCCCTCACTTTCCCTTGTTGTCTCTCCCCATCTCCATGTCATCATCTCCCCTTTGTCCCTTTTGCTCCCCCCCTTTTTACCTTGTCACACCCTCCACTCTCCCTCCCCCTTGCCCCACTCCCCCCACCCTTTTCTCGATTTCCACTCCCCCTCTCTCCCCCTTGCCACTCTTTCTCTCTCCCACTCCTCCTCCCTCCCTCATTTTCCCTCGATCTCTCTCCCCTTCTCCATGTCCCCATCTCCCCTTTGTCCCGTCCCTTCCCCTCCCCCACTTTCTCCATTTCCACTCTCTCTCCCTCCCTCCCCTTGCCCCACTCTTCCCCCACCCTCTCTCTCTCTCTCTCTCTCTCTCTCTCTCTCTCTCTCTCTCTCTCTCTCTCTCTCTCTTCTTCCTTTTGTCCCACCCCCTACCCCCCAGTCCTCTCCCTCCCTCATTTTCCCTCGGTCTCTCTCCCATTCTCCATGTCCCCATCTCCCATTTGTCCCCTCTACTCCCCCCTTTTTTCCCCCTCACACTTTCCACTCTCCCTCCCTTTCCCTTTCCCTCTCCTTGCCCCACTCTTCCCCCACCCTCCCTCACCTTCCATCTCTCTCTCTCCCCATCTCCCATTTCCCACCTCCCCTCCCCCCCCCACTCTTCCCCCACCCTCGCTCTCTCTCTCTCTCTCTCTCTTCTTCCTTTTGTCCCACCCCCTACCCCCCAGTCCTCTCCCTCCCTCATTTTCCCTCGGTCTCTCTCCCATTCTCCATGTCCCCATCTCCCATTTGTCCCCTCCCCTCCCCCCTTTTTTCCCCCTCACACTTTCCACTCTCCCTCCCTTTCCCTTTCCCTCCCCTTGCCCCACTCTTCCCCCACCCTCCCTCACCTTCCATCTCTCTCTCTCCCCATCTCCCCTTGCCCCACTCCCCCCACCCTTTTCTCGATTTCCACTCCCCCTCTCTCCCCCTTACCACTCTTTCTCTCTCCCACTCCTCCTCCCTCCCTCATTTTCCCTCGATCTCTCTCCCCTTCTCCATGTCCCCATCTCCCCTTTGTCCCCTCCCTTCCCCTCCCCCGCTTTCTCCATTTCCACTCTCTCTCCCTCCCTCCCCTTGCCCCACTCTTCCCCCACCCTCTCTCTCTCTCTCTCTCTCTCTCTCTCTCTCTCTCTCTTCTTCCTTTTGTCCCACCCCCTACCCCCCAGTCCTCTCCCTCCCTCATTTTCCCTCGGTCTCTCTCCCATTCTCCATGTCCCCATCTCCCATTTGTCCCCTCCCCTCCCCCCCTTTTTTCCCCCTCACACTTTCCACTCTCCCTCCCTTTCCCTTTTCCTCCCCTTGCCCCACTCTTCCCACACCCTCCCTCACCTTCCATCTCTCTCTCTCCCCATCTCCCATTTCCCCCCTCCCCTCCCCCCCTTTCTCCATTTCCACTCTCCCTCCCTCCCCTTGTTGCTCTCTCTATCCCCGTCCCTCCCTCACTTTTCCTTGTTGTCTCTCCCCTTCTTCATGTCACAATCTTCCCTTTATCCCTTTCCCTCCCCCCCCCCCCTTTTTCCTCAACACCCTCCACTCTCCCTCCCACTCCCCTCGCCCTTTTCTCAATTTCCACAATGCCTTTCTCTCTATCCCACTTCTCCTCCCTTCCTCATTTTCCTTTGATCTCTCTTCCCTTCTCCATGTCCCCATCTCCCCTTTGTCCCCTCCCCTCCCCCTTTTCTCCATTTCCACTCTCCCTCCCTCCCCTTGCCCCACTCTCTATCCCCCTCCCTCCCTGACTTTCCCTTGTTGTCTCTCCCCTTCTCCATGTCACCATCTCCCCTTTGTTCCTTTCACTCCCCCCTTTTTACCCTCTCACACCCTCCACTCTCCCTCCCCCTTGCCCCACTGATCCCCCTGCCTTTTTCTCAATTTCCACTCCCCCTCCCTCCCCTTTGCCACTCTCTCTCTATCCCACTCCTCCTCCCTCCCTCATTTCCCCTTCTCCATGTCCCCATCTCCCCTTTGTCCCCTCCCCTCCCCTCCCCCCTTTTCTCCATTTCCACTCTCCCTCCCTCCCCTTGCCCCACTCTTCTCCTACCCTCCTTCACTTTTTGTCTCTCTCTCTCTCTCTCTCTCCACCATCTCCCTTTTGTCCCCCCCCCCATCCCCTACTCCTCTCCCTCCCTCATTTCCCCTCGATCTCTCTCCCCTTCTCCATGTCCCCATCTCCCCTTTGTCCCCTCCCCTCCCCTCCCCCCTTTTCTCCATTTCCACTCTCCCTCCCTCCCCTTGCCCCACTCTTCTCCCACCCTCCTTCACTTTTTGTCTCTCTCTCTCTCTCTCCACCATCTCCCTTTTGTCCCCCCCCCCCCCCCCCATCCCCCACTCCTCTCCCTCCCTCATTTTCCCTCGGTCTCTCTTCCATTCTTCATGTCCCCATCTCCCATTTGTCCCCCTCGCACTTTCCACTCTCCCTCCCTTTCCCTTTCCCTCCCTCACTTTGCCTTGTTGTCTCTCCCCTTCTCCATGTCACAATTTGCCCCTTGTCCCTTTCCCTCCCCCCACCTTTTTCCCTCAACACCCTCCATTCCTCCCTCCCTGTTGCCCCATTCCCCACTCACCCTGCCATTTCCTCGATTTCCACTCCGCCTTCCTCCCCCTTGCCACTTTCTCTCTATCCCACTCCTCCTCCCTCCCTCATTTTCCCTCATTTTCTCTCCCCTTCTCCATGTCCCCATGTCCCCTTTGTCCCCTCCCCTCTCCCCTTTTCTCCATTTCCACTCTCCCTCCCTCCCCTTGCCCCACTCTTCCCCCGCCCTCCCTCACTTTCTATCTCTCTCTCCATCTCCCCTTTGTACCCCACCCCTCCCCCTCGCCGCTCCCCACCATTTTCCCTCGGTCTCTCTCCCCTTCTCCATGTCCCCATCTCCCCTTTGTTCCCTCCCCTCCCCTCTTTTCTTCATTTCTACTCTCCCTCGCTCGACTTGCCCCACTCTTTCCCCGCCCTCCCTCACTTTATGTCTCTCCCTCCCTTTCTCCATGTCACCATTTCCCCTTGCCTCTCTCTCTCTCTCTCTCTCTCTCTCTCTCTCTCTCTCTCTCTCTCTCTCTCCCTCATTTTTTCTCAGTTTCTCTCCCCTTCTCCATATCCCCTTTGTCCCCTCCCCTCCCCCTTTTTCTCCATTTCCACTCTCCCTCCACTCCCCCTCCCTCTCCCTTGCCACTTTCTCTCTATCCCACTCCTCCTCCCTCCCTCATTTTCTCCCTGTCTCTCTCCCCTTCTCCATGTCTTCATCTCCCCTTGCCTCTCTCTCTCTCTCTCTCTCTCTCTCTCTCTCTCTCTCTCTCTCTCCCCTCTCCCACTCCTCCTCTCTCTGTCATTTTTGCTTGGTCTCTCTCCCCTTCTCCATGTCCCTATGTCCCCTTTGTCCCCTCTCCTCCCCCCTTTTCTCCAATTTCACTCTCCCTCCACTACCCCTCCCTCTCCCTTGCCACTTTCGCTCTATCCCACTCCTCCTTCCTCCCTCATTTTCCCCTAGTCTCTCTCCCCTTCTCCATGTCTTCATCTCCCCTTTGTCCCCTCCCCCCTTTTCTCCATTTCCACTCTCCCTCCAGTACCCCTCCCCTTTTCTCGATTTTCACTTCCCCTCCATCCCCCTTGCCACACTCTCTCTCTATCCCACTCCTCCTCCCCCCTCCCCATTTTAGTCTCCACCCTCTTCTCCATGTCCCCATCTCCCCTTTTTCCCCACCTCCCCTTTTCTCAATTTCCACTCCCCCTCCATCCCCCTTGCCACTCTCTCTCTATCCTCCTCCTCCCTCCCTCATTTTCTCTTGGTCTCTCCCCCCTTCTCCATGTCCACATCTCTCCTTTGTCCCCTCCCTTCCCCCCCTTTTCTCCCTTGCCACTTTCTCTCTATACCACTCCTCTTGCCTCCCTCATTTTCCCCCTGTCCCTCTCCCCTTCTCCATGTCTTCATCTCCCCTTGCCTCTCTCTCTCTCTCTCTCTCCCTTCTTCATGTCCCCATGTCCCCTTTGTCCCCTCTCCTCCCCCCTTTTCTCCATTTCCACTCTCCCTCCACTCCCCCTCCCTATCCCTTGCCACTTTCTCTCTATCCCACTCCTCCTCCCTCCTTCATTTTCCCCCAATCTCTCTCCCCGTCTCCATGTCTTCATCTCCCCTTTGTCACCTCCCCCCTTTTCTTCATTTCCACTCTTCCTCCACTCCCCCTCCCCTTTTCTCGATTTCCACTTACCCTCCATCCCCCTTGCCACACACTCTCTCTATCCCACTCCTCCTCCCCCCTCCCTCATTTCGGTCTCCCCCACTTCTCCCATTTGTCCTCCCCCTCCCCTTTTCTCGATTTCCACTCCCCCTCCATCCCCCTTGCCATTCTCTCTCTATCCTCCTCCTCCCTCCCTCATTTTCCCTTGGTCTTTCTCCCCTTCTCCATGTCCCTATCTCCCCTTTTTCCCCTCCCTTCCCCCCCTTTTCTCCATTTCCACTCTCCTTCCCTCCCCTTGCCCCACTCTTCTTCCACCCTCCCTCACTTTCCGTCTCTCTCTCCCCTTCTCCATGTCACCATTTCCCCTTTGTCCTTTCCCACTACTCCCCCTCCCTCCCTTACTTTCCCTTGCTCTTTCTCCCCTTCTCAATGTTACCATCTCACCTTCTCTCTCTCTCTCTCTCTCTCTCTCTCTCTCTCTCTCCTCCCTACCCTCCCCCTTTTCCTTTCCCTCTCCCACTGCTTCCCCTCCCTCCGTTACTTTCCCCTGCTCTCTCTCCCCTTCTCCATGTCACCATCTCCCCTTTGTTCCTTGACCTTCTCTCTCTCTCTCTCAATTGTCCCCCTTGTTCTCTCATCCTCTTTAATGTTCTACCTAATCTTGTCCCCCTTGTCCTCCCCTTCCTCCCTCTTCTCTCTTGTACTTTCTCTCTCCCCTATTCTCCCTCTCACAATGCTCTCCCTACCATTGTCCCCTTGTACTCCACCTTCTCTCCTCTCTTGTACTCTCTCTCTCTACTCTCTCTCCCCCTTGCCCCCTCTCCCCTCCTCGCCATCTTCTTACCTCGACCCTCCCTCCACTCCTCTCTCCCCCTCTTGTGCACTAAGATATTTATACCTATCTTAGCTCTAAATATAGTAGTTGTACTAAATGAATACATAAATTTATTGTAAACATTTCATAACTATAATTAATATAAAATATATAAATTTCTTTTGGAGGGATAAAAATACCTCTCTACAAACTCTTAAATGATAGCACTCTTTGACTTTGTTCTTTTGTATAATGAAATGAACCCTACACATTTCATATGATAATCATCATATGAATATTTTTCTATATTGACTTCAAACTTCTCACTCCTTAGCATAAGTAAGGAAACCACACATCAAATGACCGAACAACGCTTGGGCTGTGGAACACCTACCAAATTGCACTGTCAAATTCCAAGTTATCAGTTTCAAAGCAATTAATACAGAAAACCAAAATCGTTCCTGACTCTTTCAAATTCATTTAATTTTACCATACCAATGTATTCATTGGAAATTAAAAAGAGACAACTGGAGTTTTCATCTCAATCAAATTTGTACATTCACAAAGCTGTTACTAATTTTAACAGTTAAGTTGCAGATTAAATCGCCATACAAAGGCTCTTGTCATTAGACAATACCCTTCAATGGTACATCTCATCAGACAATGCACTCAAAATGATGGCAAAGAAATACAATGTTATAATTCTTGAAAAGAAGCTATGCACTCTTAATTTAAACGATGCTTGACATCACTGGAAGGAACAAAAAATGGCGGTTGAAGATAAAGAACATAAAGATACAAAGAAGGCAATGAGTTCAATGTGGAGGAGTAGAAATGTTGAAGTTAATGACATACAAAAACAATTGAATGCAACGGAGATGAAATGGAGACAAATATAACAGTTCATAGCATGTAGAAAACTGAGAGTACTGGAGTTGATCTTGAAATGCAGACAAATCCAATAGATAAAAAAACAAAATTTGAAATGCAGAAAATTGAAAGCAATCAAGGTTAAATGCAAATTAGACTCTGTGAATAATCGAAAGGCAGAAAATTGAAGACCATGAACCTGAAACACTAAAAATACAAGCTGGAATGGGGTATGAATTCAACATGAACCTGAATTTGAAACGTCCAAACTTCCAAAGGCACCAAAACATATAATCTCATAAATATTGAGACAGACTTGGTACAAAACCGAGCAAGGGAATCGAACCCTCCTAATCTAAGCACGGGATTACATGGTAAAACAAAATTTGAAACATTACCTAAGTGCTCGAATGGCAAAATATCACGTTACAGGATATATATATCTTTATGGGTTTCGTTATACAGATGCTCTTTACCTCTGGAGGCATTTGAATATCCACTCCACTCAAATTAGTAAATTACCAAACATTTTACAATACAGTAAATAAACTTTAGCGATTGAGACACTATAAGAGAATCGCACACCTTTAAGTTGAGGATGCTTGCAGGAAGCAGCTGCCCAAAATTGTACACCTCAAGAGACACAACATTTTAAGAAATGTTTGCATGCCAGAGCTCTTCTCATCAGACGATGCCCTCAAAATGATGATGCCGAGTTTCTTAAATTTTGAAGGAGTAAATGAAGAAATAGCCTTCAATAGCACATCCAGAGCCATGGAATGGTCTCTGAGTAAGAAATGATTTATGAAGAGGTGAAAAAAGCGTCGAGAGGAGGCTGATGTGAAGTGCTATATTTAGGGAATTTGGGGAAACTATGCTATTGTGAAAGAGACATTAGGAAAGGAGCAGTGTATTAGAGGCACCCCTTCTCTCAAACTTCAAAGTATCCATCTGTCATGTAACCATGTTGCCATTGGTATGGGTATTTGAATTTCTATTGAATTTTAATTTTTGAATGCAATTTTTGGGTATGTAATATGTTACTATGTTGATGTTGGAGTTAATGTTCGAATGGTAGTCAATAATAATTGTTGCACATGTGGCAAGCCTTGTTGAGCTGCTGGCAACACAAGTTTAGTTTAGGATTGAGTCAAAGAGTTTTAATTTGAATCAAGTTCTTATTTTAGATGTGTTGAGTTAGGTGTCTATAAGTTTTAGTTAGTGTCAAGTTTATGTGTGTTGTGTCAATCATTAAGTAGTTTGTTGTCAATCTAATTAGCAATCATTTAAGAATGTTGTTGAGTCAAGCTATCGTATAAATTGGCATCTATTATTCAATAAAATTACAAGCTGAAAGTTCTTTCTTCTCTTCTTTTTTACTTCTTTTCTATTTTCCAATAGTTGAATGTCGGATGGTTCTAGTTCAAGTTGCAATTTTGCTATGTTTAAGTAATTTAATTTAGTATGCTCTATCGAAACATTATTCCATAACTAGCATTTCAAGTTCTATATGTATACTCTACAACACTACTCTCTACTCCATCCCCCCTATCGTCATCCCCAAAATGAGGCCCATTTTCCCCGCATCCCGAAAATTTTCCCACTGTCCGATACACCCAGTACTGATATTACACTGAAAAGGAGTCACTTGCTATAAACTTTGAAGGAGTCCATGCTTGATCTACATTTCTACAATGGCCTTGACCCGAGAGATCCCTAGCTAGGCTGATGACTTGCAGGATCAAAGCATTTATGGAATTTGTTAACAGGGGCTCAAAAGAATATCTGAGCTGGTCTTGATTGCGAGGATTGGGGAAAAAGGCACTACTAGGGTTTCACACCACCTAAAGAGGCCAAGCTAAAGTTCCAAGTCAAAGCTGAGGGACAAAAGGATTACATATCCTATTAAGTTATCAAGTCTTTGTAAACCAAATTGCATTTATGGAAAATACTACACGAATTTTGTAATCAGTAAAATTGATAAATATTTTCCTCAACAAAGCCGATTAGAGTTGGACACCATCACTCTAAAACACTATGATTATATAATTTCTCCCTATGCACTGTTGTTTCATATTGCTACCCTTTGTCCAAGTGTTATAAGTTGGATTCCAAAATCAAAGATAGCCTCCCTCCTCTTCAGTCTGTAAACTATTATCAATCCATTACAAATGTATAATGTATCCGAAGTTCTATGAGTATAGTTCTCTAAGATGTCTTCACCAGATTTTTGTAACTTAAGAAGACTTATTGTAAGGTGCTATAGAGGGGAATTGTTGAAAAATTTAGTGGGTGCTGATAAGATGTTTTGGGATTATTTTAATATAGATGTCCTCTCAAATTTCTAGTTTAGTTTATGCTTAATACTTTAAAGCTCCTAAATTATATCAGATGTTGCTCTTATGAA
This sequence comes from Cupressus sempervirens, assembly GCA_028749045.1. Lineage (NCBI taxonomy): Eukaryota > Viridiplantae > Streptophyta > Pinopsida > Cupressales > Cupressaceae > Cupressus > Cupressus sempervirens. The sequence goes on along the minus strand of CM053786.1, from coordinate 345,024,258 downwards.
TTGCATTATTTAGCATATTGAGTAATAAAAAAAAAACTAGTAATAATTGAAAAATTTGAGATGATTGACACGTGACAGACAAAAGTCTAAGTTGGTAGGACAATTTCTAACTCCCCACCTTTTTGACCCACATAAGTTTGCATACTAAAAAGTAGAGACTACTATCTTTTAAGAAAAGATTTTAATTAATCTTGTAGCATTTTATTTTTGTTCCTTCCATGTGACCTCATGGTTCTTAAAGTTAGATCCTAAAGCCCCTCCATAAGACTGCACCCTTAAGATCCCAGAGTTACGTAATAGCCTCCCTCCTTTTCAGTTTGTAAAAATCAGTTTATAACAGAGGAGACTGCAGGAACAAAACCCACATAATTGCAGATGTTGATGTTACTCAGATCTCCATAAGTTCCCCCACCTTTAGTCTCCAAAAGAGCACATTATTTTAAGCATCATCTTCTATAGAATCCAATTATAGATCTCTCAATATTTTGTTCAGCCTCTTAAGAAGCTATCCTCCTTAGGTGATGATCAGAGACCAGGGATCCCATTGATAAGCATTCAAACATTTTATATTGCATGTTTTTGTGCTGTAGTACTAATAAGCATTCAAGAATTCAATAGAGGAGATAATTGAAAAGTGATATGTAGGCAAGCAACTTTAATACTAATGAGTAATGTTCAGGAATTCAATAGAGGAGATAATTGAAAAGTGATATGTAGGCAAGCAACTTTAATAAAAATGAGCAATGGACTATGGATTCACAGTCAAAACTCCACCGACAAAGTGAATAAGAAAAGAAAACCAACTCTCTCATTATCATTCTAGTTATATTCCCTTCAACCACTCACTTGCATATCATTCTGGTTTTATTCTCTTCAACCACTCCCTTGCTCCCTTGCAATGTGTTGCATGTACCAAGAGGTTTTCCCCATCCTCATACCTACTCATTACCCTTCTCATTGAGCCTCTTCCCACATTCACTTTTCAACATTGAGCTTCCACTCAGCACCATATCAGGACAGTTGAGTACAAGGATATGGTTATGGCCCCATCACATCAATCTTTCAGGTTTGACTGAGTTCTACCCATTCATCCAACCATGAAAGAAGTGTTCAGTAGGACTAGTCACTTCTATGACATCACTATCAGGATTTAACTGCGTAGTTTTGAGTCAAATTTATTGACCCATGTTTCATGAGTAGTCATACTCATAGTTTGATTTACCATAGAAATTATCTCCTCCTTATCACTAGTCACTCCAATTACCTCTGGAATCAGTTCTTTCAAGATTGTATAGCTAATAAATTAATTGATTCACTCTACCTGCCAGTTCATTTCAAAAGAAAGTCCATGTTTAGTATTTTTTAATATACACTAATGACCTTGATGAGTTTAGCAGTTTAGACTTGTGAGATGACTTGAAGGAACAAGAAACATAGAGGGAGGAAGAATAACAACCCCTTTACAGATCCATTAATACGATGAAAACACTCTCCCACCCCGGTCCGGAGTATAAAATTTTAACATATATAAGGTAAATGAGAATCAATTTAAGTCTTGATGATGACCTAAATACTACAATACCTTTCAATAATGGATCTTTTTTAACTTTATATTGCTAAACCAAATGTCATTGTAGACTGTGTGTCACTTACTGAAGTGTTTCTCTGATTATTTTATTCATTAAAAATGCCTATCCACACTTCCTATCCCTCTTGAGATAGACCATTATGAATCTAAGACTCGAGTCTGCTTGAATACGTTCCCCTATGAGTGTCTTCTCCTGATCATACGTGGATGAAATTTAAGGGATAGTGTTGTCAAAATGTTTTTGGATTCTTCTTCTATTCTGAACTCAATTTTAGCTTAGTTTTTGATGGAATTCATTAGGGAACAAGATGCTCTTTGACCTAATATTATATACCATGTTCAATTTGTTTTTTAGTCATTGGATTTCTATCTCATGAAAAAGTTCTATGGTACGGCAAATCTTAGAAGCTAACTGAGCTTTGCCAACTAAACTGCACTATGACTGTTGTAAGATGATTCAATTCAGTCATTTCTTAGGACAGTTTATTTTATGTCATGTTAGGCAACACTTTATGGGATCCTTTTGCAGAAATAATTTTATTCTGTGGGACCTAATCCATGAAACTAATGAAGCTTCTAAAATAGAAAATGATACTGGAGAATAATTCTTCTCAGCTAAAGGTCACTAAAGAAGGTGGGCTCAAAAATTTGATGATACATAGGGAAAACCTCACACAATCAATTATAAAAATAAACTACACAAGTATTCCTTTTCAGCTTGGCGGATCTTGGTTAAAGTTATGGGTCCCTGTTTAAGTGGAGTGGGGTGAGCTTGGACATGTGATAAATCTAACTTCTTCTGCGGTATGAGATCATGTGAATTTGAGAAGTCCTTCTATCTGAAATGTGAATTCAAAGAGATAAGGATAGACATGAATTAACATTCAAAAGTGATGCATGTGCCAGCCCTTTTCTAACTGAAACTGGATCAACTAGGTGACTGAGAAACATCTTTTCTTAAAAAAATAGATTAGCCATCTTCGCCCTTTAATGTGCAATCAATTACCAAAGCACACAGATCAGACCGTGCAGAGGCAGATGTAAAGAATATGCCTCAACAGAATATTGGATGCCAAATTAAAAATAGTTTCTAATCTTGCAAATTTTGTAGATATAGATTTCTTGCAGAGATCCTCTTCCAAGCAGTGTCTATAAATCGAAGTTAACAAAAATGAATTGGATAAAATATAACAAACTAAATCTGCAGAGTCGGTGGACAAGGGAGTAAAGCTTAAATAATTCACACCAGCTCCAAGATTTTTCATAAACAGACCAGTCCATAACATGGAACAAGTATGAACTGGGGAGGAATGCATGTCCTGGCAGGGTTTTACACTATGAATTGGGGACGAAGTCAGACAATGGTAGGGTTTTATACCCTGTAGAGAGGCTTATTGATAAGCTAAAGGTGAGGGAAACAAATATTACATATTATATGCTAATGAATTTGTCTAATAAATTTGTATATCTGTTAACAGGGGCTGAAAACATACCCCTTGTTACCACTTATAATGACTCCATACTCTTAACCAGCCCGGCCCAGCTAATCAATGGAATGCTTAAATTGCATCATCCACAAGTATACAGTCTTCGTAACTAAAATATCTTTTATAGACTATAGTCTTTGTTAATAACACGAAAGCTGATACATTGGTATGACAAGGACTTGAAGTGAAGAAATCTCCTAGTAGGACCTTTCTATATGTTTGGAAGCAGTTTCCATCTCAATAAGTTGTTGTGCTCACCACATGTGATTAAGCATTTCAGCTTCTGCTTCGCTCAGTGATGGCAACTCCCTCCTAGACCACATTCCGTTAATCATCGAGAAATCCAGCCTCGTCGTGGCTCTCCAAGTGTTAGAAGAAGGCTCAACTTGTCTCTTTCTCGTAGTCACAATCTCTTTCTTGAAGCCGTACTCATTCTGCCCATTTTGCTCTGCTTTTTCCTCGTGATTAGTTGTTGCTATCATCTTTCTCTTTGGAGAAGGTCAGCTCAAATTCTCTCTAATGGTGGACCGCTTCATTGAATCTCACTGTGCTGAATGATCATCATCAATAGACTCAGTAGATTCACTCTCCTCAGACGAATCATCCTCTTCTCCCCCATCATCATCATCATCAGTGTCTCGCTCCTTCTCACTTCTCTCATCTTCAGAGATATGAGCAATCTCCTCCTCCTCCTCCTCCCTCTTCTTCTTAGTCTTCATCACATCCACATTTTGCTACCCTACCCCTTCTCCCTTTTCCTTGTGCTCTTTTCGAGCCATGTTCACCTCTTCTCCTTCTCTTCTTCGCTCCAGAACAATTAACTTATTATTATTATTATTCTTCTTCTTCCCAGCTCCTGCATCAACAGCTCCCTCACTCGCTTTCTCTGTACCAACCAACTCCTTGTCGTCTTCCTTATCTCCCCATATTTGGTGGGAGAAGCGCGCTTTCTTAAACACTACACAACCTAAATCCTTAATCTTATCCGTGGTCATTCTAAATCTATTCCGGAGACCCCTATACTTGGTATACAACTGCTCGTTACTGCGAGGAAGATTACTTGGTATAAAAACTTTATCTCTTCGTCTCTATGCAAACCTTTGTTCATTATGTTCCATGGACATTCTGTCAGACATCTTGGTGGATATCATGCCTATGGAGTTCAATGCGGCTGCTTTTATGGAGACTTCACCTCAAACCTCAGGTCATGCAATGATTTCTTTGTGATCCTTCCTTTGGGTCAGACAAAAATGGATTTAAAGCCCTCGCTTTAGCCTTTTAATGACATGGACATTTGGTTAGACAATTGGCATGAGTTTTCTATGTATTCCATTTTCCTTGAGCCTAGGCCTGAACCAAAGCGCAAACTCTATTCTTTGATTGGCCGCATGTGAAAGTCACTTTGCTAGATCGAAGACCCTTCTACAACACATGTTTAGTGCATTGAAGATGTGGTGACTGAGCATCTTTCAAGTACATGCTTTCTCTTTCCACAGATGTGCAAGATACATGTATATTAAAAGGTGTGTCTATTACATAGAGTGTCGATGACATACACCTTTTATTGGCCATGTCTATTACATAGAGTGCCAATGCCTCTTTCTTTATCAGGTGGCTCTATATGTCAAATACAACGAAGTTTCTTGCAACCGTATCGAGCCTCTTTGAAAGCTTTAACCTTCTTCATCACTTCCCAGGGCTTACCATTAATATCTTTAAAGCACTTGTTGGTCTTCATGATGTTCTCGACATGTTAACATAATGTGTCGCTTTGATATTTGAGATTGCTGCGAGGTGAATTGAGTTGTTTCTTACTTCTTGAGCCTATTATCCTTGTGGCTTTAAATAGATAGTATAGGGTAACAGGCTCGAGAAGTAAGGAATGACTCAATTCACCTCGTGGCAATCTCAAATATCAAAGTGACACATTATGTTAACATGCCGAGAACATCATGAAGACCACCAAGTGCTTTAAAGATATTAATGGTAAGCCTTGGGAAGTCATGAAGAAGGTTAAAGCTTTCGAAGAGGCTCGATACGGTTGCAAGAAACCTCATCGTATTTGACATATAGAGCCACCTGATAAAGAAAGAGGCATCAGGACTCTATGTAATAGACATGGCCAATAAAAGGTGTGTCATCCGCACTCTATGAAATAGACACACCTTTTAATATACATATGCCTTGCACATCTGCGGAAAGAGAAAACATGTACTTGAAAGATGCTCAGTTACCACATCTTCAATACACTAAGCATGTGTTGTAGAAGGGCCTTCGATCTAGCAAAGTGACTTTCACATGCGGCCAATCAGAGAATAGAGTTTGCGCTTTAGTTTAGGCCTAGATTCAAGAAAAATGAAATACATAGAAAACTCATGCCAATTGTCTAACCAAATGTCCATGTCATTAAAAGGCTAAAGCGAGGGCTTTAAATCCATTTTTGTCTGACCCAAAGGAAGGATCACAAAGAAATCATTGCATGACCTGAGGTTTGAGGTGAAGTCTCCATAAAAGCAGCCGCATTGAACTCCATAGGCATGATATCCACCAAGATGTCTGACAGAATGTCCATGGAACATAATGAGCAAAGGTTTGCATAGAGACAGAGAGATAAAAATTTTATACCAAGTAATCTTCCTCACAGTAACGAGCAGCTGTATACCAAGTATAGGGGTCTCCGGAATAGATTTAGAGTGACCACGGATAAGATTAAAGATTTAGGTTGTGTAGGGTTTAAGAATGCACGCTTCTCCCACCAAATATGGGGAGATAAGGAAGATGACAAAGAGTTGGTTGGTACAGAGAAAGTGAGTGAGGGAGCTGCTGATGCAGGAGCTGGGAAGAATAATAATAATAATAATAATAAGTTAATTGTTCTGGAGCGAAGAAGAGAAGGAGAAGAGGTGAACATGGCTCGGAAGGAGCACAAGGAAAAGGGAGAAGGGGTAGGGCAGCAAAATGTGGATGTGATGAAGACTAAGAAGAAGAGGGAGGAGGAGGAGGAGGAGATTGCTCATATCTCTGAAGATGAGAGAAGTGAGGGGAAAGGGAAGGAGAAGGAGCGAGACGACGACGACGACGACGACGATGATGATGATGGGGGAGAAGGGGATGATTCGTCTGAGGAGAGTGAATCTACTGAGTCTACTGATGATGATCATTCAGCACAGCGAGGTTCAATGAAGCGGTCCAATGTTAGAGAGAATTTGAGCTGACCTTCTCCGAAGGGAAAGATGGTAGCAACAACTAATCACGAGGATAAAGCAGAGCAGAATGGGCAGAATGAGTACGGCTTCAAGAAAGAGATTGTGATTACGAGAAAGAGACAAGTTGAGCCTTCTTCTAACACTTGGAGAGCCACGATGTGGCTTGATTTTTCGATGATTAACAGAATGTGGTCTTGGAGGGAGTTGCCATCGCTGAGCATAGCAGAAGCTAAAATGCTTGATCACAAGTGGCAAGCACAACAGCTTATTAAGATAGAAGCTGCTTCTTTGTTAAAAAAGGTATGGAAAATAATGTTGGTGCAGGTTTTATTTGTGTTTCAAAGACAATCTTCACCTGGAGGCAATGAAATATCCACTCTGCCTAGATCGGTAAATTTCCAAACATTTTTCTTAGCTGCCAATACAGAGGTTGCCTAAATCTCGGGTTATGGAAGGGTAGAATCTAATTGTCTTGTCAAATTGCCATCAAAGACAGTGAAATAAACAGAATTTTGTAATTGAGAAAACAAAATGTGATACAAAACTATAAGAGGATCGCATACCTTTAAACTGACGATGCCTGCAGAGAGTAGCTGCAAAGAGATCTTCTCATCAGACAATGCCCTCAAAATGATGGCGCTGAAAAAATGCCTTCAACAGCACATCCAGAACATTCCTGGGCTGTGACAAAACATTATGGTGCAAAGATAGTATAAGAAATCGCACTAATTTGAGCTGAGCTTTACGCAAGGCCAAATCTCGTTTTGCAAATACAATAAACAATAACAGTACAAAACACAAAGTACAAGAAATTCTCCCTACTAGGGATTTAAATATGCAAACCCAAAGTTCCAAGGCATAGGTGAGGGATAGAAAGACTACCTATCCTAGGAAACTTGCAGGAACAGAGCATATTTGTTCCTTCCAATTGTAAAGAGTACGTCCTATCTGCACAGAGAAAATCTTGTAAAGACTCCTTCATATCTTGTTAACAGTCGAGTCGAACCGATCCTCTTTCTGAACTTCTTAAACATCACACTTCCTATGCTCTTTCACAAGATTAATGCAATGCATCATCTCACAAATATAGCCGTTTGTTTTTTCTTTCCTACCGTTGAACGGGCCTATTATTCGAATTTTGGAGCGGCCTCTATAGGAAGATTCGAATATTGGAAGAACTATGAAACTAAACAAAATAATTCAACGTAAGGAAATTTGAATATCTAACGGTTATAATATCTATTTTATTAGTCTATAATGCTCATTAGAAGTTGTGTTCATTAATTTTTTATAACATTAATTTTATAAAATATGATAAATTTATAATTTTCTAAAATATAATTATTAATATTATTACGGGGTTGCAAGAAAAGCGAGTTTAATCATGGGGAACTCCTTAGTTAAGTTGGAGTAGGAGTAGTATTGGGATGGGTGACTCCTGGGAAGTCTCAATGCTTCCCCTTTCAAAACATCACCTTGATCCAATGAGTGCTAAGTGTTCCATTTATTCGCATGAGAGATGGATTCATGCGTGAATCACTACTCATGTTACATGGGTCAATGAATTTGACTCAAAAACTACACAATTATTAAATCTTGATAGCAATATCACAATATTATTATGGTTAATATCAATCTATTTCAAGCTTGTCTTTATGTATATCAATATTAGTATATTTTGAACATTATCTTACACAAATTAATGTTTCAAGGTATTTTAAACAATTGCATTTTTATACATCACCAGAGAGAAAAACTAATAACCAACTAGATCATAAGAACTTACATTGAACCAATTCAAAGCTAAATTTTAAAGGTGAAATTTATGTGGTACGAAATTGATTTGAAACCATAAGATTGACCCACAAAGATTTCTAGCTTTGTGTAAAGATCAAGAACAATAAAAATAAAATTATGAATTACTAATTATCATTCTTCGTCATAAGTTGAAGGGAAAAGTATTCCTTCCCTTTACATTTAATTTCCTAAAAGAAATTATTTACCAAACTTAGTTTTCAATTTAATGATATTTTTATTGTACTTGTATATAATTAACTTAGATAGTTTGTGTACACTCAATTTGTGTCACACTCTAAACCCTTCTATCCAAACGATTCCATGAGTTGGAATGCTTGGATGCCGACTTAGAGCTCCCTATCCACGGAGTGCAAGGAGTTAGTATTTCAGCATGAAGGCTCTCAGCCAAGCCTTAGAAATGTACTTCTTGCTAGTAAACCATGCAACGGGAGGTTCTTTGAGACAAGAGCAAGAGTGCAAATATCTTCAAGGAATCCCTCAAGAATGCAATGCAAGTATGAAAACTAAGCTAAGATGATAATGCAAAATGCAACTATACTAAGCATGTATGAGATTGTTACAAAACCAAATATTTAAACTATGTGATATTATTGCAAGAAATCAAAGTTAAACTAAAATGCAACTATGCTAAGAATGCCATATGATCTTATGCTAATGTGATGGAATGAGAGAATGAGACAAGAAATGAGAAGTTCTCCACAAAGCTCCAAAGAAACCTATTAGAAAACCTGCAGCATAACAATGTTCAAAAGATGGATGGATTGAGGGGGAAAGCTCTCTCCCTTTTAAAGATGTATGGACGGTGGAGATCAAGATGAAGATGGTGGATGATCAACGGTGGAATTCAAAAATAGGAGTGATCCATGTGCACACACAAATCAACCAATAGAATATAAGTTGACTTGTCATATAAGACAAAAGTCACAAAGCCTTTTCTTTTAATTGCAAAATAGAAAAAGGACTTTATGTGTGCACTTTAAGTGGGTTATAAGAATGGGGTCTTTTATTTAATTAAAAGGGGACATGTTCTTTTAATCAAATAATGAACTTAGGATAGCATAGTCAAACTATAGGTTATAATCAAATAAATTGATTATTAGCAATTTGGTGTAGGTAAATGATTAAATTAATTTAGCCAAAATGCTGAGAAGGGGGCTAATAGTCTAGATGACCATTTTTATGTGATTACATTTGCCCCTCTTTGACTAATGCGTGATCGATCTGGGAACACATTATGTCAAAGAAAATCGAAGCCAAGTAGGCGATGATAGATATAGATATCTGATTTTGAAGAACGAAATGTAGAAAAAGATAGCAAGTCCTGAATGTACAGCCTGATAGTGATAGTACTGAACACTAGGAAAAGATGATGTTAGAATTCAAGAAGAATGCTAACACTTAGAAAAGTGGATAGAGTGAGAGCAAGTGAGAAGATCAAACAAATGCTCCTAAGCAGTGATAGAGTATATTAGGTATATGGATTTAGTATAATAATGTCCCACTCGAAAGTGTCACACTCTAATGTCCTATTGTTGGGAATCGATATAGCTTAGAGCATTAAACAGCCTGATAGCGGTAGTAAGACAAAAGTCACAAAGCCTTTTCTTTTAATTGCAAAATAGAAAAAGGACTTTATGTGTGCACTTTAAGTGGGTTATAAGAATGGGGTCTTTTATTTAATTAAAAGGGGACATGTTCTTTTAATCAAATAATGAACTTAGGATAGCATAGTCAAACTATAGGTTATAATCAAATAAATTGATTATTAGCAATTTGGTCTAGGTAAATGATTAAATTAATTTAGCCAAAATGCTGAGAAGGGGGCTAATAGTCTAGATGACCATTTTTATGTGATTACATTTGCCCCTCTTTGACTAATGCGTGATCGATCTGGGAACACATTATGTCAAAGAAAATCGAAGCCAAGTAGGCGATGATAGATATAGATATCTGATTTTGAAGAACGAAATGTAGAAAAAGATAGCAAGTCCTAAATGTACAGCCTGATAGCGGTAGTACTGAACACTAGGAAGATGATGTTAGAATTCAAGAAGAATGCTAACACTTAGCAAAGTAGATAGATTGAGAACAAGTGAGAAGATCAAACAAATGCTCCTAAGCAGTGATAGAGTATTTCTGCCCCCTCGGGATCGAAATTGAAATGAGGTAAGGGGATGCAAAAATTGGCGAGAAATGAGAAAAATAGAATATAGCAATGTCCAAGATGACAGATAGATGATTAGAACCCAAGAATGACTATAAGAAACTGATAAAATGCCCCAGTTTGACTAGAGTTGACCTTGAAGGATATAGCATAAAATTAGGTCAAATCTAGTAGAAAGATGATTTAGATGTGAAACAGTGAATAGAAGTAGATATGAAGTATGGAAATGATGAAGACATGAAGAAATGAAGATGCCCCAGTGATGATTTAAAGATTAGACCTCAAAAGGTCAGCTAACTGCTTAGAAGAAAGTAGAATTTTAAAAGACAATTTTGACCATCAAGATGAACTTGAATTTGGATTTCGATCCCGAAAATGAATCTAGGACATTGAAATTATTTAAGAGGTCAAAACTTTATGTAATGTGATGATAAGATAGAAAAGAGATGAAGTGATGGATTAAGAAGGTGAAAAGACATGAACAAGAAGAAAGTAAAGAAATATATGAAAGGAGTTAGCTAATACGTCCACAAAAAGATGAAGAGAGAGCTCTCCCCATATGCAAGAATGCAAGACTAAGCTAGAAAATGAACCTAAAATGCAAGCTAATATGCAAAGTGGTTTACCAGCAAGAAGTGCATAACATTTAGACTCTTAATTTCATCATTGAGCATTTATTAGGGACATCATGAGATCATACAACCATCACTAGTATAACTATGAGGATATGAATATGATCGATATTAGATAGGTATGTGAAAATCCAATCTAAGCATCAGAGACATGTAAGTCAAGATAACTACACGATTAGATTCCCTAAGTTTAATTTAGCAATATTACACTTATATCAAGGCATAAGCGCCAGGATAAACCCTGAGTGTGATCTTGCAAAACAGTCAAGGATGATATATTTATAAGTCAAAGTGTTGAATAGGTCAAGCATAAATGCTTACAACACTATAGACAAACAAAAGTATATCCACAAGCAGAAATCAAGAAAATATGTCCCATGCCCCCAGTCTTCTAGTCAATGACATCCTTGAAAGACTATTAGGGAGGGAACACCTGGCAAAGAAATCATCATAGACAGCACACAAAGTAGATAAAGATCAGCATAGCTCAGTCGTTAAAGTGTTAAAGTGCGTGTGTGTAAGTCACTTGGCCATTTCTTCCAGACTTGATTCTGATAGTGAGATATCGCGACATCGGAGACCGTAGGTAAACTATCTGTAAAGTGTTAAAAAAACACTTGATGTCAAAGTGGGGGAAGTGTTGAGAAACACTATTTTGTGAGTTGTCAAAGAAACCCTAATTCACAAGAATACCTCAATAGGCTAAGTAGCTATGCCCCCAAGATGAGGACAAGAAACAATTCCAAGCTAGGAAATGTGTAGCAAAGTGGATGATTGAGATTGATAGACATAGGTGCAAGGGTTTCAAGTAGCGCCTGTTTCCAGGTTTTCACCACTTTGACAGATTTTTTTTTTTTTTTTTTTGGTGATACATCAAAGTGAGGTTTTCACTAAGATGATCATTTTTTCAGGACATTTTCTGATTTTTAAGATTTTTTCAGACTCATAGATGTATACAAGATAGTTGAGCAGCAAGCCTCTAAGTATAGAACTTCTTCAAGTGTAGGATGTTGATAGGTTCTGCAAGTTCTTCACCCTCTGAAGTAGACAACTGGTAAGCACCAGACCCAAATGATGTTGTGATAATGTAAGGACCTAACCAGTTAGGTTCAAATTTCCCTTTCTGTTCTAGATTTTGCTGATTTTTGGGATTCTCTCTAAGCACGAGTTCACCAACTTGGAACTCACGGGGGTGAACCTTTTTGTTATATTGTGTAGACATGCGCTTCTGATAAGCTCTCATGTGATCAAAAGCAGCCTTGCGCCGTTCATCCAGAGTCTCTAATTCCTGTACTCTCATAGCTCTATGGTCTTCATCGGTTATTAACCCATGTAAGGAGATGCGCAAAGAAGGTATTTCGACTTCTAATGGGAGAACAGCCTCAGAGCCATAGACTAGAGAAAAGGGTGTAGCCCCTGTAGGAGTACGAATAGAGGTTCTATAGGCCCAAAGTGCCGAATTTATTTGCAAGTGCCAATCTTTCCCAGACTTGTGAACTGTGCGGTGTAGGATTTTCAGCAGCATTTTATTAGAGGCCTCAGCTTGGCCATTCCCTTGGGGATAGTAAATGGAAGACTAGTGTTGCTTAATTCCAAACTTTTTGCACAGCTGTTTTAAGTCTTTATTTTTGAATTGTCCTCCATTATCTGTAACAATAGAGGATGGGATACCATATCGACAAATGATGTGATTCAGTATAAACAGGGCAACATGTTTGCCTGTAGCAGCAGATAATGGTACAGCTTCAACCCATTTAGTGAAATACTCCGTTGCTGTGATGATAAATTTATGACCGCTGGATGAGCTTGGATGGATCTTTCCTACCAAGTCAAAGGCCCATTGTTGAAATGGCCAATATGTCACAGAAGGGATTAACTCTCGCCCAGGAGCATGTATCAAGTTACCATGGAGCTGACATTTCTGACAGGACTTTGCATAGCGCACAGCATCAGCTTGCATGGTGGGCCAGTAATAACCCGTCCTAAGCAGTTTTCGGGCAAGTGCAAGGCCATTAGAATGCGCCCCACAAATGCCATCGTGGACTTCGGCAAGTGCCTTCTCGGACTCTTCTAGTTCTAAACACCTAAGCAACGTTCCGTCTAGACCCCTCCTATACAAGTCACCAGAGACCAAAGTGTAGTGTGAGGCATTACGAAGGAGTTGGCATTTTTGGTTGCGCGTGAGGGTTTCGGGAATAACCTGATCACGTAGGTAGGAGAAAATAGCCGCATAGCGGGAGGAATCATGACCTACAACAGTGTAGATCACCTGGTTATCTGAAGAATCATAGGCTGGATGACACAATTCTTCCACCAGGAACTCAAATCGCGATTCATGTTCTTGTAATTGGAGGATAGATGCTAAAGTGGCCATAGCATCAGCAGCCTTGTTTTCTGCTCTAGGAATTTGTTGGAATGTTACAAAGGTAAAATAGTTCCTTAGAGCATCTATCAACTTTTTATAAGGGATCAATTTATCATCCTTGGTTTGATATTCATTATTCACTTGGTTCACAACCAGTTGAGAATCCCCATAGATGTGTAGCTCAGTTATTCGCCATTCAAGGGCCATTTTGATCCCATTTGTTAATGCTTCATACTCTGCAATATTGTTTGTACATGGGAACAATAATTTGTAGGATTTTGGGATCGTATAACCATGAGGGGAAACAAACAACACCCCTGCTCCTGCTCCATTCTGTGTATGGGATCCATCAAAAAACATTTTCCATGTTCTATCAGTAATGTTCATGATTGAGGCATCTGGAAACTCAATTTGTAGAGGTGCTACATCTTCAAGTGGGAAGTCAGCCAACTGGTCAGCTATGGCCTGTCCTTTGATTGCCTTACGTTCAACATACTGAATGTCAAATTCGGAAAGAATCATCATCCATTTAGCAAGGCGACCAGTAAGTGCAGCTTTACTTAATAAATATTTCAAAGGGTCTATCTTGGCAATCAAGTGAACTGTGTGGGCCAACATATAATGTCGAAGTTTTTGGGAGGAAAAAACTACAGCAAGGCATGCCTTCTCTATACTTGTATAATTTAGTTCATAAGCCACCAAAGTTCGACTAATATAGTATATGGCTCTTTCTTTACCCGTCTCATCACTTTGGGCTAAGAGTGCTCCTAGAGAAGAATCCGTAGCTGAAATGTACAGAATCAAAGGTTTTCCCAGAATGGGTGGCATCAAAACTGGCGGTTTTGCCAAGTAGCCTTTGATTTGGTCTAAGCTTTGTTGACAGTCACTGTTCCAAATATGGGTAGATCCTTTATGCAGATTTTTATTGAAAGGTTGAGCCTTATCAGCTAATTGAGAGATAAATCTTCTTATGGATTGTAGCCGTCCTTGCAGACCTCTAAGTTGACTGATAGTCTTTGGTGGAGGCATATCCATGATAGCTTGGACCTTTTCAGGGTCAACCTCAATGCCTTTTGTTGAGATGATATAACCTAGCAATTTTCCAGAAGTGACACCAAAGGCACATTTTTTTGGATTCAACCTAAGTTGGAATTGTTCCATACGGTCCAATATCAAACTAAGGTCTTTGAGATGTGTGTCTCGTTTCTTTGATTTCACCAGTGTGTCATCAACATAGTCTTCCATGTTTTTATGCATCATATCATGAAAGATGGTTGTCATTGCTCTTTGATATGTAGCGCCAGCATTTTTGAGCCCAAAAGGCATGACATTCCAACAAAAGGTACCCCATGCACATGTAAAGGCTATCTTTTCTTGGTCTGTTGGAGCTATCTTTATTTGGTTGTACCCAGAAAATCCATCCATGAGCGAGTACATCTCATAACCTGCAGTCATGTCCACTATCATATCGATGTTTGGTAGTGGAAAGTCATCCTTGGGGCACGCTTTATTGAGGTCTCTAAAATCAGTACAGACTCATATGGATTTGTCATGCTTGGAGACAGGTACAATGTTGGAAATCCACTCAGCATAATCAATGGCCCTAATGAAGTTTGCATTCAATAGTTTTTCTAACTCTGTCTTGACCAGTAGAGCCACATGTGGATGCATTTTTCTTAACTTCTGTTTGACAGGCTTGACATCTGGTGAGATTGATAAGTGATGCATGATGAGATCTGTATCAAGCCCTGGCATGTCAGAGTATGTCCATGCGAAGTTGACCTTCTTGTCTTGAAAGAACTGAGAAAACTGTGTCTTTTCTTTGTTTGACAAAGATTGAGCTACATGGATAATCTGAGGACATTCTTCTGTTCCCAAGTTGATAGGCTGTGTAGGTTCGACTAGAACCGAAGATCTATCCTGGAAATAGCTTGGCAGACTACCAAGTACCTCATCCACAGGTGCCTCAGAGAGGTTTTCACCATTAGATACGTCTTTATTTTTACTTTTTTGAGGGTCAGACACCGCCACAATGTGGTTTTCGCCGTCTGATCGCTTATTTTTTCTTTTAATTTTTTGACTGAGGTACTTGATATCTGATTCCGTCATGTTAACCGCGGGTTCGCTGGTGGAAGAAATGACAGGTTCAATTGCGTTTAGATAACAAGTGATCTCATAGTCATTTTGGAAAGACCGTATTTCAGGTTTTTGATTTTGGATAGACCAATCTATGAGTTCTGGGTAAATTAGTGAGAGTGAGGGAGAATTTTTAATGTGATTGATATGGAAGGAGTCATCTCTGGTGACCTGTGAAGTTGAGCCTATAGAAAATGTCGAAAAAGAGTTCAGCTCAGGAATAGTCCTAGAGGAACTAGCGTGATCCATTAAGACATGTTGTGAGTCAAACTCATCTGACCTCATACTAGACCATTCGACTACATTGGGTTGGGTTGCATAGGCATGAATGACATCCACCCCTAGCTCACAAGATGCATCAGAGAGGCTTTCCCATTCATACTCATGAGAATCTGTACTTTGACCCCTATTTATGAGATGAGCAATATTCTGCCTAATTCGTCCTCTATTTATGTCCTCAGAAGTAGACCCTTCTTGTTCCTGTTGTTGGGAGGTAGAAGCTTCTTCATTATTAGCAATAACTATGTCTTCTCCCCAAAGGAGGGAAGTGAGAGGAACAAAGTCTTCGTCTTGTGTAGTAGTAGCAATTATGGGAGAGTCATCATCCTCTGATTCACTAGACATGAGTAATATTTGACTACAGTTCGGTGTATTATTGTCTAGCCCAAAGCCTAGACCAGTGGTGTCTTGAGCATCATGACCTTGAGTGTGACTTAAAGGTTCAACTAGAGCATTCTTACAACCAGTTAAGGACCCGTGGCCCTGGTAGCCCATTTTTGTCAAAAATTTATAGCCTTTTCCATATTTTTTGGGAGAAATAGGGGTAGTCATTGTAACCTCCTCGTCTTCCTCTTCTCTGTAGATCCAGTCCCTAATGGCTTGTTCTTCCTTCTCTGCTTCCAGTGGTATGGAAGATTGCACAAAAGTGCCAAAAAGTGTCATAGCAGAACCAGAAGACTTCTTTGCAATAGTTGGTTTCCCATAAGACCGAGGGGAAATTGGTAAGGCAGCAATAGAGTCCAAAGTGTACTCGCCCATACCAAGGCTCATCATTTTCAGTTTTTGTTCACATTCTGTGAAAGATGGTGCTAGCTCATGAGAAGAGCGATTGTGCGGGACTAGCGTTTCGGCAGTAGATAATGTGTTGATAGACATGGAGTTGTCACCGGGGACAACCACTTCAGTACCATTAAAAGGGAACTTAATGCACTGATGGTATGTAGAGGGTACTGCTTGCATATCATGAATCCATGGTTGTCCCAACAACAAGTTGTATGCAAGTGGTATGTCTAAGACTTGGAAAATGACATTCTTCTCAACTGGACCAACTCTGATTGGAAGTACAATTAGACCTTTAGAAGGCCTTTCAACCTCATCATAGGCCTTTATAGTGATTTTGCGCTTAGGATCGATGGAAAATTCAGACATGCCCAATTGTTGGATTACATTGAACGAAATGATATTTAACCCTGCACCATTGTCTATCAAGACTTGACGAACACGGGTATGAAAGATTTGAACTTCGACATGAAGAGCAAGGTTATGGGGATGACTAAGAGCTCGGTCATCTTCTTCAGAAAAGGTGATATAGTGGGGTGAGGAGATGTGGTTCACCATAGCTTGGAATTGTTCCGCATCAATATCTGTGGGAACATTGGTAGAACGTAAAGCTTTCTCAAGGATATCCCTGTGCAAAGGAGATAACTCTAGTAACTCAAAAATGGAGATTTGTGCTTGTGTGCATTGCAGTTAGCTAACAAGATCATAGTTGGAGATCTTGGAAGTAATTGGTTGCTTAGATGATGAAGCATTTTTAGGATCATTAGCAACTTTTAGGACAACCTTAGATTGCCCCCTAGTGATAGCGTTAAGTGGTTCACCTTGAGAAGATGAAGACTTAGCCACTTGGAGTACCACCTTGGGTCTAGTATTAGTATGATCTTGAGGAGTGGATCGTGTCCTTAAGACCACTCTTGTTCGTTCATCTTTAGCGTCATAATTTGGCCAGTTGTCATTGTTGGAGCTTGCCATACATATGTATTCAATAGGCTCAAGCATGTTTATAACATTATCAGTGTTAGCGTAAGCATAACTAATTTTGGCATCATGATTCTTTTTGGCAGCTACCCTTGAGGTCTCACCCTTTTCGTATTCAGGTAATGGTTTTTGGAAAGCCTTATGATCAGTATTCTTAACAAGGCCATCTGTAACAACTTTTCCAGCTTCGATGAGGTCTTGAATTACATCTTTGAGTTTGAAGCAATTCTCTGTGTTATGTCCTTTACTTTGGTGATAGCTACAAGTATGATCTTCTCTCCACCATGGAGGTCTAACAAGTGGATCGTAAGGACGTGAGTTGTCTGGTAAGGTAACCAATTTGTTTGCAATTAAGGTTTTTAAAACCACTTCATAAGGTTTGACCATAGGTGTGTAAACACGTCGCTTCTTCGCAAATTTAGAGCCTTTGTCAAAGGGTTGTGGTTTTGAACCTTCTTGTTGCTTTGCTGCATAGATGGCATTGGAAAGGTTAAACGCAGGCTCCTTAGTCTTAGGAGTGTCCACTACTCCGTCATTGACAACATACTTGTTTTTGTTCCAAGGTTTGCCTTTGTCTTTATTGCTCCCATTGTTAATTCTATCCTTGTTTATGGTAATATCACCTTTTTTGATAGCAACATCCTCAATGCGATATGCACTTTCTACCATGGCGTTGAAGGATGTGAATAACTGTTTTCTTAGATCAAAGTATAATTCGGGTACAAGTGTGTTGACAAAGATGTCAATTTTTTCAGCCTCAGGCACTTGCCGAGGATACCGAGAGTATAAAGATCTCCATCGTTGAAGGTATATTGCAAAAGACTCTCCTGGTCTTTGTTTGATGTTGCATAAGTCTAGCACTGTCACAGGATGTTGAATGTTGTACGAATATTGCTGGATGAAACGTTGTGCAAGTTCGTCAAATGTTTTAAGAGGACTCAATTTTGTGAACCACTCCATAGCTTGTCCTCTTAGACTTCTAGGGAACAAACGCATAAGAAAGGTGTCTTCATGCATAAAGTCCATGCTAATAGCATAGAAATGTCTCACATGGTCGTGAGGGTCACCATTTCCATCATATTTGTCATACTTAGGAACCTCTATATCCTTAGGAAATGGTAGCATGTATAGACCCCTATCAAATGGAAGAGCGCAAATTGATTCAACAAATGATGTCTTAGGTGGCTCTTTTGAAGTTTGCAGTTGTGTAAATTGTTTTCTTAGTTCTTGTATTTCTTCCCTTAAGATTTCAGCCTCAGTGGGCTCTCGTTTTGGGATAATATGTTCAACATTAAAACCTTTAGGGAGTTTCCATCCCCTAGCTGCCATGTATCGGAAGTATTGGTCTCCATTTTCCTCTAAAGCTCTGAGCATTAGTTTTTGGGCAAAGCCATCTTGTTGAAATTTGATCACATCTTCGCTAGTTACTTCTTCATCACTATCATGATGAGATGGTTTAGGTGAAGGACATGCACCAGTGGCAACTGTAGGAGTCCTTGGAGGTGTGTGATTACCATCATTATTTTCAAAGGGATTTCGAGGACAAGTTCCTTTATATCCTTCGTAGCGTGCCTGATTGTCAGTTTCAGCTTGTTGATTTTCTCTCTCCGTAGCGTATATAGCCTCCAAAGTCTTTTGGGTTTCACGTGCTTGTTCTTCTAAGCGACGTTTAATTTCATCAGGATGCACCATTGTGACTATACCACTCGTACCCTCGGGTGTCTCAAAGGGTGTGCCAAAGGGATTTTCAAAACTATAAAGTGGGTTGTGTCGAACGTTAGCTGTTTGTGTTTGATCAAATTTGAGGTTCTTATCACAAGGTTGTTTGCGAGGACGTTTGGGTGGTGTTTCCAATTGTTTGAAAATGAAAGGCGTGTGGCTACCGTTACCACCTTGATATCTAGTTGTGACCGGCATGTAAAGAGTTGTCTTTGTTTAGTAGGACAAGAAGAGCGAGCCAAATTTGAAGCTTTTACGATCAGGACTAGTCACTTGTCAAAATGTGATTAGATGGCTTGTCAAACAGTGCTCAAGATCTTACAGCACGGGTGACTCGAGCCGAGCGGACGAGCGAGAAGCTCAATAGTGGATAGCTAGAAAAATAATAGCTGAATTTTGACAAGTGATTTATCAAGACGTTTCAAGACTTACATTCGACGGACTAAACCCATCTTTTCAACTTAGGATGAATTCTTCACACACTGATACGTGGCCAGGATCAATTTTTTGGCTTGGAGTTCGTTTCAATTTTGTCAATCAGATAGTTGTTTCAATCAGACAGCATTTCGTCTCAACTTGTATCAGTAAACAGAAAGGTTTGCAAACAGTAAGTGTTGTAACATGTCTTCAAAACAATTGATCAAGGGTAAAAACAACCTTGTCAATACGCACTTGGGATATCAGAACAGCCTTCCTAACAAATCTTTATCGGAATGTTTATGTTGCAAGAACGTTAACACTGGTCAAAACATCGAAAACAATAGCCAAGCAATCTACCTTAGAGTCATGGTTCATTACTCAACAACTTAGCCCACGCTTGATGCTCCTTCGCCTCACACCAAGTGGTTGCCCACAAGAGATATTGGCTTTGTCATGGAAATGCCATAAGCATAACCAAGGGAACACATATGGTGAGTGTAAATCTTGGGGTGATCCGGGTAGTCCACTAGGATCGATCCTTGCACCAAGAAGTTGAGCGGCTAAAAAAGGGTAGTTACTAACTTAGAGTGTTTAGATAGGGCTTCCGTTCATAGTGTTCCTCTTGCTCCCAATTACGGAACACCTCACCTTGCGATGAGTAACCGATCTCGCGATCACAAGAGTACCTTAAGCATTCTTGCCTAGTGATCTCCCTATGGTCGAAATCCCATAAGCGATCACACTAGATGAAGATAAACACTACGTCTACCAAGGTTTTGTGTCCTTGATAGCCTTGAGTTTATAGTGGGTTGGAAGAGCCAGGTAATCGGCTTGTTCCCACTTGGGTCGTTCCTCTCAGGTTGTCCGAGAGCAGGCCCTCTAAAGGATTCTAACTACACAAAGTGGATCAAATTTTGGAAGTCAAGATTTCTGGTTCACCACAAGGGTGAAGAGCATACTCTCCTATTCCAATCATTTTCTCCCAAACATGCCAAGAAGATTCAGTTACCCCTTGCTTTTGAAACCAAATGGCAAGTCAAGATTTCTGATTCACCACAAGGGTGAAGAGCATACTCTCCTATTACCAAAAGACTCCAATCACAAGTTTTATGTGCCTATGAAAAATGAACAATTATTCAATGCCACACATGAAAACAAAAAAGCAAGAAATTTGGGTTTTTATGCTTTGGGCAGCCCTGCAAACAATCGTTAGTAGCCCTTGTGCATTTGAAGCTTTGACATGCGTTCTTTTTATGCAATGTTTCAATTTTTTTCACAAGGATGGCAACCTGAAATCACAACTTGTTAGCAACAAAAGTTAGTGTGAAATAACATAAAAATCTGCAATAAAAAGTGGTGAGTTGCTTCAAAAATCTAATTTATCCTCCAACCAAGTACATGCAAAGAAAGTGCAAGTTAATCACAAATGCTTTCATTTTTACTCTTTGGTTTTGACCTAGTCAACAAGATTGAACTTTTTTGCTATGATTTCGTATCCAAAAATGAAAATGAAAAAAAGAGACCCCTGTTAAAAATCAGAGAGCTTTCCAAAAATGCAAGAAATTTTAAAAAATCTCTTCATTTGCTCCCTAGAGATTGATTTTGTCAAAACAAGCCAAATTTATCAAATCGAATTTTTTATCCTTAATACGATCTCAAAATTAAAAACACAAAGAAAGAACCCCCATTAGAATTCAAAAAGATTTCTGAAAATGTAAGTTTTTCCAAAAAATGTGCTGATTTGCGATCAAAAACGGCTTTTTATGAAAAATAAAGAAAATATCATAACTTCCAAAAATCACGTCAAAATGCTCTGAAAATTGGACTGAGACATTTTGAGCATATACGCAACCTACAAATAAAATTTCAGAACCAAATTCTAAGCGGTTTAAAAGAAAAAAGGACTTTATGTGTGCACTTTAAGTGGGTTATAAGAATGGGGTCTTTTATTTAATTAAAAGGGGACATGTTCTTTTAATCAAATAATGAACTTAGGATAGCATAGTCAAACTATAGGTTATAATCAAATAAATTGATTATTAGCAATTTGGTGTAGGTAAATGATTAAATTAATTTAGCCAAAATGCTGAGAAGGGGGCTAATAGTCTAGATGACCATTTTTATGTGATTACAGTTTGAACTAGAACAAATATTTTCATTTTGAGTAAACTTGTTAGATCTTACACCATCGTAGGGTTTTACTAAATATGGTATATGTTTTCATTAATCTGGGATTTTACATTTGCATTCTCACTAGGATTCACATTTATGCATCGATAGTTATTTCATTGTTATATATTTCTTTAAAAGGTTAGAGATACATTGTGAGACATCCATTTTTCCATTGTTCCCACCCTTGAATATCATATATTTTTATCTCCCACAAGATACATTGTTTTATTTATGCCACAAGTTCTACTTGGGACCCTAAGATTTCTTTAACAAGTGCTTGTCTACAACCCCTTATGGATTGGACCACTCTAATGATATTGATGCATATATATATTTTTATGTTCATGTTGATAGTAACTTAGTTGATTCAATTATGATCATGATGCTCATGTTAAGGATTATAGTTATTAATATTGAGAATTTGACATATGTAGTAGACATGATTTATTACATGTTTACATACAAGCCACATGGGTTAGAGTTCTACATATTTTAGTACTAATATTTCTTCATCTACCTCTTTTCTTGGTGCATAAAATCATCTATCTTAATTCATAATTACATTCATTATTGTTCCTTCACATAGTAATACTCCATCCAAAACCATCGTTCCATCCCATAACATTAATCTTGATTCCATTATCGTAACATCACTTACTTTTTGAAAATTTCCTCATTATACTACTCTCATTGTACCTACATCCCACACAATTATCTACAACTTTACTCCTCTCTCATCCATGAACTTTCATATTCTGTTATTCTTCCTTAGCCACTAATCCCTACAAGATGCATTCCTATTTTCACATCTCCATCCATTCCCATGTTAACCCTTTATAAACCATAAAAATGTTATAAGTTAAAGAATGAAGAGAATGTGTGTGGGATATTGGGATAACAAAAGGTCCTTTTATAGTCCATGATACTAGCCATATATTTTTGGGTCTACAAATAATGACAACAATATGAGATTACAAGGAAAATACATAAATGAAATCTTTGAAGTGTCCAAAGGCTTACATAAGACGAATGGAAATAACAATAGTTACAAAGAATAGATACAAGGCACAAAAAATATAGGTCATTTGATTGAGAAGAGTAGAAATATAGATGAAAGAAAAATAGACCATGTATATATATATATATATATATATATATATATATATATATATGTATATATATATATATATGTATATATATATATATATGTATATATATATATATGTATATATATATACATATATATATATATATATATACATATACATATACATATACACATACATATATACATATACATATACATACATACATATATATATGTATGTATGTATGTATATATATATCTTTCAAGAAGAGGTTAAAGTGGGCCATGAATAGGACCATGATATACTATAGGGGGTTAGGTATTTATTCCTTATTTCCAACACACTACAGTGCCTTCTTTAAGGAGTATTTAGTAGTCCCATATTAATATCACCATATGTACATCCATAAAATGATGACAAATATTATGGACTATAAAAATATCATTTCCTTTTCTTCATTCTCTCATTTTGGGAAGGGTATTGGGAAGAAGTAAAAAATAAAAGGCTTCATAAAGAATTAAAGAGGCTTAGTATAGAATTGAAGAAAGTAGGCACAAAATTTGATTCCCTTGAGAGTGGAAAAAAAGGATCTAAAATTGATGAGAAAATGTATGTGAGGGAGCCACAAGTAGATGATTAGATCTAGTATATGAGGAGTGTGAATTTTAATGGCACAAACAGAGGATGTAATACTATCCTATGAAGGATATTAGAATTGGAATGAGCGTGAAGAAGTAAATATCTCTTGTGAGGTAGATATAAATAGAAAGGAATAACTTTCTCTTCAAAGAATCCACAACAAAAAGAAAATTTGAGAGAAGGCGTCTTGCAACCCTTTGGTAAGGGTTGAATGGAGGGATAAGTATTTGGGAGTAGTGTGTACAAGTAAAGAATCTAAATAGAAAGTAAATGTTGTGGGTTAAGTTAAAAATATGAAGAGTATTTGTAGACCAAATTCATGGATATTAGTGGTCCTAAGTTTGATAATAAGGTTGAAAAAAACTCATATGTAACCTTACTAAGGAAGAGATGAGGACAATCCAATATTTATTGGATGTTTTAAAGTTGAAAGGTTGATGGGGAAGAAGAATCTATTTACAAATAAAATATGCAGAAGAGGTCCCCATGCAAGATGACAAAAGTGTTAGTAATCAAAGTTCACAACTCACAACTAAGTGGGGTGGGGGTTGATTCAATTGTGTATGATAACTATAAACTTCAAAATTCTTAAAATAATGACCAAAAACACGTATAATAATGCACAATAATATGAAGGATAACATTATAAAGAAGGGATTTTTGTTCTCAAGGAAAATCTTGTCAAGGAAAAAAACCCTGGTGGGGATGATACCCAAAAGACCACACATGAATTCGAAAATATCCCTTTTAGAGGAATTGGACATATTAGGAGTTGACATAATACATTTTGTACATATGTCCCTATTAAACAACAAGTCCCTATCAAATGACATAACCCCTCTTAAAAGTTCCCAACCTTATTAGAAGTTGATGAAAACAAAAAAGATCATTGCCCCAACACACTTTCTAAAGAGAAGATTAAATCCACCTTCAAGAAGACTCACTATTTGAGATGTGAAGGATAAAGACACCTTCAGGGATTTATAACCAACAACAAGGCTTGCACACGTAATCTCATTCCCATATCATTAGATACATTACAAATGAGGAAATTGCTTTCATTTATACAATTTATGACCAAGCAATTAGATCATCCTGTTAGGACCTCCAATGCACAAATAAATTAATAAACCCATGCCAAGGCATACATAAGAAAATATAAATAATTATAATTCATAAGATTTATGCCAAAATTCATAATTAATTCTTTCCACATTAATTAAATTGCTACACCATCATGTCAGCTATCAAAAACAATGTTCCCCATGACACATACTAGAAATCAATTGATAATGAACAAAATGATCTAAAAATCCAAAGACATGCACCAATCCAAGTCTTCTACCATCCTCTATGATCACAAACCTTAAGTCCATCTTGAAAACATGTCATCTACCCAAAATATACTAACTACCTCTGGTAGAATTATCTATTAGTAGGATGTAACTAATCTTCACCAAATCAATTTCAACTCACTGAAATAAACACATAAAGAGATGCAACCATAGATCTAAGGTTTAGATTCATCCTAAAATATATATCAATGCTCACATACTCAAGACTTCCATGCACCATTCATACTACATTGATCAATAGTCTATAAAATATAGAACTTGAGTCCATCTAAGCTCATTCTGAACTATAGAACATATATTGACATCAATGACAAAAATTACGATCAAAGCATCATGCCAAAAACCATCACTAGTACATTTCCCCTTGTTCTTTTACCAAAATTTTTGACCAAAGGCCATATTGGCCTATGATTTCATCTTCTTTTTTTGTTTTTATCCCCGCATTGGTCAAAATTTTGACCAAACTAGGGTTTTATGCTCGAGTTGGTCAAAACTTTGACCAAATTAGGGTTTCCCAAGTTGTTCAAAATTTTGACCAACTCGGGTTCATAAAAAAAAAGAAAAAAAGTTATGTTATTATATTTCACATCGATTGGAAGAGGTTTAGTTTGCATCGCCGCAGGAGCTTTTTGAGGTAAAATGTTCGAACACTTGAAATTCAATATAATTTACCCAAATTGATTGATAGAATGCCACATAATATATTTAAGTTTTTCTAGTGGTTGAGATTGAACAAGGTTGTTAAATTCAATATAGTTTACCCAAATTAAAGAACTTGCTTTGTTCTTCATAAGCGGCTAGATCAATGACATAAAATTGTAGTCAAAATCATTCATTGACAATCATCAGAGGTGGAGTTATATTGATTTAATTTTGCCGGATCTCCATTTAAAAAAAAATTTATTTATCAAATTTAGGATTTTATTCCCTTGAAACCTATATAACACGAGTTCTTTCAAAGTTAGAATGTCTACAATGTTATATCTATAATTAGTCCATATGAAAGTTAATTATCAAATTTATGAGAATGAAAACTACATTCTTTTTTATAGTTGATTTTGATTGGATAGATACTTATGAATTAAAAGAGTATTTTGAAATTTTGTACACCATGAAAAAAAGAAGAAGCATTCAATAGTTTTAAAACTAATAATATGTCATGTGTAAACTTAAGTGTAAAAATTGGAGCCTTCCATAGAATTCTAAGATCAATCATAGAAATAGAAGTGAGAATTCCATTTAACATAAAAACTTTGTCATGTTTGGATATTTTACAAGACTACATTATTCATACTTACATGCTTAATAAACCATACAAATGGTAGTGAATGATCATTTACATTACAAAAGGAAATTAAAAAAATACGCTCATCCTACATTTCACTATTCCATAATGTCACCTTTCATTTTGGCATTGGGAATACTAACTTCTATTTTATTTTATAAATCCCCCCTATCAAGAATATGGTTCACTGCCATATGGATGAAGTGAAACTTTTTCAGACTTTCAATGAGCTCAAATTCACATGGAACGTTTTTTAGATTGTCATAGGAATTTAATTTTAGTATCTTAAGGTGTGGCATCACTACATCCTCTAATTTTGGCAACTCCTCTAACAATGAAAAATTAAAAATAATGTAGCTAAGGAAATCTTGAAACTTTCCAAACCATTTTGGAAAATGCTCACTATTTTTATTGGTTATCATCTCTAACTTTATAAGTTAGGCATCATTTCTAGTGTAGGATATTGAGCACAATGGTACTTCTGTAACTTCCATTGCATCAAATTCAGAAACCAGATATATCCAAATCGACACTACAACCTAAAGTAAGGAGAGGCATTCAAAACCCTTCACAGCTAACATTTTCTCTAATAGAGGTGGAAGATTACCTTCATAAGAACAATTGTTATCTATTGTGAGAGCATGCATCTTCACCAATGCTGCAAGGATTCCATCTTCTATGCTTTTCAATTCAACCTTGTGTGAAATACTTATGTTCACTTTGTAAAGGTTTGCCAAACTAAAATTCCCCAACCCTAAGAATTCATCCTCCTCCATTCATAGTTTGCAATACTAATCTAATTTTAGTACCTCCAAAGTTACAGGCTTTGATATTCCTTTTGGTGGGGATTTCTCAGTCATTGTGCAAATATATAGTTGTTCTAGGCAATGAAGTTCACCAATCCACTTAGGGAAGTGTTCTAGATTCCTACAATAAGAAATGGCAAGGAAGAAAAGATTTATTACTTTTCACATAATTTGATACCATAGTAAAAATTTTCTTACCTTAATTCAAAATTCTAAAGAGCTTCAAACTCCCAACACAATCTCACAATGATGGAATTATGGTGCCACTAAAGTCAAGTATGTGTAGTACTCTTGCACCATGAATGCTTATGGCTCCCCTATCAATTTTATGGCAACGGAGTCCCCTATCAATTTTATGGCAATAACTGGTACTGGGTAAACTGCCTTATATCTTTCTTCTCTATGAAGGCATAAATATCAATGTCTAAATAGAAATATTGTAGTAGCACTATGAAGTTGAAGATGTAATGAGTTTCTTCTAAGCAATAAGAATACCAATACTTGCCCAATGGATGTTTCCTTGACATATTGTCAAGGTTTTACCATGTATATCTATGTATTTTCATTTCTCTTGTTATTGATATTTATTTCTCTTATTGTTTCTTTGCATCTAACTTGTGTTGTAAAGTATATTGTTTCTGGTTAATGCTTTCACTTCCACAACAAGTGGTATCAGAGCAATTTCTTTTTTATAGTAGTTGTGTTAGAATCTAGTTTTGAGTTTTTTTAGCATCAAATGGAAAAGGTTTCGAATGCAAGATTCGAGGTGGAGAAATTTAATGGCAAAAACAACTTTGAGCCATGGAAGCTCATGACATGTGACTTGTTAGTTCAGTAGGGGTTGCATAAGGCATTACCTAGAAAGTTAAAGAAACTGACAAATATGATAGAGGATGATTGGGAAAATTTGGATATGAGAGCTCTAAGCACAAATTGATTTTGTTTGGTAGATGAGGTTCTTTTTAATATTGTTGAAGAAGATACAGCTGCAGGTTTATGGAGTAGAATGGAGAGTCTTTATATGACAAAATCCCTGACAAATCGAATCTACTTGAAGAGGCAACTGTATAGCCTGCAAATGAAGGATGGTATGAAAATTATTGATCATTTAAATATTTTCAATTCTCAAATTTGTCAATTGGGTAGTATGGATGTAAAAATCGATGATGAAGACAAAGTAGTAACATTGTTATGTTCTTTGCTCGAATCCTAGAATCCCTTAGTTACTTCTATTAGTTTTAGTACAATTGATTCCCTTGAATTTGATTCTATTGTGAGAGATTTGTTTTCTAAAGAGGTGTGGAGGAAGTCTAATAAAGAAACCTCCACACCAGAAGCAATGGTGGCTAGAGGTTGTTCCATAGAAAAAGGGGAAGGTTCGAGAGATAAACCCAAATCCAAATCAAGAGGCAAAAAGAGTAAGGGAAAATGTTGTTATTGCAATAAAGCAGGACATCTCAAGAAAGATTGTTGGAAAAGAAAAGAAGAGAATGATGAATCGAAAAAGGAAGAGAGTCCACTTGAGGAAAATTGAGGTACAGTTGGTGAAATTTTATCTATCTATGATATCTTACAAAGTCAAGATGAATGGATTTTAGATTCTAGTGCTTCTGATCACATGTGTCCACATAGGAGTTGGTCTTCTTCTTACCAACCTATTGATGGAGGTATTGTTTTTATGGGAAATAATGCTTCTTGTACTACTGTTGGGATTGGGAGTATTAGAAACAAGATGTTTGATGGTATTGTAAAGAAACTAACAAGGGTAAGACATGTAACAGAACTAAAATAAAATTTAATTTCCTTGGGTGTTTTGGATTCTAGTGGTTATAAATTCTCTTGTCAAGATGGAGTTCTTAAAGTGTCTAAGGGAATTTTAGTGGTGATGAAGGCTACAACTTTTGGAAACCTTTATAGGTTAGAAGGAAGTACAAATGTAAATCATGCGATAGTGGTATTTAAGGAAAGTGACGAATCTACTCATTTATGGCATCAATGATTGGGTCATATGAGAGAGAAAGGGCTAAAGGTACTAGTAAATCATAAGTTGCTTCCAAACTTAAAATCTTTAAATTTTAATTTTTGCAAGCATTGTGTCTTTGGAAAGTAATGTAGATAGAAGTTTAAATTTGGTAGCCATACAAGCAAAGGTATTCTAGATTGTATTCATTCAGATGTTTGGGGTCCATCCCCTATGGTTTATTTTAAAGGAGCATCATATTTTGTGACATTTATAGATGATTACTCAAGAAAACTATGGGTCTTTTTTATTAAAAGTAAATCTGATGTGTTTGGTGTATTCAAACAATTTAGAGTTTTTGTTGAAAAGAGTATAGGAAGATCAATCAAGTATTTTAGAATAGATAATGGAGGTGAGCTCACATCTTTAGAGCTTGAGAACTAATGCAAAGAAGATGGGATCGTAAGGCATAAAACCACAGTTTACACTCCTCAACAAAATGGTGTTGTTGAACTCATGAATAGGACTCTTCTAAAGAGAGCAAGAAGTGTGTTCAGTAATGCCAAATTGCAACAAGAGTTGTGGACAAAAGTAGTTAATACAACATGCTATCTAGTAAATCGATCACCATCAATTGCAATAGATTGCAAGATTCCAAAAGAGGTATGTGCAGGTCATTCATGTGATTTTTCAAATCTGAAAATATTTGGTTGTGATGCTTGTGCTCTTGTTTCTAAAAATCAGCATTCTAAGTTAGACCCAAAATCCAAGAAATAATCCTTTGTTGGCTATGGTGATAGAATTAAGGGATATACATTGTGTGATCCTACTACCCATGAAATCATCATTAGTAGAGATGTAGTATTTGATGAATCCTCTCTAACAAAATTAGATTTTGTAGAAAATAATTTGGAATAGGAAGAAGTACCACAATATCAACAAGTTTAGTTGGAAACTCATCCTTCTATAGAAGAAAAAGAGCAAGAAGATCTCTTTGAAGAAGAAGGTACAGATTTAGAAAATATATAGGAAACTATGGAAATACCACAACCATCTCTTAGAAGATCTACACGAGTTAAGAATCCTCCTAAAAGGTACGATGATTTTATTTCATCAGTTGCTTTGATTTCTAATGATGGGGAACCAAGCTATTATTAGGTGCAATAAGAAATGCTAAATGGAAAATAGCAATGAAAGAAGAAATGGATGCCTTAGAGAAGAACAAGACGTGGAACTTGGTAGAACTTCCAAAGGGTAGAAAGATTGTTGGCTGCAAGTGGGTCTACAAACTGAAGAAGGGTGTTGATGATAAAATTGAAAGGTACAAGGCAAGGCTGGTAGCAAAAGGATATTCTCAAAAAAAAGATATTAATTTTCATGAGGTTTTTTCACTAGTTTTAAAGCTTGTTTCTATTTGAATTATATTAGCATTAGTTGCATTACTTAATCTTCAGTTAGAGCAACTAGACGTTAAAACAACATTTCTACATGGAGATTTGGATGAGGATATATATATGGAAGAACCAAAAGGGTTTGTTCAAGATCAGAATAGAAAATTTGTTTGCAAACTCAAGAAATCATTGTATGGCTTGAAGCAGTCACCCAGGCAGTGGTACAAGAAGTTTAATTTCTTCATGGTGAGCCAAAACTTTGTAAGAAGTGAATATGACCATTGTGTTTACTTTAAAAGTTTAGAAAATGGATTATTCAATATCTTGGTATTATATGTTGATGATATGCTTGTAGCAAGTAAAAGAATGGCTGAAATTAATAAGTTGAAGGCTTAGTTGGCTAGGATGTTTAATATGAAGGATCTAGGAGCAGAAAAACAAATTTTGGGTATAGAGATACATAGAGATAGGGAACATGGTAAGCTTTGGTTATCACAAAAGAAATATGTAGAGAAGATTCTCATCAGATTTGGTATGCAAAATGTGAAACCTATTAATATCCCTTTGGCTTCCCATTTTAAGCTTTCTTCAAGTTTATGTCCTAGTACTAAGGAAGAAAAGGATTCTATGTCTCATGTACCTTATGCAAATGCAATAGGAAGTTTAATTTATGCAATGGTATGTACAAGACTAGATATTTCACATGTAGTGGGTGTTGTCAGTAGATATATGGAAAATCTAGGTAAAGAGCATTAGGCAGTAGCGAAATGGGTGCTTCAGTTT
Source organism: Cupressus sempervirens (assembly GCA_028749045.1). Lineage (NCBI taxonomy): Eukaryota > Viridiplantae > Streptophyta > Pinopsida > Cupressales > Cupressaceae > Cupressus > Cupressus sempervirens. The sequence goes on along the minus strand of CM053786.1, from coordinate 344,993,207 downwards.
CTTAGAGGCACAAGTGATTATTGTATCACCTATAACAGTTATACTGATTTAGTGTGTGGTTATGTTGATTTTGATTTTGTAGGTGATTTGGATAAAAGGAGATCTACATTAGGTTATGTCTTTACTCTTGCATGTGGAGCAATTAGTTGGATGTCAAAACTCCAAGCAACAGTTGCTCAATCTACAATTGAGGCAGAATATATGGCTAGCTCAAATGCATGTAAAGAGGAAATTTGGTTGAAGGATTTTTTGGACAGGTTATTGAAGAAGGTGGATTATCTCTTGAAAAGGTCCATACACCTAAAAATTGTGTAGATATATTTACCAAGCCAATGTTGGTGGAGAAGCTAAAATGGAGTGTGGCTTCTCTTGGTTTGCAAAAGGGTTGATACATGGGCATGGGAAAGTATTAGGTAAATTTTTGTCAAGGTGGAGATTGTTAGATAATGACAACAATTGAAGAAAAATAGAAAAAAACAAGATTGTGAAAATAATCTTTTTTTCTATTTTAGAAAAGAATAGTTTTTATCTTCAAAAGGAAACTTTAAGTTTTTGAGGAATAAATCAAGTTTTATTCTATGTTGAGAAGTTTTTCTCTTATCTACAAGAGGTTATATATTTCTTCTCTGTGAAGACATAAATATCAATGTTTGAATATAAATACTGTAGCAACAACTATGAAGTTGAAGATGTAATGAGTTTCTTTTGAGAAATAAGAATACCAATACTTTCTCGGTGGATGTTTCCTTGACATATTGTCAAGGTTTTACCATGTATATCTATGTATTGTCATTTATCTTGCTATTGTTATTTATTTCTCTTATTGTTTCTATGCATCTAACTTGTGTTGTAAAGTATATTGTTTCTGGTTAATGCTTCCACTTCCACAACATGAATGACATCCCTATCAAGCTTCAACTCATTTCCATCTTCCATGGACTCATTCTATCTTTCAAGATTAATCCAACGTGCCATTTTGAGAAAAACACTAATTGAGACTAACTGAAAGCACTAACACAAGAGGATTGAGAGATTTCATTATCAGTACCTCTTGATTGAAGAGCACATTCATCCAATATATCCGCTGCATCCCAAGTGGTCTCTACAACATGCAATAAACATCTTTTCATGGGTGAATAATGTGCACTCTGGATATTTGCATCTCTGAGAGAATCTTAAATTTGTGAGCTTTTTGATCAGCCATTCACAGTCACTTCTAAAGTTACAAACAAGTAAAACCTACTTGTTTATGTCTTCTATCAATATCCTACCAAGCTTTTCAAGAACACCAACCAAAATAGATGTCATAATTGACCTTTGCAACAATTGAGAGATTTAACCACTCTCAAATAGTACTATCAACTACACGGATAAAACTTGAAGCACTCTTAAAATTTGATGCCTACTAAAAACTATGATCAATACTAAACTATAATAATGTGAGTAGAGTAGGTAAAATGAAGCTATTTATAAGAGAATGGATAGCAAGGATTCTTAGACATCCAAGGGCCCAAGTTATTCAACTCACTTTTACTTTAACTATGTTGTTCTTTTCTTTCACGGTGACTATAATAACTTAAATTATTCCTCAACTTTAGCACTTTAATTATTTCCTTCATCTTTTAAATAATGCATATGATAACTCTAGACTTCAAAAATATTCCATCTTTTAATACTTTACAAAACAAGGTAGACCCATCTTATTTGATTTATGAAGATGTTTTTTTCCTTTTTCTGAAACAATGAATAAAACCTGATCTCTTCTTATGACTACAAGTTTGAAGCAATGCACCTTGTCATAATACAAGACTATATATACATGTTTCTTCACTTAGCATTGCCCATAATCATACAAGAATGTTGTTTTTATTTGAAATCATAGAACTAGTATATGCTTTCTCCCAACAAATTTGTCTTGCAACAATCTTGAAGGTAAATTTGAATCCAGTGTGCACTGCTTAGAAATTTAGAGACTTACATGAGTAGATTCAATATTTCTTTGCAATGCATAATACATGAGAATAATTGTCACAATTTTGAGTGAGTGAATGTGTAATCCATGGATGAAGAGGGAAGGGTTGAGGTTAATGGATAGGTGCTCTCTGAAAATTTCTACTAAATTTTTTGAAGAGTATTTTATTTCAAAATATTGTTCAACTTAGAAATTGATGTTTCTAAATCATGTGAAATTCATGGAATGAACTATAAATACAAAGATAAAAATAAGTAAAAGGATATTTTTTGTGCATTTTTCCTTAACAGTAGTCTAAATAATAGAGAATTGATTTCTAGTTTGTAGATATCATGCTTTGATTTGCATCTGAATTATATTTCTGAAGAATTTTTTTTGGTTTTTAATGTTCAAGTAGTAAAATGTTTGAACACTTGAAATTCAATACAATTCACCCAAATTAATTTTTTGTAGTGATTCTTGTATTACATGGCACTCTATCTAGGAGTTTGGTTGATCAAACAACTATATCAATGTAAAGATCCAAATTTGAAGCATGCATGAGGAACCTTGATAGTACTTGGGAGAAATGAGTATTAGGAATATTTTCTAGTCCATCTAAGATAGGAACTTATAATTATTGATATCATGAGTTCATAACAAATGTTAGTTTTAATAGTAGAATTGGTCTTCAAGTAGAACATTTTGAATAGGGATCGACTTGGATTATTTGTACCATTATGCTAATTCATTAACTTTGAATTTATTCATTAGCACTCAACATGTGTCTTATCATTTTCCTCAACTTTCTTGCACAAAATCCCTTAACAAGTGATGTGACATACTTTCTCATCCTCCATCTATATCTCATCTCTCTCACTTTCCTATAGTAGCAACATCAGTTAATTGAGCTGTTCATTCATCTTAGCAAATTTTCTTTCAATTTCTTTCAACTCATCATTCCTTGAAATTCTCCTACATTATATTGTAGCTTACATATGAACCCTTGTGATGAACATTAATCATTATCTTCACTCTTACTGTGTAAACTTTCCTTTTCAACTTGTGAGTAGCACTAAGCCTCTACAATAGAAATTTTGTTTCATTGTGTTATAAGTATCTCACCAATATTCTTTCCTCTCAACTTGAACTTTTGATAACATTGTCTTTCTCTTGTGGAACCATTAAGCTTTCTCTACTCTATTAGGCTTCTGCACTTTACTCATATCTACAACTGTGGAGTTTCCTTAACAACTGTGACCTAAACTCCAACCTTAGATGGAAGTTGTTCTTCTCTCAATAATGCAACATCTACTATAAGGCTTACCACAATTTTTTTCCCTCTATCTATTGCTACCTGCATTTAATAAATTGTTTATTCAAAGTTAACTATAAATAATAAAGATCATGTTACTTGTTAAGTCTATAGATTTTCTTCCTCAAGAACTTTTGAGTTCTTTGCCTTCACTTTTGCAACCCTCTTTCTGCCACCAATCTTCTTTAGATGTCTTTCTCACTAGCAATACTTATGCAATGGGTGGACTTTAGATGTTAGGTACCATTGATATTGAAAAGAATTTAATTTAATTAATTTTTTTATAAAATTCAAAGCTAATGAATCAACATAATTGCTATTTGTCTTAATTTTTGTTATAATATCAACAATGGTAAAATAAAAAAAATCACATAATTGATTTATTCATTAGATCTCTTTTTATTTTATTATACTTGAGTTAAATTTGGAGTTGTTTCTCTATTTAAGGTGATGTTCTTTTTTGTCACAGAGCATAAAATAAGGGCAATTGTTGTGAAAAAATTTAATCCTTGCCAAGGATTTCATCAAGGCTTTCTTTTTTTCTCTTATAAGGATTCGATGTTCATCATTGTAATCATCCAATCCAATCCCATTCAATACATAATCAGATTCTTAGTTGCATCAAATCAATTCTAAAAGTTGAATTGCATTATTTACCTCTTGTCTCTCTTCATATGATGATTGTTTTGGTTGCAAGTTGTTTCTAGGAACTATGGGATTTAATAGTCAACACCAATATGATATCAAAGAACCAACATTTGACTTGTCCTTTGTTTATAGGGATTTGTATTTGAGGGGGAAAAATGGAGCATCATGGATAAAAATAGACATCATCATTGCTTCTAGAAACCCAAAAAGACTAAGATCATGATATTGCTGTCAAGTGAAGTGCGCATGTGTACATGCTCTAGCCCAAAACTATCTTGAGTATTGTCTATTGGTTTAACCTAAAAATTTGTAAATATGAAATATTGGTTTCAAATATAATGCATTATATCTACAATGTGTTCTTGGTATATTGTAATGTGACATATAATTTATTCAACCTGCTTGTAGAAGCATATACATTTTAAGTGATAAATATCTTACTTGTCTATTAGGATTAAACCACGGATAGAAATAACAATTACATGCAAATATAACCAATAATAGAAAATAATAGATCACACAGAAAAGAACACAAGACACCAAGATTTAACGTGGTTCACCCAATCCCTGGGCTACATCCACCAAATAGAAAGTCTGATATTTTTATGATCTAGTGATTACAATCCAATTACAATCCATAATCCCTTACAGCTCAATACCACCACAATAACCAATTTTGCATCACAACATCAAACAATGCCTAACCCTAAACCCTTTTATACAAGTATTAAACTACTTTAGGGTTATAATTAATAATTACAGGTTGGCCCAAAATCCTGATAAAATAGGGCCCAATTTTTTTTTTCAAAGAATTTATGAAGTATGTATAGTACTTTCCTAATCAGTCACCATAATCTAACATTGTCTTCTACTATCAAGTAAAGTGCCTGTGTGGGCATGCTCTACCCTCAAACTATCTCGAGTATCATTGATTGGCTTAACCTACAAATCCAAGTAAATATGAAATATTGATTCCAATTAGAATACATTGCATTGGATAACAACCTTATATTATCAATGATAAATATTACACCATTTCACTATTTTTAACTGAAGCACATGTGTGTACCTACTCTACTTTTGAGCTAGAAATATCACCCACTAACTCAACCTACAAAATTCATGTAAAAACAAAATATTGGTTTTATTTATGCAAAAACTATCAAAGGACTATAAGAGTCTGCTTTGAATTTTACAATATAATTCAGCTTAAAAATTACATACTTGTGTCATTATAATTGGACATCGAGTACACAATATACATGTACACAAGAGATTTTTTTGGTTTTAGACTCTCAAGGCATCCATACATAGGTAAATACAGATGAATTCTATTGCAAATTAGTAGTCAGATCAACTGGTGTCCTTCCCTATAGTCAACATCACATATGATATATACAATACATCATTTGCATCTCCCACCAAACCACAATTAGCACAGTGGTGGGAGTTCCTTACATTTTATGGAGGTTTCAAAACTTAATTTGCTGACTGTGCCCTTAACCAGTCACTGTCTACACCACACCAGTCACTCCTTGAAGTTCTCAGTAACAAAACAATACAAAAGATGACTTAACAAATAAAAATAAATACAAATAGATTTCTCACATCAATTAAACAAGAATCATGTTCTATGTGATATTACCAAGTCACTATTGCCAGGATTGTTCCATGGGACAATGAACTATAAGTATGCAAGGAATTTTATTTCTATTGATTGTTTGTATTACAAATTTGACTCAGTACAAAAAAACACCTCCCTCTCCTTCCACTCACATGGATCTCTCCAAAATAGACCTTGACTCTCCCAAAATACTGACTGAAACTACTAACTACCTTTCAACTATTTGATAACAGTCACCAAACTGACTGTACTAACCAAATAAAGTTAGAATGTGTTGTCAAGTTGACAACTAAAGTTGTCAACTCAAAAACTCAACATCCAAGACCTATACCAAAGACTTCTAAAAAGGTTCTAATGATAACCTTTAACACCAAACTTAACTTATAAGTCATACTAAACCCTATTAACGCTAATTAAGCCCTTGCTCAGCTTATATTGCCAATATAGGCAATTTACAATATTATGCACTTCAATTTCTTTTGACATCATTTAAAACCATTATTATTCTTTTCCATCAACCCCTAACCTAGGATCAATGCATAACTCTACCTAGTGACCCATAGGTAACTTATAGACTTAATAATGCCATTAAGGCTTACAATCAAAGTTTGATTACAATAAGATCAACTTATGATCAAAAAATTATTATATGACCATGAACATTCACTTTACATGTTTTAATGACCTTTGAAGGCCATTTGACTTCCACTCCTCCCAAGGATCCATAAGTGATCTTGGTTCTCTCCATGGCTAACATTGGTGCTCCTGCACCATACTCCCCAGCTATGAAATTGTTCCAAGTCCTCTTGGAATGCTTTGAAAAATAAAAATTTCCAACTGAATCTTCCTGTCTTCTCATGTCCCTTACACATTTTTACTTTGTCATTGCATACTCCATGCTTGCTTATTTTCTGGAATGCCTCGTGACTGAACCTTCTAGTTTTCTATGCTTATCCATGCTTGTACCTTGTTGTCCATACTATTTTTTTTTTTTAATTTTTAATTTTTTGTTTTGTGTGTGTGTGTGTGTGTGTGTGTGTGTGTGTGTGTGTGTGTGTGTGTGTGTGTGTATTTATTTTAGACCCTAGGAGGCCTTGCTATGTGTGTTCTATGAAAATTGCACTTACAATCTTTTCAAAATGGTTTTATTTTTTTAGTGACACATCTTATAGGAATAATGGCTAATATATGTAACCTTATGTTTGCAAGAAGTTGGACAAGGTGGGTGTGTACTAACTCTAGACTTATTTGTTGATCACTTCTTCATCAGCTTGTAGTCACTATATTCCAAGTTCTTGATTCTTTTCCTTGTTCTAAAAATGAAATATTCTATTTAAGATTCCTTATAAGTTTAAGATAGAGAAACATACTTTGAAAGACATATTGTAGTGAGAGCAATAATGGTAAATAAAAATAGGGTTAAGGATGAGCAAATTTCCATTCTTCAAAAGACATACTATGTTGTATTCCTCCACGTTTCATTTTTCTTTGACTAATTTTTGAGCATTTGGAGGTTCATTTTCTAAGAAACATCCCTTTTCTCCATTCTACTTTATTCTTTCTAGTCCAGTGATGCCAATGAGCATAACTGTTATAAAAAGATAGCATGAATCATGTAGGAACAAATTTTTCAAATTGCACTACAGTGCTCCACCTCTTCTTTCATTTTTTACTCTTCTAACATCCATTATACCAAACCGTTTATGGAGAAGACATTCCACAAAATTTCTTCATCAAATTCATACCTTTATGTCATGACTGGCTAGAAATGAAAATGCAAGATGCATATTTATTAATTATTGACTGCATTCATGTAAGCCACTCTCTTGCAAGCATATAATTCCCCAAACTAGAATCCATTCTCTTTATCCTATCAGGCCTCTATAGAGAAGTGGACTTAATTGTTCTGTCATAGGAGAAGAAAAAACTTGAATGTTCTGAATGCCTTTGATACAAAACAAAAAATACTGGCACTTCCAAAAACTGAGTATACATGTACACAAGGAAAGCCAAACAACTGTCAGAATGAATCAATCATATCGAACTATTGAAATAAATAGTCACAAATTTGATATGTGCATACTCTACACTAAATACAAACTTGCCCTATTAAATGACCCCAAATCATGACAAACAAGGAGTAATGGAAAGGTTCAACAATTTTTTTTGAATTTATGTCAACGAAAGTTGATGATATTATAATATGGGTGAATTTGAGCGAGGTGAATAATTGTTTCTATCAAAACAATATGTGCAGATATAAACATTAAGTACATGTCCAATATTTTTGCAAATCTTTACATTAGTTACACCAAATTTTTCTTTCAAAACCATGTGCAGATATAAACATTAAGAACAACATGTCTAATATTTTTGTAGATGTACACATTAGTTACCCCAAATTTTTTTTCAAAACCATATGTGCAGATATAAACATCAAGTACAACATGTCCAATATTTTTGTAGATATATTTTCCTATGAAGAAAGACCATGCCTGACAATATGAACCCAGAACAAAATAACAAGAAAATGGCTACATTGTGGTCTTGGTTCCAAAGAAAAGTTGATAAATGTAATTATCCTTGCAAAAAGTGTAAGGCCTTAAAGAATCAAAGAATTTTAATCACAATAGCCCATCATTGTAGGCAACATGGTATCATTGAAAGGGACCACAATTTTTGTTGATTGTTGAATGTGGATTTCCCATTAGAGGAACATGGAGGTGTGAATATCCAAACTAAGGATAACACTCCCATGGAAGAAGATGATAATGTTCCATAGGGCATGATTGAAGAAGATGGTATTGGTGCAGGTGATGAAGATGCTCATGATGATGGTACTAGTGCATCTGATAATGATGATGAAGATGGTCTTGATATACCTATGCTTGAGAAGGCACACGAGCCCCTATACGAAGGCTCCAAAAAACTTTTCTCTCTGCTATAGTGTTGTTGGTGAACTTGAAAGTTATGAATGGTTTATCCAATGTAGCAATGTCACATATGCTAAGGTATGCCATTTTTTTCATCTTCAATGTTAGCATACCATTACTATTCATTATAATAACGATTCATATATGTTGTTGTTGGTTGATAGGTGAGTTTTTGTTACCACCATCAAACATTCAACCTCATTTATACCAAGAATTATCTACCATTATGAATCAAATTGGAATGAAGTATTAGACAATACATGCATGTCCCAATGATCACATTCTATATCATAAACAACATGAATTTGCAACATAATGCCCTAATTGTCATATTAATAGATATCAGTTAGATCAAATAACAAAAAAGGTGTCTCACAAGGTTCTTTGATACATTCCCATTACTCTACGTCTTCAACAATTAATTAGGTGCACTAACTTGATACAATTTATGGATTATCATGCACACAATAAAAGTCAAGATGGCATTATAAAAATACCTACAAATGATTCCTCATTTAAAGAGGTAGAAGAAACATGGCCACACTTTAAAGAAGAACCTTGTAATCTCAAACTTTCATTGGTAGCGGATGATGTCAGTCCATTTGGAGATATGAGATATGTTTACTTAGTGTGGCTGGTTTTTGTTATTAACAATAACATTTCTCCTTGAATGTCCATAAAGAGGGAGAACATAATGTTGTAAATGATTCTACCAGGTATTTTTTCATTCAATAGTTATCTAAATTAATTTATAAATAGTGCATAAAAATAATCATAATAATTATGTAATATCTCTATTCATTCAATTACTAGGTAAGTACCAAGTTAAATATATGAACATGTATATTGAGACCCTCATTGAAGAGTTGTTGAAGTTATTAAATGGGGTCACTATGTATGACTTCTCTAGACTAATAGGACAAAGACAATTTTAATTTCATGCAATGCTTGTATGAATAATACATGATGCCCCTAGGCTATCATTTTTGCTGTATATTATATTGTTAAAGTCACCTATTTTTGGTTTATTATAGTGCTTACACATTATTGTTGTATGCTTAAGTTGTGCATGATAATTGTACATGATCTTTTAGGTCTTTAGACAAAAGAAAAAATTGCATGTCTAGTTTGTGGTCTAAAAATGAAATCTCATCATTCAAGAAGTTTAGGAAAGAAGGTGTTCAATGAGTTTAGGTACTTTCTCCACAATAATCATAAGTATTGAATTAATAGAAAACATCTTTTTAATGGGAAAGAAGAGACAACATCAAGGCCACGAAGAATGACATCTCATCTATGGAAGTTGGAATATGATCAACTAAATTGTCGAGGTAATGTCCAGTTTGTGGTCCAAAGTTTGAAATTTGTATTTTGATATTGTCTTTTATTTAGCAATGACATAATTGATGCTTGTGAAGGTTGTTAAGGCATCAATGACCAACTTCCTAGAGGAATAAAAAGTTATCCTACTCAATTTAGGTTACTGTACTACAAAGATCTCACAATCATGCATTTGTTTGATGCTATGCATATTGGAAAGAATGTAATTTAGGAACTATGAAAAATATTGGATGGAAGGCATGATAGAGAAAAAATTGTCAAAATTTGTATTGACATTCATGACTCCAATCATGCACTCAATGATTTCATTGAATCAAATAGGAATGGAGATTGCATAAATACTAGTACCCTTCCTTGGTTATTAACAGAGCAACAAAGTGATGCATTAAAAGAAGTCATATAAAAAAAAAATTCCTACAGAATTTTCTATAAATATAAGCACTCTTGTATCAAAGAAAGGTGATTTTGGGCCAATGTTGAAAACACATGATTGGAATACCTTCATCAAGGTAAGACATGTTCTCTATTTACAATATATTTGTAAAATTTAATGTACAACATATTGCATTAGTTTATAATATATTGAAATGATCATTTTTTAATGATTGCAGTACATCCTACCTCTATCCCTCCCACACCTATTTGAAAATAATACTAAATAAGCTATATATGTTCTTGGAAAATAAATGAAGTTAGTAGTGTTATTTCTTAAATTTATTACACATATATTATATTTATGACTTGCTTTACTTTTTATGTAATCTATTATATAATTTTATCTAAAATTTCACTTATATGTTCTTGCATGTTGAATCTCTTTTAGGTGGTTATCATTTAAAGAAATTGATTAAAAAGATATAAAATATTGGAAGAGAAAAATTACATAGCTTATGTGTGAAATTCAAAAGTGTATAACTTTAACCTTTTTCAATGTTCAAAAACGCTACCTCATACAACAAGTTGAGGAGATTGAATTGTGTGGACCTATACAAACTAGGTCAATGTGGATGGTCAAGAGGTACTTGAAACTTATGAAGGGATTGGTTTGACAAAGAACATATCCTAAGGGTTCTATAGTAAAGGGATATATGGTATACCAGACCATGGTGTACATTAGTGAATATCTTCTAAAGTTTGTAGCAAATATCCATGCAGATCGTATTTGAGATCCCAACTCTATCCAAAAATTCAAAGGGGAGTACCTAACGGAGAAAGGTAGATTGAAGAGAGAGAGGTAATTATAAGTTGCTTTTTGTAGTTAATTAATTCTTATCCATCATCAATCTAAGTTGTTTCTAACTAGTCTAGTTGTTTTCTTTATAGTTGGTCATGAGTGGGATGCACTACCTTTGTATATTTCAAACAATTTTGATTGGATGATGGTATGGATTCAAAAATCTCAAGAGAATGGTTGCTCACTAACATGGGATGATGTTTCATCATTGGTTAAAGAAGGTCATCATAATAGAGATTCCAATGTTATGCCAATGGTACTTGATCTAGCATATGGCTTAAGAGATAGAAAGGTACATAGAAGATTACTAATAATGAGCCATAAGTTTAATATCAACTCATAGATTGATGCAAATAATCTTGACATGTTTGAATAATTGCAGATCAAATACCACAAAGCTATGTATTACCATGGCTATAAATTTTGCATTAAAAAGTTAGACAAAATTAAAAAAACATGTCATTTTGAGATAAGTGTACTCTTCATGGTCACTAATATTTCATCTAGAAAGGACATACATTCTAAACAATCTAAAAATTGATACTATGACATTTTGGATGATATACTTGAATGCAACTTTAATTCATTAAAATTAGTTCTATGTTTCATCAAATGGTACAGGTTACGGTTGAATCAAAATGATCCTAATAGGACTATTATTGAACATGATAGTGGATTTACAATGATTAATACAAGGTCATTTGAGCCAGTTGGAGATGAGCCCTATGTTCTTCCAAGCCAATGCGAGAAAGTGTTTTACTTTGGCATTCCACACAAATTGGGTTGGTCATTTGTTGTGAGACATGATCCAAGAGGAAAGTCGGTAAAGTATAATGTGATGGAAGAAGAAGATACTGAAGAATCAAAAGATGAATTAAATGATGATCATGAACGATTGTTACACAATGATGTTGAAGAAGAAGAAGAAGATGATGATGATGATGATTCTGGTCATGCTAACGATAATGGTGATGATGATGACGATGACGATGATGATGATGATCATGCTGATGAAGATGGTGATGATCATGGTGATGATGGTCATGATGATGATGGTCACGATAATGGTGATGATGATGATGGCGATAAAGATGGTGGTGGTGATGATGATGATCAAAGTGACAAGTATGATGATGGTGATGATGATGATGACATGGATGAACATAATGATCAATGACATAATCAATGAAATGTTTATCGAGGTACAATCAATGTCAAGTATGATGGGGTCATGATTTTTATTTATAGAAATTTGTTTGATTTTGATGGATGCATCATGTAATTTTTATCTTCTACATAATTTTTAGTTTATAGAGCATTATAAGTAGACAACTTTTCATTGATTATAATATGGGTGAATTTGATGAGAAAGGTGACGAACTTTTTCTTTCAAAACCATATGTGTAGATATAAACATTAAGTACAACATGTCCAATATATTTTTTAAATATACACATTAATTACACCAATTTTTTGGCTAACTTAAGATAAATGATTTACATATGCAGGCCATTCAATGCCTTTGACTAGGATCTTGCACAATCACATGGATTGATAGGTATATGTCAATAGACCCTATAGATACAATTTTTTATTTTCATATCTTCTCTTTACCATCAACATCAACTTTTGTCCTAGTATGTCTCTCATTTTATGGATTGTAGGTATCACCAAATAGGTATTTGTCTAATTTGTCTTCCTTGAGTGAGGAAAATGCGGGAATAGAAGACAAAAGTGAGACATCTAGTAGGTCTAAAATAGGGAGATCAACTAGAGGTCAAAATACTAGAAGAAAATTCAACAAATGAATGAAATTTTTTCTTTCTAAGGGGGGGGTCATGTTCTTATGATAGTGAGAGTGAAGGTGATAGGAAGGTTCCCTTTAGGTACACACATCTTCAAATTGAATGGGTACCCAAGGAACTGCCTCCAATTAACACCAATTTTTTTGTTAATGAAAGGATATATCGTATAGCTCCATCTTCATTACATGGTTTGGGCCCATTTTCCATGGATGGCATAAAGGTATATTACAATAAAGTTTTTGAATTGATGGAGTATGTAGGACCTTTTTACAATTACAACAATTGGATGCGGATTGTGCAATATAAAAAAAGTATGCAAAGGTGTGCATTGTCACCAAATTATATACAATGCAAAGAAAACGATCAAAGTAAAATGTTTTCTATGTATATTGATGGAAGGCCAAAAGAAATGGGGAATATTGCAGGATTTATAAATAGTTCTCAACCTATGTCAACTAATAAGTTAGTGGATTGTATATTCAAGGCACACGAGGGAAATCATGTTTTTGTGTGTGCAATCAAATCAATAAGTGCAGGGGAAGAGCTTATGGTGGATTACAATTTGAATCACATAGATACAAAAAGATTCCATATTATGGGGTTGGTAAGTATAAAATTTAAACCAATTACCTCCAATTAATATTGACTCCAATATACAATCGATTTTATTATTATTAATTTTTTTTGGTAAGCCTATTACTTTCATTTCACTTTTGATTGCTAAGAATTACTAATTTTTTCACAGGGTGACATGGATTGACCACCATCCATAAGTGGGAATGCACCATCTCACACACCTCCTTTAGAAAAGGTAAACCTTAATTATTCAAATTATTCAAATTATATAGAAACAAATGTCATATTATTATGTTCTTTTCTTTATGGATTTGGAGTTATTTTGATGATATTTTACTAATATCAATGTCACAAATGATAGGGAAAAACTAAAATGATAGCAAATCAAATGTGATCTAAAATAAGAGCATCATTTCTATATGACATTGCCCTTAGTTCTGACCCTATGTTCATGGACCAACAACTCAAACAAAGATATAGTGATGAAATTGTTAACATTATCATCGAGGGTGACACAAGCGAGGAGAAAGTGGCACTGAAAGAAGAATTGGCTCATAGAGTAAAATATTTGAAGGTAAGTAGTAATTAATCTCAAGTAATAATAGAAGTTCAATAGAAATTCATATTTTATAGTATCTTATGGATCATGATCTAAAATATTATGTGTTCTTCTACAACAATATGTGACACTTGTGACACTGCATGGTTAACATGGTGAGGGTTGTAGCGCATAACCTTCATGTAAGTAACACTTTATCTTTACAAAATTACTAAAAATTACAATATTATTACACTATTGAGTTTATTTAAGGTAATTACTTAGTGTTGAAATAGGAGATCTAATGTTGAAAGTAAAACTGGTGCACCATTGTTTGTTTTCATCAACATTATAACACTTAATTTTTATTTTTGGATGCTTCTAGCTAGTATCCCATTTGATCTTCATCCATTGTAAATGTCTTTGCTAACATTATTGTATTCTTTAGCTCATGATGAAGTGCAGATGCCTCCTTCAGTCATCACTCTGATATTGCCGAGTGCATTGTTGGCTACAAGGAGCATGCAAACATCCTCGTCTATACCAAGTACAACTAGTAAAACCTTATTTTGCTATATTTTGTTGGGTAGCTTTTGTAATAATATACCTATTTTGTGCACTAATAGATAGACCTTTAGTTGATAGAACAATAGAGATTGGTACTACTGAAGCTAATCCATTTCTTGGAGTAGTATGTGTGACTAGTACTGGTTCATTTGTGGGGACATTGTTGCTGAACAAGAAAACTATGTTTCTATTAAAATTAAGAAAGCTTCCAGGTGCTTTAAAATTGTTATTATTTATAGTGTAATTGTAGTTCACTTATACATAACTCATTTTGGACTGATAACCCCATGTTGTTTTTGTAGGAAATAATGTTTTCTTTGATCATCTTTTTGATATGACATTGAGGCTATTTGGACCCACCATATGTAAAAGGTACGTAGTTTCATATCATTGCTAAAATATTTTTCTTTTCTTCCATTTATTGTATTATAAAAAGTTATTGATCTAACAATTTTTTTTTTTTTCAAAAAGGTGGAATGACTAGGGTCTTCAATTAAAAAATTAGCTCATTACGTCTTTTGAGGACCTTTTTAGAAAAAAACATTTTTAACACTACCCTACTTCTCAAAAGAGCATTAAGACATATAAAGATTGTGAGGGACCAATACAGAAGGGGTCTAAAGGAGAACCCAAAGTATGATCATCCTCCTATGATTCCACCGATGGAGTGGAATGAAATAATAGAAGATGCAAAAGAGAAAAGACTATGTGATATTAAAGGAAATGAACCAGAACAAGGAAAAAGAAGGTATGTCATGATAGTATTAAGTAGAATGTAATCATGCACTAATCAGTGATCTTCATAAATATATAATCTAACATGTTTCAAATTTTTCATAGACTAAAGGACACATTAGTGGCTACAAAATCGAGACTAGAAAAGGTTGGCCAACACAAACTTGGCTCTGGTGGCTATATGAATCTTCAGTCTCGACTTGTAAGTAGTAGCAATGGAATTTCATATAATTTTTTTATATAATGTTGCAAAAAAAATTGTTTAATCAAACCACACATTCAAAATTGATGATATTAAGCAAAAAATATAGGGCATGGAATTCAATGTAGAGCTCACAGATGAAGATAAAAAAATTGCCTTGAAGGAAGGCTATAAAGTCATGGTTGCATGCTTACGCCAAGAACTTGAAAGCCATACCCAAGAATCTGGTGCATGAAATGAGACACTAGTAAATTGGTCAGATGAAAAGTAAATCAAATTGAATAGTTGAGAAATTTCTTTTTTGGTGTTAGTTTTGAACATAAATTGACTACACAACAATGCACATAACATTTTACTCTAGCCTTCATATCCTATCACAGAACCTAGGCATGATGAAGGCCATCATGTGCATCATAGTGGCAGAGGAATTAATTTGTTATTAGAAATTAATTATGTAATTATGAATACAATTTAACATCTTTAATTACAATTTGATGTGTAACCTTTTTTTGAATATTTTAGAGCATGTTGAACATCATGGTGAAGGAGTGGAGCATGTTCTAAGTGTTCAACATGTTGACGTGGTGGCAGATCATAATGTTAATGTACGTGATGTGGCATTGTCAGGTAAGAAAAATGCATATTGTTACATTGTATTGGTTAATTAAATACTTGTAAAAGTTTATAATAATAAAAAAAGAGTATGCCAATTTAACCCATTTACTTGTTCTTGCAATAGAGCGCCCTTTAGTGCAATAGCCTCCTGCTCCTCAAAATAGGAGGAGGCATCATAATTTGACATTACCTATGCCACAAGAGGAGGATAATGAGGAAGATATTGATACTCCTATCAACCTTTTTCTTAAGAGAACTAGGAAAAACAAAAAGAAGAAATAATTTTTTTAAAATGCTCTTTGGTAAACTTTGTTGGATAATGAAAGAATTTTATTTTAAGTAATTATCTATGAATGTTGCGTATTGATATTTATTGATGTTAGGGAGAGGGGGGGTGGTGAGGCTAGATGAGCTTCCATCTTTACATAGTTGGCCTTGTTAAGTAGAGAATATTAAAGTATTCTTGAAACCAAGTGAAGCTCAAACTTACATACCAATGATATCTTCCTAACCAACTAATAGTTTCTTTTCTTTGAGATAGAGTTCCATGTCCATTCCTTTATCCGTCACTGCCATTTTGGCCTCCTCAATTTCCTAATCTATTCTTTCTTTTTCTTCAAAACTATTACCAGAGTAGCAATTTATTCTTGATCAAATTTATCTTAGTTACCAAGCAATATAATATATTTTAATCCTGATACCTCTGCTTCCTTCAACTACTATTCTATTGTATTCATTAGGTTTTCATCCCTCACCCATATTTTTTTAAAACTTGAAAGGACATTATTTTGGGACTGAATCCTCAATGATATTCAGCTAAACTACAAAGTGGTTTGAACTAGAATGAGGAAGGATATGGTCTAAGACATTACATTGAAATTAATTGTTATTGAGATTCTTTGGTGATTCTCCACTATTTTTCTCTAGGATTCGTTATAACATTGAATTCACCACTCATAATAGAAATCTACTCATCACATATAAAGTGTGATATAGTTGATGGTCCTAAGTCACGATTAGGGAAAATAATGTAATGTTTCTCTAACTTGATTCAAAATGTCACACTCCATGCACATGCTATAAACATTAGCTGGTTCAAAATAAGTTGTCATGCCCAAAACTTATAGCAAGTGTGAGTTAATAAAGACTAACTACTATAAAAATGTCCTCATCAAATTCACATTACTTAGACTACACATACTAACATCTTTGAGGCCTGATAATATATATTAATAACTTTGTGGATTTAACTATGTGAACAATTTAAGTATCAAAATTTTGCATCATTGATGTAACAACAAGGCTTGCTTCCTTACTTCCTAGTTCTTTCTAGGTTCTTACTAGATCACTTCTATGATCTTGATGGTGATTCTTGGATCACCAACTTGGGATCAATCCAAGATCCTTTTCTTTCACCTTGCTACACCAATAGGATCAAGAAAAACACAAAAATTTTCTACTCATATGTTCACTTCCCACTATGGAGTTGTTCACTAGCTCTTGGTTCACCGAAGTTTCTTCCAACTTTATGGCCAATCTTACATATTATTGCTGCTATTCCTTCTCAAACAGGGCTAGAATAGGGTCATCTTGATTTCCAATATATTCCTTGGTCTTTGAAGACTTTTCCCAGATTTATAAGATGTAAGTTGACAAGTCCAACCCAAGTACCAACCACCATGAAGTAATCTTGTAAGAAAAATCAACCAAGATGAATAATGTTGTTGTCATACCATAAAAAATGAGGGTTACAAAAGAGAATTTTGAGCATTTTCACAATAAAAATCTTAAGAATCCCTTAGAACCAAATTATATATGCATACTGTTTACTAATGCAATAAGGATTTTAGTGGTTTCAAGATTTCAAGCCCTTCACACAGCCCAAATCAGTTAGGCCCAATTTCATGAGGGTTTCCAAGCAATTTAGCCTAGTTTGGAATGAAACAAGCATAACTTGTTTCCAAGGTCACTCCAACACTTAAAATTTTACAAGGAGAAAGATTAGACCATTCCAAAATTTTACAAGGAGAAAGATTAGACCATTCCCTAACTCTTTCCATCATTTTTTTGAGGAAACTAATCACTCAAACTTCTTGTTGTTGCTGTTTATCAGTAAAACACCACAAGTCAAGGCTAGATTTCTTGACTAGGGCTTGCACAAACAATTGTTTGCCACAATTATCAAGAGCTCTACTTTTGGTATGTTATATTACATTGAATTAAATCTCTTTCCTCTTAGTTTCATGAATTTTAAATTGTGGGAAAGAGAGTTTCAATCCATTTTTACAAAATTGGTTGTTATGAACAAGAAAACTAGTAAAAAACCAAAAATCAATGTACATTAGTAATAAAACTCAAGGTTGATGAATTGAACACTTAGGAAGTACTAAAATAAATATAAATAACTATTTCAATCAATAAAAAATCCAACTCAATCCATTTACACAGTGAAATTACTCTATTTCTAAATGGCTGCAATTACATTTCAATGCCAAATCTGTATACTGTATGACCAAAACTCTTCCAACCCTTGAAATTGATCAAGAATGGACTTATATAGGTGTTACCAGAATTTTTTTTTCATTCAAAACCTATTAACTAACTCTCATAGAAAATTTTCTCATTGAGAAAGAAAATTTGCAAAATTGCCAAAATTGCAACTTTGCAACTTTTTCAACTTTTTAGCAATTTTTGCAAAATCTTGAAATTCTAATAAGATGGGCTCAAAAAAATTGGTCAGGGGCATGAATTGGTTTATTGAGAAATTGATTTTTTTTTACCCTTGGTCAACCCTTCTACCCATTTTGGTCAACCAAACCCCTGTTTTGCAACTTAGAGCCATAATAGCAACTTAGGAGCAAGATTTAACTTGACAAACCATCTATCCTCACCCAAGGAATAGGTCCTATTATTCATATAGTGATGTGTCTAGCATCACTACAAGACAAAAATTCAATAAAGAAACCCCAAACCCAAACTAGCCTGTCTAGGTGCTCCAACTACTCCTGCAACAATCATGTTATATGATCTACCATCACATGCATACAAAGATTTTGGAGTATCTTTGTTCCTCTTTTTATAATTTTATGGCCATATATAGTGTTTTTTCAGTCTCAAATAGCCTTTTATTTTTAGAAATGTTTGGTAGGCATAAAATATGTTATATATTTCATTTGATAATTATCTCTTAAATGTTGTAATCCATTGGTGATTTGTTCTTGATTTTTTCTCAAATATTAATTATTTTTTCACAAATAGCTTGGAAAAAACACTCACAAGTCATATAAATAATATTATTGACAACCAAAACAAGGTTATATTTTATCACAACAAACACAAAACCAGCAATAGGGGAAGGTTTCTATTTGATCATTATTAAGAGCTAAGAAGTTGTCAACTCTATTTAGTAGCATCTAATCTAGGGACAAGAATCCATGCATGGATCTCTCTTTTTTGTTTTGTAATATTCTCAAACTGCTGAGTATTACGAGAAATAACCTGCATGACAAGAACTGACATGCCAATGCATCAAACCCATTGATTTGGTTTTGCTATATTTTTAATTATGCCATGTATGTGTATCACTTAATAGTAGTTTCCCTATATGTCTAGCTATGTGATATTTGTGTATCAGTAATTAGTATACAAAAACATCCTGAAAAAAGAAAAAAAGTACCTTCTTGTTCTCAAGAACAATTATAATTTATAACAATGAGTATTCTTTGGTAATAGGTATTGGCAATTAAGGTTTGACCATTCTTTCACTTATCATGTTATTGTAGAAACTTGTAGATCTTGTGGTATTGTTGTGATATTTAACTCAGAAGGTTCCAATCACTTTTAATATGACTGACCTAGTAGGCACTACCTTGACTTATCAAGAAACCTTCCATATGTTTCATTTCTACTTGAAATATTCAATCTAAAACCTTTTCTCTTCATTTTTTGTTATCCATATTAGCCTTGGCTTTTACCGTCATTCCATCATGTGAAAGGTTAATATGTATAGATAATTATGGAGATGAAATATTTATTGTATGAATGTAATTTTCCTTTATAATTCTCTAAAATCACCTCAAAAAGATAGTGCATAGAATTTAAGACCAAATCTTGGTTCTTTTATTCAAATGAGATTAGACATGTGTTGAAATGCATGGTTGGCCTTGTTCAACATGCTTTGATTTCTTGTATAATGCTCATATTCATATTTTATGTGGTTGTGTTGGCATCCATGTTATCCATGACTTGATAATACTCTATTATATTGACATTGATGTCTACAAATTTGAATAGTTTTGTAGATCTCCAGAAACCACAGGTGGAACTTGATATTGTTGGAAAAAGTGGTCTCATGGCTCTGTATGATAGTCTATATAGTCAGGTTTACAATAGCCTTAATCTTATTTATGATTTTCATATTTCTAATGCTTAATATACTTTCTTAGGAGATAAATAGGAAAGAGGATTTATTTCAATACGTTACACAAATTAAAGTATGTCTTTCTATCATGCAGCTAGATGTTGCATCATCCAAGCTTCTTGTAATTGATAATGAATTCAAGGATTCAGAGTTCAGAAAATAATTGAGTGAAATTGTAGGTTCTTTACTATAGCTGTATGTAGTTTCAATTTTTAATGAAAATCATGCAGTGAGCACAAGAAAAGCACCATACAAGGTATTTATTCATACAATGAATTTAAACCACATGCTTTGTTTATAAGTATGCCAAATTTTTATTTTCATTCATGTTGTAAGATTGTATCCATTTATGCATTTTAGATGTGAAGATGTGAAATTGGTCTCTTTCACAATTTGGGATGATACTCAGTGCTGACAATGTTGAATCAAATAAAACTCAATGCTGATGATTCTAAAAATTGGGAATTTAACTACACTACCATCCATATTTTGCATCTTGTTGAATGAAAGAATCTCTTGCTGATGCATTTGGTTTGGTTTTGAAAAACTGGTTATATAGCTACACTTACATTATTCAGTATTGAATCAAATGAAATTGGTGCTGATGTGCAGATACATTTGGTCTACATTTGGTTTACATCATCTTGGTCTACATTTTTTAAAGAACTAATTAATCTTGGAATATTTGAATGTGGCTTTTCATTCTAGGCAAAAGCTTGCAATAGGCAATTTATCAAAAGATCAAAAACAAATTGTAATACCATCCCATCATTCTAAAATGGGCCAATCCAACTTTTTAATACCCTAAAAAAGAGGTGTAATCAGATGGAAAATAAATTGTTAGTGGTCACGACCATAAGATATATAATTATAATTATATAACATGTCATAACTTGTACAATTTTAATGAGCAAGTTGTAATCTTTAAACCTTGTAGGCACTCAATTTTCATCCAATATTAGTAGTGGACTATTGTTGGTTTGATTTGTGTATTAAACCTTCATTTCCACATCTTTGAACCTGATTAAGGTAAGGGAACAAAAATGAGTTTTTGGGATTGTAGCTAAGAGCAATTAAGGATTATATGGATATCCTATTGCATGATCATATGATGGGCATGAACAAGCCTAGGCCTAGTTATTATTTATGATCATAGTATAGTCTATTAGTCTACCTTGCATAGTATACATTACCATATTCATAATTATATCAAATATTTTTAACTAGCATAACTCCATATTTAGCTAAACCTCACAATGAGTATTCCATATATAAAAACCTCCTTTCATAAAAATTCTCACCAAGAAAGTTGCATGCTCTACTCCTACTGTTGTTGCATATTGCCCATCATCCAAAGTACAAACATCTCAAGGCTACTTGTAAGAAGCTTGGAGCATGTTCAGCTTTTGATTTAGTAGTTGAGTGTAATATTATTTTGTTGGCATTAATAATGATAGTCATGACTCACAAGTTGGGATAAGTATTAAGTTCGTAAGCTAAAATTGATAAAAGACAAGTGAATCACTATTGTAGTGGACTTTCCAACCTCCTTTGGTCAATTTCGACAGCCATCACTATTGTAGTAGACTTTCCATGTGTTTAGATTCTATATGAAAACCTTCACCTTGAACTTCATCTTTCCCACAAGAATATAACTGTCATGTCAAGGCATTTGGTGTTGCTATGTTTTACATAAAGAGCTCATGTATTGATTTGGTTGAAAAAGAAACTTTACAATGCTAATTGTATTAGCATGTCTAATCTAGTGTTGGGCATTTCTTGGTATAATGATATTTATGCATCAAACCTAAAAATGAGAGTTGCTACATTTCCAGGCTAATTCTTCATTGTGTCAATTTTGGGTACTAATGAACTATATAAAATGCCATGATATTTGATTTATGGTCCCCCTTATTGTATTAGACATCATAATGCATATTTTTCTTTGCTATAATATTCTATTTTTTCCTTGTTTATTTATATTCTTGAGGTCTCCATGTAAACCATAAATAACAAAATAGAATGAAATTGCTTTTATGTCACTTTTGGTTGTCTAATTTCCCATGTATTCTTTAATTTTATGACTTCTTCTTCTTCTTCTTCTTGATTTTTTTTGTTGATCTTACCACAATATCATGATAATGATAGAAAATCACATGATGTTTTGGATTGAACTCACTGGATTTTCACTGTTATCAGACAAAGGTATGATGTTTATAGACAAACTATGTCAATTTTTTATTAATCAACTTTATGAATTGAACTAGGATAAACAATTGTTTTCAATCAAATAGTTCCCATAAATTTTTAAAAAAATTCATTTTTTATCTCCTTTCAAATTACATTTTGTAAAAATTGAAAAGTAAATATTTTTTAAAGAATTATATGTATTTTATATTTGATCAAAGCACACTATAAAAGAATTGAACCAAATAAAATGGAGGCATTGATTTGAAATGGAAGAGCACTTGATCAGATTTTTATGTTTGTTTTTGACATGTGGTTGTCCAATCCACAAAATATTGTTAAATAGAAGGAAAATGGGCTATGAAGTGTGAGATCTAGTGTTTTGTATTTATCATCATGCACCAATAGATTTTATCGTTCCATCTATTCTAACTGTCTTTGGAGAAAGATAATAACATGATCTGGTGAAATCAGCTACAACTATAGGACTATGTATGTTTCATTTATGTAGTAAAAGGTGTGGATCTTTTAATCTATCTATTGATCATTGCTCTATCAAATGTTGTTGCACCATCAATTTATTTGAAGATGCCTTCATTAATATTGCTTGTCCTGAAGCTTCCAAAGTTACCATCAACTATAAACAATAAATTACTAACTAGTCAAGTTACTTTTTTGTCTTATTTACAATAATGTAATTTGATATATGCAGTGAAATGTTCTCTCTATTGTGTTGAGTGTTCCTAGGTTCATTTTTATCGACTTTAGTATTACTATCTTTCATTTCTTGGCAAATTATAATAATTAAATATTTATTTTGTAGAGTGCATTTCAGTTGGCTTTCTTCTTTTGGGCATGGGTAAGAAATAAAAATCATTATCTAAATATCCTTGTATATCTACTTTCAATTGATTAAAAAGCTTGGGTTTGTATAATTTTTCCTATCTGATTAACAAACTTACATTTATTTGTTATGATTGATGCAGTTTGTTATGATTGATGCGGTATGAATATGGTCTAAAATCCTACTTCCATGATTGGATGGTGGACATTGTAATCATGAATAGCTTGTCAGTAAGTTTACTTGATGTGTTAAATTTCCCCAAATAGTCAATATGATGGTTTGGTAGTACCATAATATGGAAAAAAATTGGAATGTTTGGCATTAGAAGAAATGACCAAACATGATCATGAAACACACACAACATTACAAAATTCTAGTCACTCTTTTTAAAGATTTTCCTTTCAATATTACATTTATATCCATATCCACAACATTGCTAACTCAAAATGCATTTGTTTTTCATTAGGGTTGTAGTTCAAATACATTGTAGCTATGTAACTCTCCCTCTTTATGCTCTTGTTACACAGGTATGCATTAAGATAGAAAGAAACATGTTTGATTTATCAATGGCTTGAGACATTACAATTTTACTCACCTCCTGTAGCAATGGCCCTTGTAGAGAATTCTAGGAAATGTTAAGGTAGAGTTGCAGGTTTATAAGGCTAACAATGACTTTAGGAGGTATCGTCCCCTCTAGATTATTGTGAGCTAAGTCAAGGAGCTCTAACTTCTGACATCCCTTCAAACTAACAGGTATCTCCCCTGATAACTTGTTGTTGCAGCTAAGATAAATGATTCATAGCTGTGGGTTGTAAATGATGAACTATCAAGTTAAGGGGAGATCAACATGAGGTTTGAGTGAGTTGTTGCTAGATGCAAAAGTAGTTTTTCCTCTACATGCAGAGTGGGACTACCGAAAATTGGTCTGGCTCCATTACCTATTTGAGGTTCAATCCCATGGAAAAATATAGTCAAAATCTTCTATATACTAAACATAGGTTTCTCCACTTGTCTTGCATGCATGTGAAATGTAGAAACACGAAACCATGAGAAATTGATGGGATCCTCTACACCCATATATGTAATAACAATGCTACAAACATAGGTGTAGATTACCCAAAGACCAGCTGGAGACCTTGGGAAGGAGTTTGAAAGGGTCTGATAGGGTTGGGGGGCCCTACCATGTAGTGGTGCATGCATGCAGAGGATAGATCTATGATAGGGTGGGGGGGGCCTACCATTCTATAGGCAAGTGGTGTATCTGCCTATAAAATGGTAGGGCAGAGGGCCCTACTATTCTAAATAAAGGTGGACCAATTTATTTCCATCCATCTACATGCATCGTCTGCTATATATATTTTTCTAAACAAATCAGATTGGTCAAAATTTTGACCAATCTTGGTTGGCATCTTGGTTAAAATTTTGACCAATTCTTTGGTCATGAGTATAGCATCCTTGTCATTGTGGTGTCCATTTCAACCAAATATTGGTTGAAATTTTG
The DNA here is from genome assembly GCA_028749045.1 of Cupressus sempervirens. Taxonomy (NCBI): domain Eukaryota; kingdom Viridiplantae; phylum Streptophyta; class Pinopsida; order Cupressales; family Cupressaceae; genus Cupressus; species Cupressus sempervirens. The sequence continues at coordinate 344,968,171 of CM053786.1, read as the reverse complement.
ACCAATCTTATCTAGCATTTTGACCAATTCTTTGGTCATGAGTATGGCATCCTTGTCATTGTGGTGTCCATTTCAACCAAAGATTGGTTGAAATTTAGACCAATCTTGGCTAGCATTTCGACCAAGATTGGTCAAAATTTTGATCAATGGCCACCAATAATGGTCATACCAAATGTGGTCCATTTTGACCAATTCGAGGTTTTGTCAAAAATTTGACAAGAAAATTTATGATGCACCACTTGGTCACAAATTTGACCAACATGGGCCAAAATTTTGACCATGTTTCATTGAAAAATGGGTCAAAATCTACTAGTGCATTCCATCTCAACAATCATGAAGAATATCCCCTAATCTCAACAAAATCATAAGATACATAGGAGTTCACAAATGAAACATGTCATTGTAAGAGTGTGATGAAGATGAGATTAGAGGTTAAAAATATGATAAAAAGGAAGATGCGTGCAAACAAAATCATCTACTAGAGGAAATGTGGATGGATATCAAATATGTTGAGGAAAAAGGGAAAGTTGTAATAGTAAGGCTTGAGAAGATACTTTTAGAAAAGGAATATGAATAAGAGAGTGAGTTTGATAGAAAAATTATTATTGGAGGCATGAAAGGGGGAAGAAAAATAATATTTGTGAACTAAAAAAACCCACACCAAAGAGATAATAGATGGAATGTTACTTTCTCATGTCATCGCAATTATGGACATATGGTAATAAATTGTACACTAAGAATGAATAGAGAAAATGTTGGACCTTGGATATCTACCAGTATGTCATGTTTTCATTGTCATAAGGTTGGTCATATTACTAGGTTTTTTTAGATAAAGAACATTTAGAAAGCAACCAATGAATGAAGAAAAAAGACAAAAAATAAAAGTAGATTGCAACAATTAAAGAAACAAGGAATCAAATGAGTAATATTTGGGGCAAAAATGATGAAATCAAATCAGTGTTGGCCCTAAGTGATTAGTTTATTGAGAGGGGAGATGGGGGGTGAATAGTTCTTAATCAACCAAAAAAAACAAAATTTTCACCTTATAAACCTCTAATCAATAATTAGCTTAAATCATCAACAAAACACATCCAACATATGAAATCACCCACAAATTTGACATAAATATTTTTTTTATGTAAAAACCCAACATGGGTCAAAACCATGGTGGGGTTTACTAACCATAGATAAAATGTACTCTTCTGAAGTATGCCCCATTAGGAGCATAATCCTTTTAGGAATTTACAAAGACATAATTAAGTCCCACCATGTTAGGGGATTTGTCTCTATCCTTCTTAAGAGCTATAATCTATTAGGAGTAGCCTTATTAGAGGATATTGAACACTAGTCAAAGTACCATGCTATTAAAGGATTTACAATAAGGACCTATTAGGATCCACCTAGTTAAGGGATTTCACACATCATAACTATTATGGAGCAATATAAAGATTGACTTGTAAAACAACATAATCTTTTCCAGATTGGATCCACTTAAGCTCTCTTACTCTTCTCAACTCACTTCTCTTCTTCTTGGCTAGATAGTGCCTTCCACTTCTTCGGATAAAAGCTAAACCATAATAATAAAACATCAAGCTTGTATTTTCTTTACTTGTTTATACCATTTTGTTTTACTTCTACAGACTTATCAAAACTCTAAATGTATTATAGTTTGGAAGTTCAAATATCTCACTCAGATCCAACCTCCATAAGATGTTATCTTATGTTACAAATTACATTATATTACCATAGAAACCAATTCATAGTATTATGTGCCATAGGTCAACATATTTTTACCTCTCATGAGCTTCCTCTAGAATCTTCTCCACAAATTCAATCTCAACTTTTGTGATGCCACATCATCAACTCCATATGCACATCCATGTCACTAGATTACAACTAACTCTCTCTAATTTATTGCAACCTTGTCACCTTTCACTAATTCTAGTTAACCGATCATCACTCAAGAGCTCTTTCTTTATTAACTTGTTTGTCACTTCTTTAATCTATCTTTTATAGATTCACTAGTCACTTGTCTAACTTGAAACTATTCCACCTGTCACCTTTCCATGTCGAAAAGTATTTACTTGTCATGATAATGAGTTTCTATCATAACTATTTCAACTTCATTATATAGTAAACATAATCCTTCTCATCATCTTGTGATCACTTCACTTCATTCACCATGGATTTGATAAACCAATTAATTCACCTATCACTTTCAATTAAATATTCTAGAAGTTGCACTATTACCTCATTGGTCATCTTGATCTTCTCTCTACTAGTAGATATCAACATATACATATCAAGGGAGATCACCAATGATATCTTTATAATCATAAACCTGATTCTCACTACAACACTCATCTATGATAAAAAACTTACTAAGAACACTAGGTCAATAGTTGACATTAATAAAAATACAATAATTGATCACCATAAAAGTAAATTATCATTCTTTGTATCATCAATCGCATAATCAACTATGCCAATGGTTAGATGAATCTACATCTGCACCAATTGTAGAGACTCCATCAATCAAATAAGCTATTACAAACTTAGGAGAAGCTTCAATGAAAAATCTATACATGAACCCCTTAGATACATGTGCAATAAGATTTATTTGCATATTTAGATGTCCTATGATGTATAGTAAAATGATATGCAATTCAGTATCTTGATCTTGAGATCATACCCATTAGGCGTGAGAATCTATTATGTGAACTCTGATTAGCTAACTCAACTAGTGAAGAATTAAATATTTTTGTGTGATGGGTTATAAAAGAGAGTTTAAGTTTCATTTGTTACCTATGTATTCAAAGATCTTACTAAAAATTGACATAAGTAATTCTCAAGGTGATCTAAGTGATTTCAAGCATTGGGAAAATGATTTATTAGTGATTTGATAGAAGGCAAAGTGAAGTATTTTGAGAACCCATGAAGGAAATCTAGTTCAAAAGGTATGTATCATAATAAAACTTGATTAATTTTGTGATTTTTTATAATGGAAACTCTAGTAGTAGTCAATATTACTGATACACCTCATCTAGAGTTCAAGAAACATCCTTATAAGTCCATAGGGGTCAAATCATTAGGCTCCCTATTCAGTGTGCCATATGGAGTAATGCACATTGATGAATTTAGAGCATATGTCCACTATGATATTGAATACTTAGGTTTTCTTTCTATATTTGATCTATATAATAAGTAATGAAATGATAATTTGGTAATTAAAGATGAACACAAGGTTTTGGAGAGAAAGGGTTTGAATTATGCCATCTAATTTTTGAGAGAGTTCAAAGAAGAATGTGTTAGTTATGTTTTGAGCCAAATCCATGACTAGTCCCTATCATTGGACAAACCATACAAGATCACCAAGAAGTGATTCATGTAGTGACTGAGTAGTGTGTTACCGATGAAGTCCCATTTGTAAGATCAACTCAACAAGTTGAAGTTACACAATTAACACAATCAAAGTGGAATAGATGGGAAATGACTACAAATAATGTCATATATAGATCCAACACTACAATTTACATTGATGATTATTATATATAAAGTGTTCCAATCAAGTTGGTTAAAAAATGTACTAGAAAGTGCTATTTTGAGAGCTTATAACATGGTGAATGAGGATACAAACTTTAATTTTTGTAAAGCTCTAAGAGATCAACTATGCACAAATATGGAGAACATCAAGACAAAAATGAATATTAGATATTTAGATGATGTTAGGTATTAATGGGATTATACTTTTACTCTTGGAATTACTTCGTATATATGGAAAATTTTGCATGGGTAGAACATCTCCTAGTAGTAGTGCAAATTGAGAAATTTATTAAAATGTTGGGTGACACATTTACAAGAACAATTTGAAGTTAGTTCAAACACTTTTAGAAAAAATGCATTTGAGAGAAAGGATACCATTAGTTGTAGTAGAAGAGTATAGCCACACAATATGTTTTATGGCTGATACCAATTCATGTCAAATGGAAGTTATAGAAACCATTGATATCATGGGTGATGCCCATGGGTTATAAAGTGGAAGGAGATGTGTTATGAAGTTCTAAAAACTTGTTTTCTATCACAACCTATAGAGTCTAAAACTCCCAGATTTGGAATATTTGAAGAGAAGGACTGAGAAGTGGAAAACATGATGATAGAACCAGTGATAGAAAAGAAAATTAGGAGAGTTCAATTATTAAGTTTTCTCTTAAGAATATATTTAATAAGAAATAAATATAGGAGGCTATAGAAAAGCACTTTACAAGGACCCATTACATCATGCACTTAAGGATTTGAAGATGTTAAAGTTCTCACTACTTGTAAAGGAAAGGTCATCACCAAGAGATAGATAATAAGTAAAATAAAAAGGAAGGAGAAGAGTCACATACAACAAAGGTTTACTCAAAAATTAAAGGCAAAGATTCTTAGTTTGATAAGAATGATCCTATTAAGAAGAGGAAAGTAAGTACGATCTACAACAAAAAGGAGGAAATTCAAAGCACAAAGGGAAAAGATTGTAAATTCAAGCAAGGAAGGAGCTACTAAATCAAATCAAGTAAAACAAGAATTGAGAGCTAGTGGAAGTCAATAAAAAGTAGTTGGAACACCAACTAAGAGGTCTATCCAAGAAGAAATGAGTCATTCTTTTTGTTCTTTATGCTTATGTTGCCTATTAGTGTCCAAACACTTAGTCATTTACTAAACAAGGTTGAATAGTCATCACTGTGACCAAGTCATCTTGTAAAGGTTGAGTACATGAGGACTTTTTTATTTTACATACCAAGCAATTCAAATATTTTTGAGCATCCTAGTTGAGATCAAGCACATATATAAGCTAAGATAACATAGTGGAGGTTGAGTACAATTGAAAGATAGTTTTTACTGAGAAAATAGTAAGAAACATGTACATAGAAGCCAAGTGCCAATATGAATGTTAGTGGAAACTGAGTGTCATAATATTCAGATATTGAGAAGACAAATTTTTTCATAGGAGTTTGTAATTGCACCTATGTAAATCATTTTGGACAACTTCTATATGATATTTAAAAATTGTAGGGACAATAAAGATGGAGATTATCAATCAAAAAATCAAAAGGAAACGAAAAAAGGAGATGAATTGTAAACTATTGATTATGACCTAGAACTTTCAAATATTATCTATTTAAAGAGGGTTCTAACCCTAGGATCAAAGTAAGAGAGAAGAAAAAGAAGAAGAGAAAGTGTGAATGTGTAATTCGCAAGAGAAGGAGCAAGGATCAAATAGAGAAAGAAGGGATAAGTTTGAGAGTAGATCAAAAAAGAGCAATCTAAATCAGTAAAGGACTAAACAAAGATATTAGATTAAGAGATTAGATCAAGGCATTGTATAGAGGAGATCCAAAATAAGCTTATAGAGAAAATTAAGTGTCAGATACTGAATCAATTTTCACAAATTAAATCAGGGAAAATCTCTTAACTGAGTGATCCTAATAGATCTATGTAAATCTCCTAATAGAGTCCTTACTTGATTTTAAGTGTAAAATCCTTTAACAAGGTAAGACCTAAAAATCTTGAAGCTTTTAACAAGGTAGACCCCTTACAGGGTAGAACATATATTATGATCAAACTTGTAACCCTAACATGTTAACTTTATTGTTGCAACAATGAAGATTTATGGGTCTCATCCCCATCCTAGTTTTACCTTCACATTAAAGTATTTATAAGTTACCAAATCATTTATGTTATGTGTTGAATCTTTTAATGGATGTGATGTTTTCATTTATATTTTTGTATTACAATTTTTATGTTACATTGAGATATGAGAAGAATTATGTATGAAATAAGCAAATTTTTTTTGCAAGTTAAAGTTTACGATCTTGATTCACCCCCCTCTTAATATCTTGTTTCCCATTAAATCCTTCCAACAATTAGTATCAGAGACTAGTTCTATTGGAGAGAGTTTAACAACTTAAGAGGATAAGGTCTTGGAGATGGAAGAATACAAGATGGGAAAAAGCATTGCGAACCACATGATTGAAATCCAAATCATATTGCAACAACTTGAAGGAGCTATAGAAGAGTTAAGGAAATTGCTGAGAAAAAGGAAAGAGGTAGCAATTCAAAAAAATGACACACTATATTAGGAAATAGATACAGAAGGACTATTTGACAACAGAAAAGTTGGAAAAAGTGTTGAAACAATAAAAAAACTATTGGAGAAGAATAATATTATAAGAAAAGAGGAAAAATGAATCAAGAGAGAACATGAAACCCAATCAGTTGATGTGAACCAATAGAGAACAAGAATAAAGTTGAAGAAGACAAATTCATGGTCGAAGAAGACAAAAGACAGATGACAACCAAACTTGAAGAGAGATCATTTGAAGTACAAAAGCTAACAAATAATCAGTTGGATATGATGAATCAATTGATAATTGCAACTCAGGAAGCAAATGGGAAGGACATGGAGATCACAAATTTAAGGTCACAAAATGAACAACTAAGGAATGAGTTGAGGAATGAAAAGGAACTTCTGGAAAGAATAAATAAACCAAGTGAGGCTATAAAATACTTTGAAGAGCTGATGAGATCACCAAGATCAACAATAGATACTTCTAGATTAGGATACAACAAGCACTTTTCATCTATTGAAAAAGGTGAATCATCAAAGAGTGGAGAAAAAAAAATGCAAAATCAAAATTCAAGCCTACGTGTCATCATTGTGGCAAACTTGGACACACAACCAAAATGTGCAAAAACAAGAATGGTATGCAAAATTATAAACCTAAGTCTATTGGTAATTGTTTTAATTGCAAGAAGGAAGGACACCAAAAACATGAATGCAGATCAAAGAAAAATATTTCACCCACAATACCTAGATTTCAAGGACATTGCTCTAACTGTTAGAAATATGGACATAGAGCTCATGAATGTAGATTCAAGACAAAATCCAACTACACACCTGAGAAACAATCACATGCACCAAGAAAAGGAAATTATTATAATTGGGATTACAATACACGGCATACTTGTCACTATTGTGGAGAGTATGGACATATTCCATAGAAATACATTAGGACACATTTTAGAGGAAATTACAAGAAGTGGTTGAATGGAGAACTAGTATGTTTTGGTTGTCTTAAAGTTAGATGTATTAGTAGAAACTACAAAACTAGAGCATCTATATCAAACAACACAAATGGCATAGGAAAATACAAAGTTCAGGGAAAGAAAACATGGAAAGAGATAGTGAAAGCTAGAAGTAGTGGAGCAAGCAAAGTTGAGATCACCCAATCTAGTGTAAGATGTAACCCTTAACTCTTCAAAGAATAAATCAAAAAATGACACAACATAGAAGTTTCAAAATGCCATAATCCTTCATAAAATTTTTGAAACTCTACTATGCCTCTAAAATGAAATAAAACACCTACTTATTACAATTCCAAAAATTACCATATTTGGCAATTTTTTGGGAAAAATAGATTTTTCCAGTTTTGGTAATTTTTAAAACCCATCCTATGAATCCCATTTTTTCCCAAGAGAAAACCCCAACTAAGACAAGATGAATTGCCAACTGATCAACGAAATCAAAAAATTGATTTCAGATTTATTACAAAAGCAACTTTCTAAAAAAATTGGAAAAAATATGAAAAGCCAATTTCAAAGGTCAAGATGATATTTCAATCTACTAAGAAAATGTTGGAATGGCCACCTATTGAGCTAAGCTCAATCAAAAATCCAAATAACTCCTCCTCACACAACTACTTGTATAATTTCAACCAAAACCCACATCCAAGTCAAAAGTTATACTTGGAAGTAAATTTTGACCAAAACCCACATCTGAGTCTATAACCTTGACCCTCAGATGCCCCTACATCAGTGTACCAGGTGATCCCACCACAACTAACTAAATGAAGAAGTTATGTAGGAACTATATATTCAATGATATATCAGTTCCTACCATAAATGTGCTAAGAGTTCATGTTTTCATAAGAAAAGATGCACCAAGATGCACCAAGAACATATCTATCAAGAGAAAAGTGAAAGAGAATCATTCACAAAATGAAGTATTGAGCATCAGTGGTATAGTCTGTATTGACCAAGTACTATAGTATGGACCAAGTTATTGACTGAAGTAATGTGTTGACCGAACAAATTGGTAATGGTCGAGTAAGGTAATAAGAACCGAGTGTTTATAGGAGATTGAGCCAACTGTAATACACCAACCAAGTACAAACACATTTATTGTAGACTTATATGGAAAATTGAAGGTATTTATCAAATTTGGGCATTCATTCTTATTCACCAAGCGATTTCAAAGTTTACAAGTGACTTAAAGGCGATCAAGGCAAATTTAACGATGAAGAAAACAATCATAGTAAAGCATTGGTGAATTTGATAAAATTAATAAGTGTTACTTTTAGAGCTGAATTAATTATTTTCTGAGGATATATTAGAAGAGTTTGTTTTCAAAACCCTAGATTGAAATGGCATTAGCAAGTGAAATGTTGAAAGATAGCAACACTCAAATTGTGAGGAACAACCAGTGTCCACCAAATTTCAAGGACAATGTGAATTTTGAAAAGACCAAAGATGATATTGGCACCCTATCATCAAGTCCACCTAGAGTTTTAACCATTCAGGATGTAAGATCCTATTATCTGTACAAAGTAGAAAAATTTGGAGATTTTGAGATAAGGGTAGCTTATGAGAAGCTATGCAACAATGGAGTATTGAAGTCCATGAAAACAAAATCATTGCTAAGAAAGGGCTTATTTGTGCCCTAGGTTTTCCAAAAGTTTTCAAATTTGAATGGATTAGAATTGTACTGCATCACATTCATGATATGAAGGTATGGTTAGAAGGAGAACAAATCAAGATCAACAAGGCCATAATATGTCAAGTCACTAGATACCCTACCTTGGATCAACCAAAAAGTATAAGGAGTGCAGTATGAAATGAAATTGAGAAATTGAACAAAGCAAAATAGAATGGTTGAGGAATGTAAATTGATGGGATTGATGATCCTATGATTGAGTTTGCACTTCGTGTGATAGGATAAATTTTTTACCAATCTAGAAGATTGAATAGTGTGTCATGCATTGTAGTATATTTGGGATAAAAAATTGTTAAAAGGGGTCATACTTGTAACCTTGCCAAGCTACAACTGCAACAATTGGTGGAGAAATTGGGAGCAATTAGAAAAGAAAATAATACATCATTTAAATTTGGATCTCTGCTAGTTTGTATGCTCTTTTATGTACAAAAATATTTTCCTAAAATTGGTAGTATAGTGTGGGATAGACACAAGAGAGCTATGGAATAGATAAATGAGCTAATAAATCAATTGGGAGAGAATTTTGAAGCCATAATGGATAACTATTTTTAAGAATTCAAAAATAGAATGAGAAACCAAATGAGGATCCCTAAATTAGTCATGGATAAATATTATGATGAGGTATGCTTTGTAGTAGAAATAGATTTTGTACATGCTCAGGCAATGTTACCAAGAATCACGTGGCTAAGACCTATGCCTTATGAGGTTAATGTTGAAGAGGTTATAGTGGTAGTGACTTCTCTTTTGGTTGAATATATAGATGCAAATATAGAACAATTCACCACACATGAAATGATTAAGGTTGAATTAACTGTAGAGGCTAGTGCTCCCAAAATAGAAAAGATAAGGAAGAGAAAAAGTCTTAAGGACAAGGATAGTGAAGAAGGGAAAGGATCAATCTGCTAAAGATGATGAAGGAAAAGGTAAAGAACTAGTTATTTTCGAGCCTAAGGCAACCAAGTAGAAGAAATTAGTAATTGTTGATCCAAAATTTAAAGCTCATCTTAGAAAAGGTGTGCAGACGGTAGTTACACCTTATGAGCCAAAAGGAAAAATCATAAAGATCAAAGACAACTCATCCCATAGCTATGAAAACTAAAGGAAGCTCATTTAAGAGGAAATTGGATAGCTCACCAAAGAAGAATATACCAGAGAGGCTGAGGAGAAAATTGATAGTTCAATACATGAGGATGAAGAAGATGATGAAGAAATTGAGTTTGATGAACCGAGTAAACTGGAAATCATGAAAAGACTCCATCCAATGATAGTGGATCAAGTATGTGAAAATTTTAGAGAGTCATCAAATTATGCGTGATTCAAGGATATTCGTTATTATTCTTTGAATAATGATGATCAAGTTAAGCTTGAAGAAGCTATGATTGATATGATGATTAAATTTATATGTACACCCTTGGAATTGGGACATGGATTCCCAACAGGCTTCTATAAATGAATTAATGCTAAATGGAAGTGGGCATTATCCACAAAAAATAAATATGAGAAACTACATTGGTACAAGCTATGCTAGATTTAGGGAATACATATATGTCTATAGCCCTCAAATATCTATAAAGTAATTCATGCGAAGGGATAAGACATATAAAATTTCAGAAAATAAAGCTCATGAAGTTGAGCAAGACAATACTTGAATATGGAAAGAAACATTTGGAATACTTACTCCATAAGTAGAAGTTAGAGATGGGAGAGATGCAATAGAATATGAAGATTCATATAAGGAAGAAGTTTCTAAACTAACATAAGAAATTTGGCAACTAGTAGGCCAATGTGAACAACAAGAGGTTGTTATCATTAAAGATGTTTTTGAAACACTTCCATAGAATCAAAATGTACTAACTGAGGAAGACATGCATAGTTTAATGTTAGAGACAACTCTACCTTATAAAAATCTAGTTTTGTTACAAATTGTGGATTATCCAAAGATTGAGAATGTAAAGATTAATAATTTTGAGGTTACATCAGTTATAGAGGATACAAGTATCGAGCAGCAAGGTATGGCTATAATTGTGTTTTCACAATTTACTTGTATGCTGATATTTAATTTAGAGGTGAAGATAGAAGAGGTAAAGGGCACAAAGTTGACAAAAGAGGAGAAGACACCAAAAGAACAAGAAACTTCACAAGCTCTTATACAACAACCAAGTGTAAAGCCATCAGAACCATTTATTGGAACAAGTAAACAATAGGTGTCACCTACTCAAGAAAGGAAACACTAGATATCTAGATTGATTGAGAAGGTTAAACAATTACAAATATCACTACCTAGTGATACAACCCCACAATCTCAACTTATGACTCAATCAAAAGAGTTGGTAGATGAGTCAGTAAGTCTAGATGAGGTAATTACTTTACCCATGTATGACTTGAATTATTTGACATTGGAACAAATGTAGGAATTAAAAACTTTGTTGAGATGCAAGACAAAGGAAGAACAACTATGAAGAGAGCACAAAAATAAATAGGTATTACACATTGTTAAAGACATTTTTGTGGATACATTTGGCATAACTTACTTAAATAACCAACATCAAATTTTGGATCAATTAGTGTATATAGTTGATAAGGTTAAATTAGAGGATATAAAGATCAATGAAAAATTTATGCAATGGTTTGAGAGATGATTTGAACATAAAGTATTGGAGAAAGTCTCTCGCGAACTTGTAAATAGACAAGTAGAACTTTCCACATTAGTCACACAATTAGAGGTAGTTTTGCAGACTATTCATTCATTATACATGAAGTTATGTGATGTTGAGTCATTTACACTAGAAAATTGATGTTCCATTGACCTATTACACATTGATATGCAAGCAAGTATTATTTCATTAGGCAAGGACACAAGTTCAAGCTCACTCTCATACAATAAGTTGACATTTGGTCAGTAGAAGTTAGTTGAGCTCATGGCTAGAGACAGTGAAATATGGAATAAGTTAATATTAATTCAACTCTAGTTGTGACCACATTTGAAGATAATTAAGAAAGAAGTTTCTATAGAACAAAATATTTTGAAGAAAGACACATTTTTCACATAGTGAAGGTCTAATTGATCTAGTTGTCGAGCTAGAAATTCAATTTCAAGTTTTGGAGAAAGTAAAGGACCAATGGAATAAAGGCTATGCCAAAATTTTGGTGAGTCATAGTTTTTTATAACATTTATTTCATAAAATATGATAAATTTATAATTTTCTAAAATATAATTATTAATATTATTATGGGGTTGCAAGAAGAGTGGGTTTAATAATAGGGGACTCCTTAGTTAAGTGCATTCAAGTTAGAGTAGTAATGTGATGGGTGACCTCTTAGGAAGTCTCAGTGCTTCACCTTTGTGAGTATCACCTAAAACCAATGAGTGTCAAGTGTTCTATTTATTCTCATAAGAGATGGATTCATGTGTGAATCACTACTCATGTTGCATGGGCCAACGAGTTTGACTCAAAAACTATGCAATTAAATCTTGAGAACAATATCACAATATTATTATGATTAATATTAATCTATTTTGAACTTATCTTTATGTAAATTATTATTAGTGTATTTTGAACTCGATCTTATAAAAATTAATATTTTAAGATATTTTTAAAAATTGCATTCTTATACATCACTAGAGAGAAAAAAATAATAACCAATTAGATCATAAGAACTTGCATTGAATTAATTCAAAGCTAAATTTTAAAGATGAAATTTATGTGGTACAAAATTAATTTGAAACCATAAGATTGACACACAAAGATTTCTAGGTTTATGCAGAGTTCAAGAACAATAAAAATAGAATTACAAATTAATAATTATCATTCTTCATCATAAGATAAAGAGATAAGTATTCCTTCCCTTTACATTTAATTATTTACCAAATTTAATGATATTTTTATTGTACTTGTATATAATTAACTTATATTAAGCTAGAACAAATACTTTTCAGGATTTTGCGTAAACTTGTTAGATCTTACACCATCATAAGGTTTTACTAAATATAGTATATGTCTTCATTACTTATGGGATTTTACATTTGCATTCTCTTTAGGATGTGTGTGTGATAAATCTAATTCAATTATGATCATGATGTTCATGTTAAATATCAAAGTCATTAATATTGAAAATTTGACATATTTAGCAAACATGATTGATTACATGTTTATGAACAAGCCACATGGGTTAGAAGTCTATATATTTGAGTACTAATATTTCTTCATCTACCTCTTTTCTTGGTGTATTATCTTCATTTATAATTAAATTCATTATTTTTCCTACACATAATATTACTCCATCCACAACCATCATTTCATCCCATTACATTAATCTTGATTCATTATCATAAAAATGATGGTGCTGAATTTCTTGAATTGGCAAATGAGAAGATGAGAAAATTGCCTTCAACAACACATCCAGAACATTCCTGGGCTGTGACAAAACATTATCATCACCTTCTTTAGAGATCACACAAATTTGAGCTGAGCATTACAACAAAACAAAATACACAAAACAAATAAAACATTACAGAAAGGCCAAATCTTGTTTTGAAAATACAATAAAGAATAATAGTACAAAACACAAAGTACAAGAAATTCTCCCTACTAGGGTTTTAAATATGCAAAGCCAAAGATCCAAGACAAAGTTGAGGGATAAAAAATTACCTATGCTAAAAACATTTGTAGAAATATAGTACACCTATTAACAGGGGCTAAAAACATATCTGTTGCTTTCAATTATAATGACTTCATGGTGGCGTCTAGCCTTCCAATCTGCATAGTTGAATCAAACTGATCCTCTTTCTAAACTACTTAAACATCACACTTCCTATACTCTTCCACAAGATTAATGCATTGCATCATCCTTAAGTATATTTACTCACAAATATAGAGATTTGAAAGTATAATTATTAATATTATTATGGCATTGTAAGAAGAGCGGGTTTAATCATGGGTGACTTTGTAGTTAAATGCACTCAAGCTGGAGTAGTACTAGGATGGGTTACCTCACAAAAATTGCTCCATCTTCACCTCTATGAGCATCACCTAGATCTAATGAGTGCTAAGTGTTCCATTTATTCTCATGAGAGATGGATTCATGTGTGAATCACTACTTGTGTTACATGAGTCAACGAGTTTCACTCAAACACTACACAATTAAGTCTTGATAGCAATATCACAATATTATTATGATTAATATTAATCTATTTTGAGCTTATCTTTAGGTATATTAATATTATTCTATTTTAAACTTGATCTTATACAAATTAATATTTTAAAAGATATTTTTAAAAATTGCATTCTTAAGGTGCGGTCCCATGAGGGGGGCTTTAGGATCTATTTTTATGGAGTGGAAGGTCACATGAAGTGAAAATAAAAATGCTACAGGATTAATTGGAATCTTTTCATCAAAAAATAGTTGTCCATACTTTTTTAGGTGCAAATTTGAGTGGGTGGAAAAAGTGGGGGACTAGAAATTGCCCCACCAACTTAGGTTTTTAGTCTACCACTTGTCAATCATATATATATTTTAATTGTAATCAATATTATTTTTTAATTATTTAGTTATGTAAATGACAATGCTAAATTTTAAAAAAATCATGAGGCCACCAACTTCCATGAATTGTGGACCTTGAACTTTTAAGAATAAAATCACTTCAAAATTCATGGGACCTCCCACTTTAAAATAATCCTAAAAAGTCTTAGTAGCACCTACTGGTTCTTTTTAGGAAGACCCTTATACATCATTAGGGATAGAAAAATAATAGCCAATTAGATCATAAGAACTTACATTGAACCAATTCAATGCTAAATTTTAAAAATATAATTTATGTGGTACAATATTAATTGGAAACCATAAGATTGACCCAGAAATATTTCTAAGTTTGTGTAGAGTTCAAGAACAATTAAAATATAATTATTAATTATTAATTATCATTCTTCATCATAAGTTAAAGGGATAAGTATTTCTTCCCTTTACATTTAAGTTTTTACCAAACTTGGTTTTCAATTTAATGATATTTTTATTGTACTTGTATATAATTGACTTAGATAGTTTGAACTAGAACAAATATTTTTCTAGATTTTGGGTAAACTTGTTAGAACTTATGTCATCATAGGGTTTTATTAAATATAGTATATGTCTTCATTACTTATGGGATTTTACATTTGCATTCTCACTAGGATTCATTTTTATGCATCAATAGCTATTATATATATATATATATATATATAAGATTATAGATATATTGTGAGGTGTTCATTTTTTCATTTTTCTATCCTTCAATACCTTATGTTCTTATCTTCCACAAGATACATTTCTTTATTTATGCTGCAAGTTCTACTTGGGACCCTAAGATTTCTTTGACAAGTGCTTGTCTACAACCCCTTATGGATTGGACCACTCTAACGATATTTATGTATAAATATTTTTATGTTCATGTTTATAGTAAAGTTGATTCAATTATGATCATGATTCTCATGTTAAGGATCAAAGTTAATAGTATTGAGAATTTGACATATTTAGCAGACATGATTTATTACATGTTTATGAACAAGCCATTTGGGTTAGATGTATACATATTTTAGTACTATTATTTCTTCATCTACCTATTTTCTTGTTGCATCAAATCATCTATCTTAATTTATAATTACATTCATTATTATTCCTTGACATAAAATTACTCTATCCACAACCATCATTCCATTCCATAACAGTAATCTTGATTTCATTATCATAACATCACTTACTTTTTGAAAATTTCCTCATTAAACTACTCTCATTGTACCTACATCCTACAAGATCTTCTATACCTTTACTCCTCTCTCATCTGTGAATTTTCCTATTTTGTCATTCTTCCTTAGCCACTAATCCCTGCTAGATGCATATTACTATTTCTACATCTCCTTCTATTGCCATGTAAGCCCTTTATTAAACCATATAAATTTTATAAGTGAAATAATGAAGAGAAAATGTGTGGCATGTTTGGATAAGGAAAGGAGAGGAAGTTTCCTTTTATAGTCCATGATACTAGACATATATTTTTAGGTCTACAAATAATAACAACAATATGAGATTAAAAAGAAAAGACATAAACCAAAACTTGGAAGTGTCCAAAGGCATAAATAAGAGGAAGAAAAAAGATAATAGTGACAAAGAACAAATATGAAACTTGGAGGAAAAATTGAGTCAAATTTAAATAGACACAAAAAAATTAGGTCATTTGAATGAGAAGAAAAGAAATACAAATGAAAGGAAAAGAGACCATGTAATAAAAGAAAGTATCCATATATAGTAGTTCAGTTTTTAAATTCCCTTTTTAGCATAGAGAAGAGGAGAAATAAATGCTAAATATAGGTGGATACTTATTATACAAAGAAAAAGGGAAAGTGGAATGAGTGAAAGTGTTATGAAGATGAAAGCACAAAAGTAAATAAATACATAGAAGATAGAAGAATAAAAGAGAAGCCCCACAAGGAAACTACAAAGTGAAGAAGGGAAAATTAAAAATTATGTGGAAGGAATTGAAAAATTATGTGGAATTTATGTAGGAGCATCTTGGGTTGTGCTGCTATCCTGCATGTTTTTAGTTTTTGTCTTGCTGCTGAAACTGGGTTTTACTAAAACTACATTTTCTAGTTTCTGGGTGCCTATTGCAGATTATGTAACTAATTTTTCTTATTGAATGAAGGGATTTTCAATTCAAGTATTGAAGAGGGCCTAGATTAATATCTATTTTCTAGAGCACACATTCTAACTCTTTATAGTTTGAGAGATATGGAAATTCTCTCAAAACATTGATTTCTAGCAGTTCTATGCAACAATTTTTTGTGCTCAACTTTTAGATTGGATGCACACTTTTTCGTGATGAATAAATCTTTATCCACTTAAGAGGTTATAGAGGGCCTAGATATCTACCCATATTTCAGAGCATGAGTTCTAACCCAATTAGAGCTAGGATATATCACAATTTTCCCAGACATCAATTTCAGGACAATTAATTGCTGATGTTGGCTGACTTGTGTATTTAATTTTGTTTTATTTTAATTTAATATTTGATGAGAGCCAACTTGTGGCTTATCCATGTTCTATAATTATCTATAAGACATTTTGGCTAGTATAAATAGAGTGTTTATGCTAGGATCTAGGGAGGTAACAGAAAAGAGATTTTAGGTAGTTTTGAAGAGGATTGCATAGCAGAACTAGAAAGTGCAAATTGCTATTGGATCTTTGTGTTTGAATGTATTTTGTATCTAGCCATAACCCAAAAGGTCTCATAGCTAGGCATGTATGTTGAATATTTGAAGAATCATTTAAGGCATTTTACTCTTCTTCCTCCTCTGGTTGTTGTTCTTTGTGTTTTCTTCTGTTGTGTTAACTCTTGTAGGGTGGTTCAGAGAGTTGGGTGTGCCATTGGCCCTAGTTTTCCCTATCCTTCCTTCTATCAGGTGGTATGAGAGCTTAAGGTTCATCCTTGTGAAGATTGGATCATGTAGAACCTTGATTTTTATTTGGTTGTAGGGTGACATATCTGTAGATTTGACCTATAACTTGCAGAGGGTTACGAACTTGTAGGAAACTAATTTGTAAAGATGGTTTGTGGTAGAAGAAATGTGGATGATGCTATATTGGATCAATTGAGACAAATTATGGCCATATTAGATGCTATGGAGACAACCTAGAGGAGAGGAGTGCATCTTGATGATGTAAGTGATGATGAAGTAGTAGCACCAAACCATAATCTAAAACTTGAAGAAGATCAAGATGAGGAAAGATTATTGCAAGTGTTGTCTAGGGAAAATTCAAAGCCTGTTGAAGAATTTGTTCCTTACGATGGAAAATTAGATACCAATGTTATATTAGATTGGATCTCAGATATAGAGAAGTTCTTTGAGTATGAAAACACTCCTGATAATAGAAAGGTGAAGATTGTAGTCACAAGGTTGAAAGGTCATGCATCACTATGGTGGAAGCACTTGCAAACTGATAGACAAAGGAGAGGAAAGGAGAAGATTAGAACTTGGCCAAAGATGGTGAACAAGGTAAAGAATAAATTTCTTCTTGCTGATTACCAAGTTAGCTTGTTGAGAAAGATGAAAAATTTGAAACAAAAGTACATGACTATGAAAGAGTATGCTGAGGAATTCTATAGATTGGACATCAGATATGGACATGTGGATAATGATGTTGAGAAAATTGCAAGGTACATAAATGGATTGAGATTTAGAATTCAAGATGAAATAAGTTTTATGAAGTTGGAAAGTGTTGAAGAAGCATATCAATATGCCTTGAAAGCTCAGGAGATCTTGAAAAAGAAGCATGAACAAAGACAAAGAGGTAGAGGTGGTAGATTCCAAAGAGGTAGAGGTAGATCTTATGGTGAAGGTGGCAGATCTGATAATTTTGTGTACCATAAAGACAAATATGAATGAAAGAATGATGACAAAGACAAGACTGAGTGGAAAGGTGGTAGCTCATACCAAGGAGGTACTAGATCTTACCAAGGAAGAGGTAATTCTTATGCTAGAGGTGGGTTTCATGGTAATTGTTTCAAATATGGTAAAGAAGGGCATAGATCTTTTGAATGTAGATCTTCTGAAAGTGGGTAGAATAATAGAAATGTTTTGATTCAAGAAGAGAGTAAGAGTTCACCAAGTGGACCTAAGGCTGGAGAAAATTTCATGGTGAGAAGAACCCTATGTAATAAAGGAAGTGATGAGGAACCTATCCTTAGAAGAAGTCTTTTCAAGACTAGATGTAAGATGAATGGAAAATGCTACAAGGTGATCATTGATAGTGGAAGTTCTACAAATTTGGCATTAGAAGAGCTAGTTACAAAGTTGTAGTTGCAAAGGCTAAAACATCCCAAACCTTATCATGTTTCATGGATCAAAGATGAGCATAAGATATTGGTAAGTGAGCAATGCCTTGTGATGTTCAAAATTGGACATTACTTTGATGAAGTATTGTGATATTATGCCCATGGATTGTTGTCATATTTTGTTGGGTAGACCTCAGAAATATGATAGATATGCTATGCATGATGGAAGATTGAATCAATATACTCTTTGGGTAAATGGGAGGAAACAAACATTGTTGCCTTTGATTGAAAGTCCAGATGAGGTCAGTTGTACTGTGATAAAAGTTTGCATGGTTAATAGAAAGCAATTTGATAAGGAAGTAAAGAAGAATCAAGTTTTTTTTTCTATAGTTCCTAGAGGACCGAGTGTTGGTAGTAATGACCAAGCAACAAAAGTTGGTATGACAGCAAAAATTGTTGAATTGTTGAATGAGTATAAAGATATTGTTGCTGATGATATTCCTGATGGTTTACCTCCACTAAGAAGCATAATTCATTGTATGGATCTAATTCCTAGAGCTCGTGTGCTGAACAAAGCACCTTATAGGTTGACACCTATAGAGAATGAAGAACTTAATAGACACGTGCATGAGTTGTTGCAAAAAGGTTTGATTAGAGAAAGTTTGAGTCCATGTGTTGTACCTCCTATATTAGCACCTAAAAAGAATGGAGAATGGAGAATGTGTACTGAATGCAGAGCTATTAACAAAATCACAGTGAAATATAGGTTTCCCATGCCAAGGATGGATGACATAATGGATTATTTGAGTGAAGCAAAGTATTTTACCAAGATTGATTTGAAGAGTGGCTATCATCAGATCAAAATCAAAGAAGGTGATGAATGGAAGACTACTTTCAAGACAAAAGATGGTTTGTATGAATGGTTGGTTATGCCTTTTGGTTTGACCAATGCACCTAGTACTTTCATGAGGTTGATGAATAAGGTTCTAGAAAGATTCTTGGGTAAGTTTGTGATTGTTTATTTGGATGATATTCTAATATTTAGTAAGACTAAGGAAAAACATCTTGAGCATATTAGACAAGTATTATAGAGGTTGAAAGGGGAAAAATTGTTGATTAATCTAAAACAGTGTTCTTTTATGCAAGAGGAGATTGTGTATTTGCAATTTGTGATTTAAGCTGATGGATTGAAGATGGATCCAGAGAAGGTTAAAGCAATTTTGGAGTAGCCTACACCTAAGAATGTGGGTGAGGTAAGATCATTTCATGGTTTGGCTAGTTTTTACAGAAATTTAATAAATAATTATAGTGTTGTTTGTAATGCTATGACTGAGACAATGAGAGGAGATAAAAAGAAATTCAAGTGAACACATGGAGCTAATAAGATTTTTGAGACTTTAAAACAAAAGGTTGCTGAATTACCTATACTGGCTTTGCCTAATTTCAACAAAGTATTTCAAGTTGAATGTGATGCGAGTGGTAATGCAATTGGAGCTTTATTAAGTCAAGAAGGTAAGCTTGTTGCTTTCTTTAGTGAAAAGTTGAATGACACTAAAAGGAAGTATTCTATATATGATCAAGAATTTTATGCTATTATTCAAGCATTAAAGAAGTGGAGACATTATTTGATTCCTAAGGATTTTATGATGTATACTAATCACAAAGCTTTGCAATACTTGAGAAGTCAACATAAATTGAATCAGAGACATATGAAGTGGGTTGAGTACTTGCAAAATTTTAAATTTGTAATTAAGCATAAGAGTGGAGTTAATAATAGAGTTGTTGATGAATTGAGTAGAAGAAGTTCTCTGTTGACTGAAATAAAGGTCAAAGTTCTTGGTTTTGATGAAATGAAAGAGTTGGATGATGTTGATCCTAATTTTTCTGAGGTGTGGAGAGAGTGCAAAGCACCAAATCTGACTAATCATATAAGTAAGTATGATGAGTATTTCATTCAAGAAGGTATGTTGTTCAAAGGTATTTAGTTGTGTATTCTGAGAATTTCTTTGAGGTTGAATCTAATTAAGGAAAAGCATAGTGGTGGATTGGCTTGACATTTTCAAATTGACAAGACATTGAGTTTACTGAAAGAGAAGTATTATTGGCCACAAATGTATAAGGATGTTCAAAAATTTGTAAAGAGTTGTGGAATTTGTCAAGTTACAAAAGGAGTGAGTCAAAATATTGGTTTGTATATGCCTATTACTATTCTTGAGAAACCTTGGAGAGACATTAGTATGGATTTTGTTCTTGGATTGCCTAAGATAGTGAAGGGTATGATTCTATATTTGTTATTGTGGAAATTTTTTCTAAGATGGCTCATTTAATACCATGTAAGAAGACATCAAATGTTAAGCATGTTGCTAAATGTTTCTTCAAAGAGATTATGAGATTGCATGGATTACCAAGAAGTATTATTTCTGACAAAGATATTAAGTTTGTTGGTTATTTTTGGAAGACTTTGTGTAAGAAGATGGGTATTGAATTGAAGTTTAGTTCTACATTCCATCCACAAATAGATGGATAGATAGAGGTGGTGAATAGAAGCTTGGGTAATTTGCTGAGATGTTTAGTTGGGAATAAGCCAAGTAATTGGGAGATGGTATTGGCACAAGCTGAATTTGCATATAATAATTATGTGAATAGGAATATAGGAAAGACACCTTTTGAGATTGTTACTGGAATGAAGCCTAGAGGAGTATCAGATTTGAGAGATATTGCTGGTGAAGAAAAGAGAAGTGTTGCAGGAGAAGAATTTGCTGATTATATTCTTTACATAAGGAAGTGAAGTTGAGGATAGAACAAAGTAATCTGAAGTATAAGGAGAATGCTAACCAGTCTAGGAGACATCATGATTTTCAAGTTCATGATGAGGTAATGGTTCATTTGAAGAAAGGAAGATTTCTAGTTGGAACATATAGTAAGTTGAAGATGAAGAAGTTTGGACCATGTAAAATCTTGAAGAAATTTGATAGTGAAAATGCTTATGAAGTTGCGTTACCTGATGACATGGATTTATCTCCTATATTCAATGTTGCTGATTTATACAAGTATCATGATCTAGATGATGAATTTTTTGTATCAAAGGACTATCCTAAGAAGTAGATTAAATAAGTTGAACAAATATTGCATAAGAGAATTAGTAAGAGCACAAGGGGAAAATATTATTATGAATATTTGGTGAAGTGGAATAACAGACCTATGGAAGATGGTTCATGGATTTCTCAATCTAAGTTGGATTCAACCTAGGTTGTGAAATATTAATGATTCAAGAGAATCATTTCTTCCAACCCTAGTTGTCTGATGTAGGAGCATCCTGGGTTGCATTGCTATCCTGCATGTTTTTAGTTTTTGTCTTGCTGCTGAAATTGGGTTATGCTGAAATTACATTTTCTAGTTTCTAGTTTCCTGTTTTAGATTATGTAACTAATTTTCCTTATAGAATGTTAGGGTTGTGCACTTTAGGGATTAAAGAGGGCCTAGATTACTATCTATGTTCTATAGCACAAGTTCTAACTCCTTATAGTTTGAGAGATATGGCAATTCTCCTGGAACATTGATTTCTGGCAGTTCTACACAATAGTTTTATATGCTCAACTTTTAGATTGGATGTGCACTTTTCTTGGATGAATTAGTATTTTCAAACTTAAGGGGTTGTAGAGGACCTATATATCTATCCACAATTCAAAGTGTGAGTTCTAACTCAATCGTAGCTAGGAGATATTATGATTTTTCCTGGACATCGATTTCAAGATAGTTAATTGCTGATGCAGGCCGACTTGTGTATTTAATTTTGGTTTATTTTCATTTAATATTTGCTGAGAGTTGACTAGTGGCTTCTCTATGTTCTAGAATGATTTTTAAGCCATTTTGGCTAGTATAAATAGAGTTTTTAGGCTAGGAGCTAGGGAGGGAAGAGAAAAGAGTTTTTAGGCAGTTTTGAAGAGGATTGTTGAGCAAAATTGGAAACTGTGAATTGCTGTTGGATCTTTGTGTATCAATGTATTTTGTATCTGGTCATATCCCAAAAGGCCTTATAGATGGGCATGTATGTTGAATATTTGAATAATAAATGAAATCATTTTACTCTTCTTCCTCCTTTGGTTGTTGTTCTTTGTGTTTGCTTCCATTGTGTTAACTCTTGTAGGGTGGTTCAGAGAGCTGGGTGTGCCATTGGCCCTAGTTTTCCTTGTCCTTCCTTGCATCAAGAATGAGTGAAAACATTACAAAGATGAAAGCACAAAATTAAATAAATACATAGAAAATAGAAGAATTAAAGAGAACCTCCATAAGGAAATTGCAACGTGGAGAAGGAAAAACTAAAATTTTTGTGGAAGACATAGAAAGACTATGGTGAATAATTTAGTAATGAATATACCTGTAATTATAGAGTTATAATTTAGTAAGGTATGGTTTTTATTTGGTTTGGGATTGATATAACTAAACTAATAAATTATGGTAAGGTTTTCCTTTTAGAATTAATATTTTAATTAGAGAGAGAGAGAGAGAGAGAGAGAGAGAGAGAGAGAGAGAGAGAGAGAGAGAGAGAGAGAGAGAGAGAGTCCTACCTTATAGTAAACATTATGAGGAAGTTATAAAGTAAATTGGCTTAGGGATTGCAAGGTAGAAAGAATTTTTTATGAAGATAATGGTAGAGAGAGACTATATATATATATATATATATATATATATATATATATATATATATATATATATATATATATATATATATATATATATATATATATATATATATATATATATATCTTTCAAGAAGAGGTTAAGATGGGTCATAATTAGAACCATGATAATACTGTAGGGGTAAAGGTATTTATTCCTTATTTCCAATACACTATAGTGCCTCCCGCAATGAGTATTTAGAAGTCCCATATTATTATTGCCATATGTACATCCAAAAATTGATAGAAAATATTATGGACTATAAAAATATCATTTCCTTTCCTTTATTCTCTTATTTTGGGAAGAGTATTGGAGAAGTAAAAAATAAAAGGCTTAGTAAAGAATTAAAGAGGCTTAGTATGTAATTGAAGAAAATAGGCACAAGATTGGATTCCCTTGAGAGTGGATTTTTTTTTAAAATCTAAAATTGACAAGTAAATATATATGAGGGAGCCACAAGTAGATGATTGGATCTAGTATATGAGAAGTGTGAAGTTTAATAGCACAAAAAGAGGATGGAATTTTATCCTACGAACTAGGATATTAGGATTGAAATGAGTGTGAAGAAGTAAAGATCTCTTGTGTGGTAGATAGAAATAGAAAGAAATAATGTTCTCTTCAAAGAATCTAAAACAAAAAGAAAAGATGAGAGAAGGTGTCTTGCAACCCTTTGGTAAGGGTTGAATGGAGGGTTAAATATTTGGGAGTAGCATATACAAGTAAAGAATCTAAATAGAAAGTAAATATTATGGATCATGTTAAAAATATGAAGAGTTCTCTATGAGCATCACCTAGATCCGATGAGTTATAAGTGTTCCATTTATTATCATGAGATATGGATTCATGTGTAATCACTACTCATTAGATATGGGTCAATGAGTTTGACTCAAAAAATACATAGTTAAATCTTGATAGGAATATCACAATATGAAGAGTTCTTGTACACCAAATTCATGGATATTAGTTGTTCTAAGTTTGATAAAAATGCAAATGAAACCTTACTAAGGAAGAGATGAGAAAAATCCAAAATTTATTGGATGTTTCAAATTTGAAAGGTTGATGGGGAAGAATAAGCTATTTACAAATAAAATATGGAGAATAAGTCCTCATGCAAGATGATAAAAGCTTTAGTAATGAAAGTTTACCCCTCACAACTAAATAGGGTGGCAGATGTGTGTGTGTGGAGGGGAGGTTGAACTAGCTGTGTGTCATAACTATAAACTTCAAACTTCTTAAACTAATCACCAAACACAAGTATAATAATGAACAATAGTATGAAAAATAATATCATAAAATAATGGTTTTTTTTTCTCAAGGGAAAAAAACTTGGTGGGGATGATATACACAAGATCACATGCTAATATTAAAATATCTATTTTAGAGAAATTGGACCTATTAGGAGTTGATATAATACATTTTGTACATATGTCCCTATCAAATGATATAACCCCTCTTAAAAGTTTCCATCCTTGTTAGGAGCTGATGAGAACAAAAATGATCATTTCCATAGCACACTTCCTAAAGAGAGAAGATTAAATCATCCTTCAAGAAGGCTCACTATTGATATGTGTTGAAGGATAAATTCATCTTCAAGGATTTATAAATCTAAGTGATGAATTGACTGATGAATGGCACACTTTTCTTAATAGCTTGAATGAAGTGCACTAGGAATGATAGTATATTCCATTCATACATCTTATCAAAGCATTTGATAATTCTTCAACTCTTTTGTGATATCCAACATCAAACCTTACACACATAATCTCATCCCCATATCATTCTATACATTACAAATGAGAACATTTCTTTCCTTTATACAATTTATGACCAAGAAATTAGGTCATCTTGTTAGGACCTACAATGCACAAATAAATGAATAAACCCATGCTAAGGAATAAATAAGAAAATTTAAATAATTATAATCTATAAGATTCATAACAAAATCCAAAATTGATACTTTCCACATCAATTAAATTTCTACACCATCATGTCAACTACCAAAACAATGTTCCAAATGGAACACATTAGAAATTAATTGATAATGAAACAAATGACCCCAAAATCCAAAGACATGCACCAATATAGGTCATCTAACATCCTCTATGCTTGAAAACCTTAAGTCCATCTTGCAAAGATGTCATGTACCAAAAATATAGTAACTACCTTTGGTATAATTGTTTATAACAACTAGTATTTAACTAATCCTCACCAAATCAACTATAACTCAGTAAAATAAACCCATAAAGAGATGCAACCATATATATAAGATTTATAATCATCCCAAAACATAGATCAATTCTCACATACTCAAGGCTTCCATGCACTAGTATTCATACTAGATTGATCAATTGATATTCTATAAGATATAGAATTTGAGTCTGTCTAAGCTCAAATTTGAAACTATGGAACATATGTTGACATCAATGAAATATTATGATCCAACCATTATGTCATAAACCATTCCATCTCAACAATCATGAAGAATATCCCCTCATCTCAATAAAATCACAAGATACATACAAGCTCACAAATGAAACTTGTCCTTGTGAGGGCATGATGAAGATGAGATTCGAGGTTTAAAATGTGGTAAAAAGGAAGATGAGTGCAAACAAAATCATCCACTAGAGAAAATGTGGAGAGATGTAAAATATGATGAGGAAAAAGGGAAATTTGTAATAGTAAGGCTTGAGACGATACTTGTAGAAAAGGAAGATGAATAAAAGAGTGAGTTCAATAGAGAATTTATTATTGGAGGCATGAAAGGGGGAAGAAAAATAACATTTGTGAACCAAAAATAACCACACCAAAGAGATAACAGATGTAATGTTACTTTCTCACACCATCACTATTATGGACATATGATAATTAATTGTAGACTTAGAATGAATAGAGGAAATTTTGGACCTTGGATATCTACAAGTATGGAATGTTTTCATTATCATAAGGTTGGTCATATTGCTTGGTTTTGTTAGACAAAGAACATTTAAGCAAGCAACCAATGAATGAAGAAAAAGACAAAAAAAAAAAAAGTAGATTGCAACAATTAAAGAAACAAGGAATCAAATTAGTGTTGGTCCTTAGTGATTAGATTAATAAGAGGAGGGGTGGGGGGTGAATAGTTACTAATCAACCAAAAAAATAATTTTTTTCACCTTTTTTAAACATCTAACCAATAATTAACATAAAGCATTAGCTAAAAGTAATCACTCAAACATTTGACATAGATATTTTGGTTATGTAAAAACCCAAAATGGGTCAAAACCATGGTGGGTTTTAGTAGCCATTTATAAATTATACTCTTCTAAAGTACACCCCATTAGGTGTGTAATCCTATTAGGATTTTACAATGAACAATTAAGTCCCACCCTATTAGGGGGTTTTCCTCTAGCCTTGTTATCTGAGCTTTAATTTATTAGGAGTAGCCTTGTTAGAGGACATTGAACACTAGTCAAAGTACACCCTATTAAATTATTTACAGTAAGGACGTATTAGGATCCACCTGGTTAAGGGATTTCACACATTGTAACTATTAGGGAACAAGATAAAGATTGATATGTAAAACAACACTATCTTTGTTAGATTAGATCCACTTAAGCTCTCTTACTCTTCTCAACTCACTTCTCTTCTTCCTAGCTAGACTGTGCCTTCCACTTCTTCACACACAAGCTAAACCATAATCAACAACATCAAGCTTGTCTTTTCTTTACCTATTTATACCATTTTTTTTGTTTCTTCTACAAAATTAACAGTTGGGAATTTCAAATTCCCAACTTAGATCCAACCTCCACAAGATGTTATCTTATATTACAAATTACTTTATATGACCATATTGACCAATTCATACTATTATGTGCTAGAGGTTGACATGTTTTGACCTTTCATGAGATTCCTCTATAATCTTCTCCACAAATTCAATCTCCACTATTGTGATGCCACATCATCAACTCCATATGTATGTCCATGTCACTAGATTAAAACCAACTCTCTCTAAGTTATTGCAACCTTTCACTTGTCATTGATTCCAGTTAACCGATCATCACTCAAGAAATCATTCTTTATTAACTTGTTTATCACTTCTTTAACCTATCTTTTATAGATTCACTATGTGAGGCCTCGCCCTGACCCATTGTAGCATAGTGATACATTATTATTATTTTGATACTCATGACTCGAGATGTCGAGACATTATTTGATGCTTTGAACATATTATATTATTTAATGTTGTGTGATGTACTTTTAGATATATTGAGTTTGTCATTTAATGTTTTATGAATATGTATGTTGATGAAATAAGTAAAATGCAGGATTAACACATTTATTATGGAATTTTAATGATTAAGGATATGAGTAGGACGAAAGGAACCCTAATTGATTTTAAGATGTATGTTTCAATTTATGTGAATCCTTGATATGTATATACATATGTGCATGTGATTTTATGGGACTACTGATGTGTGCAATGAGTGTGCAGGATATTTTAGCCGAGAAACTCGATGTAGGAACAAAATTGATCCCTATGTGCTATTTGTAGAAACCTTGTTGTTCATAACTAAATTATATTGTGAGATGTATGAATGTATCTTTCCATGATCAGTAAATGTTAATGTTCGTAACTCTATTCTTATAGTGTGACTTGACACATGAATTGTTTATGCTATCAGCGTACTAGCTAGGGTTATCTGTGTAACCGTTGGACCTAAGTCAGGTTAAGTTAGTGTCATTTTTGCTAATTTGTTTCTCAATCGAGTTTAGTCACCCCTAATCCAAATTAGTGCTTAATTTGCATTTTGGAGTTGTTAGATGGTCCTAAGTATTCCTAGCATTTTTTGGGTCCCAAATTAATTCCTAAGGCCTTAAAACATGAAATTTTTATACCCAAGGGGTATGGGTATGGGTTGGGGGCATTTTACACCCCCTAAGAACTTTTTGTTGACTTTTGAGGTCACTCAAAAAGTTTATTTTTGCCTTTGTGCGAAAATTGAAAGTGGTTATCATGAGTTGCATCACCTCAACTCCATTGAGTGGTTAACCTTAGGATTGGTTGAGTTAGAAACTTCTAGATTTGTAGGTGACTGGGGGAAGTTATTGCCCTTTTTGATGGTTGAATTTGGATCTTATTTAGAGGCCCTTCTTGGAGTAGTTTTGGTTGTTACCCAATATCTACTTTTAGAGAGGAGTCTTGGAAGATTGAAAGCAAGGAAGGAAAATCTCTTCTCAAATTGTTCATTTACCATTACCTCTTTGTGAAGGTAGGAGTTCTTCATCTCCTTTGTTTAGATTGTTCATGCTTGTTTCATGCTTATGCTATTGGGATTGTTTATTTGTATGCTTGTATGTATTGTTGAATATGTTGGGAAGGATTGAAACCATGTTTCTTGGATGCTTTTCTTTCATGTTTTGTTGAATTTTAAAAGTTTTCTTGTATGGGTGTTTTGGCATTACTCACCGTTGGATAGGGCAAAAGTGGCCAATTTTAGAAAAGTGTTTTTTTTTAGTTGGACTCCAACAATGTAGAGTCTCTTCTAAGGATGAGAAGAGGGAGAGAGGGTAGGGTGTTATGGGCCCCTACCTATCAACACAAACCTCGTATGAGTTTTGGCACGTAAAAATGGAAGAACGGAAGTTCTTGAATTATAGCCCCAATTGGGCACTTATTTTGGTGTTATGTCTGACATCTCCTATTGGAAAAATCCACCTTTCCCTAGTTTTGATTCATTGTGAATCCTATTGTGAAAACCTATTATGAATATGCATGTTTGATTTTGTCTCTTTGTTATGCTTGTTTGTCACCTAGTCAGATTCTGTTCCCTCCACGATCTTAGCAATGTATTGCAAAAAATGATATGGACCACTTGATAAGGGTCATGAAGGAAATTTAATTGAATTGTTGAAATTTTGAGATTTGGAATCCTATGTAAATTGTATTTCAAAACTTCATTGTAATGGCAATGACATCGGGTTTTCTTCCTAGTTCTTTCCCAGCTAAGCCTTTGAATCAGGTTGCCAATAAAATAGTGGTTGAGTATTATTGCTTCTCATGAGTTTTAATTGTAATTTTTGATTATATGGATGCACATCAAAAATAAGATGAAATGATGATGGTTCAATTAGGAAAAATTTCAAGTTTTCTTATATGTTGAAAGCAAAAAAAATTATGTTATGAATGAAGGTTCAGTTTTCATAATTATTGGAAATAAAACAATTTTTCATTGTTGTTAAAATAGATCTTGCATTGTTAACAATACTATTAAACTTTATGTTAAACCCATAAAAAAAAAATACCCCTTTTGTCAAAAAAAAAAATAGTTGTTTGAAAATCTATACTTAGCATAAATTAAGACTTCAAAAAAAATTTTTGCCCCAAAGAGTAAAAACTCTCTGGCTTTTGTATGGGGAACCAATTTAATTTCCCTCTTAGTAATAGAGAATCTTTAAAAGATTCCCCTATATATCTTGGTTGAATAATATAAATAAATTAATCAAATTATAAATAATTACAACAATTCAAAAACAAACTTTTAAACATATTAAACTATCCTAAATATCTATCACCCACCAATAAACTTTATTGCAATTACTATCCCCTTCTTGGCGCTAGCTTCATGTATAGACTTGAAAAGTTTAAAAAAAAAAAAAACCAAAGTCAATAAAGTTGTTTTGGGTGACATCACCTTGTTTCTCCTCCATAGAAAATTTGCAGCCCTCAGCAATCCTAGGATGTGACTAATATGAATGCATTGTAAGGAGGTAAATTTATTAAAGTTATCTTCCACCCTTGTTAGCTTTGGTCACCACTTTCCTCAAGGTTGGGTCTGCGCTTATTTTTCTTGGGTAGAGTGTTGTACCATGACTAGCGCTTGGGAAGCACTTGGAAATGCGCAAGAATTTGAGGGGAATGGGATGTGAAGTGATGGGGAGGAAAAGTAGTGATGTGTTGGCACTAGGTTAGAGGTAGGAAGTGTTGAGTGGTGAGTAGATTTGTTTGTTTAATTAAAACTTTTCATTCCACCCTTTGGTCTAGTAGGTAGGCACTTAGGTTTTAAGGGGATTATGTGGATGTGGGTGAAGGGTAGAGTATGGGGTGGGGGGGTGGTTAGTGGTGTGGTAGGTATGTTAATATTTGTGTTAGTTTGAGTAAATATTAGTTTATGTTAATGTTAGTTACTTTTTTCTTTTTTTTTGTTAGTAGTATTGTTATTAAAAAGTTAGTCATTAATTATGATAAGTAGTTGTTATTGTTTAGGGATTGTAAATATATATAGATATATTAGTAGTTTAATTTAGTTAGTTTGTATATAACTAGT
The DNA here is from genome assembly GCA_028749045.1 of Cupressus sempervirens. Taxonomy (NCBI): domain Eukaryota; kingdom Viridiplantae; phylum Streptophyta; class Pinopsida; order Cupressales; family Cupressaceae; genus Cupressus; species Cupressus sempervirens. The sequence continues at coordinate 344,937,567 of CM053786.1, read as the reverse complement.
TTTTAAAATTTTAGTTGTTTTTTTATATTAAAAGTTAGTGGATTAGTTTATATGTGTCATAATCAGCATATTTTATTATTAAATTTTGTTGAGAGTGTTAGGATGTTAAGAACTTAGTGTTAAGGTTAACTTAGTTTAAAAATATAGTGTAGTATAAATTTGAAATGTTAAATCTTAGATTAATCATGAAATTAGTTTTTGTAATTAAGTAGTAAATTTAAATTAAGTATAATTATGTAAAAACGTAACTAATGGTTGATATCACTCTAATAATGAAAGTTTCAAATTTAACAATTGATTCAATCCTCATGATTACAAACTTAAGAGTAATGTAGTGAATCTAATTCTTGAAATTGTGTATTCAACTCTTGCACCCTAGTGAATTAGTCATCTTGTATTTCCAAAAAAAAAAAAAAATTGTGTTTTTGCCCCTCATATTTTGGGTATGACAACTTGTCACCTGTCTAACCTGAAACTATTCTACCTATCAACTTTCCATCTTAGAAATTGTTTACCTATCATGATAATGAGTTTCTATCATAACTATATCATCTTCACAGTCTAGTAAACATTATCCTTCTTGTCATGTTGCAATTACTTCACTTTGTTCACCATGGATTTGATAAAAAAATCAAATCACCTATCGTTTGCCACTAAATATTTTAGAAGTTGCACTATTACCTTATTAGTCATCTTGATCTCCTCTTTGCTAGTAGATGTCAACATATGCATATCAAGAGAGATCACCAATGATCTCTTGACAACCATATGCTTGATTCTCACTATAACACTCATTTATGATTAGAAACTTACTAAGAGCACTAGATCAATAGTTGACATTAATAAAAACATAATAATTGATCACCACACAACTAAATTATCATTCTTTGTATCATCAATCCCATTATCAGTTATTCCAATAGTTAGAGAGACTACATCTCTACCGAATGTAGAGAGTCCATCAATCAACTATGCTATTACAAACCTAGGGGGAGCTTCATTAAAAAATCTATACATCAACCCCCTAGATCCATGTGCAATAAGATTTATTTTTATATTTAGATATAATATGATGTATAGTAAAATGATATGCAATGTGGAAGCTTGATCTTGAGATCATGCCTGTTGGGCATGAGAATCTATTATGTGAACTCTAATTGTCTAACTCAACTAGTGAGGAATTAAACAATGTTGTTTGATAGGTTATAAAAGTGAGTTTAATTCTCATTTGTTACTTATGTATTTATAGGTCTTATTGAGAATTGACACAAGTAATTGTCAAAGTGATATAAGAAATTTCAAGCATTGGGTAAATGGTTTATTAGTGATTTGATAGAAGGTGAAGCGAAGTATTTTGAGAACCCACGAAGGAACCCTAGTTCACAAGATTAAAAGGTATGTGGGTGAATGCACCAAGTTGTGGTGCCAAAAAGATGACACTCATTTTTTTGTTCAAAATTTCCTATAGCATGTACACATTATGGCTTGGGCTCCACAAGACTTAGGCTTGTGCAACCCAGGAGTGTGCATGTGCTATGTGGATTCACATAGTGCACGTGTGTTTTAGCACGTACATGCTATGTGAAATCACATAAAATGACTACAAAATGCTGACCATTTCATTTTTAGTCATTTATTTTGCCAATTGCCTTCCCTACCTCCAACTGTGTGCACATGTTTTCTAGAAGGTAAATGATTTTATCCCTCTCCTCCTCAAAATGCCTCCTTATTGCCAGAGATCAAGATCAGGTTCATTGAGTATGTCTTCTAACCTTGTTTTTGCATTGTTTTGTATGTTTGTAGTTTTGCTTCAAGTTTTTTCTAGTTTTTTAAAATAAAATTGGTTTCATATTAGGAAATGTGAATAATCAATCACCAAACCCTACACCATCAAGTGACCCAAAATTCCATCCTGGTCAACAAAATCCTCCACAAAATCAAAATGAAAACCCTTGTGAGGAAGAGAAAGAACCTTTGCAACCTGCACCAATTGCAAGACCTCCTCCTGTCACCCAAGACAATATAATGAATGAAATAAAAAAAGGAAAAACTCAATTAGAAGAAATCATTGGAAAGTTAAAATCTTACAGGAAACTTAATCCTACGAGAACACAATTGGAATCCTCCCTTGAGTCCATTGTGAGCTAGGCAGCTTTTGTTAGTGGTTAGTTGGATATTTGACATGTTAAGAGAGAAGAATAAAGATTATATTATGCAAAAAAATTATCCTATGAAGCTTTAAAAAATAAGGACATAACGAAAGATGACATATGTGCATTGTTTATAAAGCTAGGAGAAGAAGACACTTCTAACACTACAACTAAAAGGTTCCCCATCCACTTGTGCATCCATGATAACATTAGAAATAAATTTTCGGATAGATGGTGGATGGTCATTGATACCCCTCTCTACAATAATCATGAGGTTCCAATATATTTCTTAAGGAAATTATATTGTGAATTTTTCCTCAGGGAGATCCCCAATTATTTGGAAATATTAGATTCTCAGGGTAGAGGTGGGGGATCATCATTTAAGAGGTAGGGGGCACATCGTGACCCTAATATAGTTAGGGAATATGTTTTCAAGCCACAAGGTGAGTATATCATTATTCCTTTAGTTGGGAAGGAACATGTAGAGACTTGTACTATAGGGACTATCAATGTTTTGACACAGACCTTCATTCATTGTTCCACTCACATGTGGATCCTTATGCACATTTGGTAGTCACATTGGAGATACTATGGATGATGGGCTAGTCACAAATGAATTCTCAAGTGAGATATTTTTCATTGACACACAGGTACATTTTTATAATTATAATAAACTAATTTGATCAAATTTCGTATCTACAATTAATGACTAATGAATTAGCATGTCTTGACATTGCTCAAAATTCAGGGTAAGAGTGTTGATGACCCTAGTACAGATTCCTTGACCCCATTTTACATCTCGTTGATGAGTCGACAAGTATGTATCAATTTAATCATTTCAACTAATACATATATATTTATTAAGTACAATCATATGAAGAATTGACAAATTTCTTTTATCCATGTGCATTAGTTCTCTATTAGATTATTGACATTCATAATAGACTCTAAGCCTAGGCATGATACAGGCTTCATAGAGGTAAATTTGTTTCATGCTAATTTAATTCATTTGAGTATACTATATTCTATAAAAAAAAATGTAAATTGTATTATAATATTTGTAGTTGTTGATGTTAGAGACTCCTCCTCGTCTTTACCAGTCCATCAACTATGGAGTTGCTTTCGCAATGGCTAGTTTAGAGCCATTGATTGAGGTAACAGAGAGTTTTAATAGTTTTAGTTGTTATTTATAATAGTTAGTATTGAAATTTCAAATGGTATTCATAACTATGATCGAGTGATTATTTTGATTGAATTTTTGTAGGGCCTTGTTACTCCTAATCTTCTAGGAGCCTTTGAGGTGGATGTATAGTGACCATTTGATGGTGGTAAGAAAATAATTAGTTTTGTGTGTACATATATTTGATTTTAATGTATAATTATTATTGATTCATATATACTTTTTTTGTATCAACTCTAGTTAGAGAGGAGCCTAAACAAGAGGACAAGTGAGTGTGTGAGGAAGACCCCAACATCCTATCATCTCCCTTCGCGCGATGACCAAAGACCTCTAAGGATTTGTTTCCTCCCCCTTGTGGGAAGGAGATGATATAGGGATGGACAAACATATAGGCATTAGTGGACATATATCTTGGATTTTATGTTAGTCGACATATTTGACATACATTTGATGTATACATGACATTATATATTTGATGTATGACATATATTTGATGCATGACATTATTAGACTTACAAATTTGATGCATTAGATTGTTCATGTATACCATTTTTTGGTTATTGTAATATATATCTTGTTTTTTTTACATTTTAAGTACTTCATTTTAATGTAATTTGCATCCAAAATAAGGGTAGGAATCATTATAATAAGATTTGATAGTATCTTTTGACATGTGAATAAGGCTATGATATTAATTTGCATTTAGATTGTACAAGTTATGAGTAGTTTTGATTATGAGTAACTTATTAAGAATTTTTATTGGGATGAAAAAAGTGAAACTTGAATTCTTATTATTGTTATACAATTAACATTGAAATTTGAATCTTGAGTTGGCTGCATTACGTAAATGTCTAAGCTTGAATCTTAGTATCATCATAAACATGTCAAGAGTTTATATAAGCTTTATCTTCACAACATGAGAAGACTTCAAATAATTTTTTAAATTTATTCAAGGAATTTGATATCAAGATTTCTTTCTTATCCATCTCTTCAAGAGATTCATTCATGGAAACACATTATATATGCCCTTCTTATGATTCATGTAGATATATTTGCTGCATCTTTTCTTACATATATTTTGTATGTCATTATCCACTATGCATTGACTACACCATCTTTGAAATCCTTTGTATTGTGATGGATTCTACACCTCTATGATGTCATCTTCAACTTCTTGTATCTTTTGCATTCTTACAAGTATCAACACACAATGTTTAGTGGCTCCTAGGGTCAATTCAATCCGGTATGTCCAAGAACATTTGAGTGATCAACAAGATGGGATGAGCTTGGGACTAGGGTTTACTTGACCACTTAGAGATAATAGAGAAGAAAATTTGATCCCATTATGGATGTTTAGAGAGATTCACCAGTTGGTAACTTTTTACTAACCAACACTACAAGTTTCAACATCACCCAAGATGGGGTCACAAAATAATAATAAAATTGAATCTTCAAAGAGAGAGAGAGAGAGAGAGAGAGAGGGAGAGAGAGAGAGAGAGAGAGAGAGAGAGAGAGAGAGAGAGAGAGGCTATTGTAGATGCCGATAATACAATCCTATAGCATCCAACATTTTATCCATACCTGACATGAGCTCCAAGATATGACCCATCAAAGATTACTACCCTACGGCATTTAGTGACTCTCATGGTCAATTTTGTTCAACGTGCCTAAGAATGTTTGAGCAATCAATGTGATGGGATGAGATTGGGACTAGGGTTTACCAAGCCACTCTAAGCTAATGAAACAAGCAATTCAAAACCATGATGAATGGTTAGAGAGAGTCACCAGTTGGTGACTTTCTATTGGCCAACACTACAAGTTTCACCATCACCCTAGATGGGGCTACAAAATCAAAATGAAATCAAAAATATAAAAAAGAGAGAGAGAGAGAGAGATTATTGTATCTATCAACAAAATGATCCTGTAGCACTAACTTTGCATCCATACCTCACGTGAGCTCCAAGATAAGCCCCATCAAAGATCATTTCCCTATGGCATTTAGTGAATCTCAAGGTCAATTCCACACAATGTGCCCAAGAATGTTCAAGCAAATAATGAGACATGAAGAAATTAGGGCTAGGGTTTACCCAACCACTCAAAGCTAATGGAGTAGATAGTTCGATCCCACAATGAATGATTAAAGAGATTTACATGTTAGCAACATTGTACTAGCCAACACTACAAGTTTCAGCATCACCTGAGATAGGGCAACAAAATGGAATCAAATCTCTAGAAAGTGAGAGAGTTTATTATAGTGTTGACAACATGATCCTGTAGTACCTAACATTGCATCGATACCTCACACAAGCTCCAAGATATGGCCCATCAAAGATCGTTGCCCTATGACATTTAGTGACTCTCAAGGTCAATTATGTCCAACATGCCTGAGAATGCTCGAGTAATCAATAAGGAAAGACAAGATTGGGAATAGGGTTTACCCAACCAATCAGAATTAATGAAGTAGATAGTTTGATCCCACAAAAAATAATTAGAGAGATTCACCAATTAGTGACTTTGTACAAGCCAACACTATGACTTTCAACATCACCTAAGATGGGGCCACAAAATCAAAATTCCAAAACAAGAGAGAGGTTATCATAGGTGTTGACAAGACAATCTTATAGCACCAAAAATTTCATCCATACCTCACATGAACTCCAAGATATGCCCTATCAAATATTGTTGCCAATTTAGTGACTCTTATGGTCAATTATGTCTGACATTCCTGAGAATGTTTGAGTGATCAACAAGGTGGGACAAGATTGAGAATAGAATTTACTCAGCCACTTAGAGCTAACAAAGAAAATAGTTTGATCTCATGATGAACTATTTGGTGACTTTGTATTGGCCAACACTAAAAGTTTTAGCATCACCTAAGATATGGCCACAAAATGAAAATGGAATCAAATCTCCAAAAAGTGAGAGAGGTTATTTTAGGTGTCAAAAATATGATCCTGTGGCACTCAACATTACATCCATACCTTGCATGATCTCCAAGATATATGCCACCAAAGATCACTACCCTATAGCATTTAGTGACTCTCAAGGTAAATTCCATCTGGCATGCTCGAGAATGTTCAAGTGATCAATGGGGTAGGACAAGCCTAATTTTCCTAGTTGCTTGGAGGTGATGGAGTAGGCCGTCTGATCCCATGATGAATGGTTACCGAGATTCACCAATTGGAAACTTTATACTGGCCAACACTACAAGTTTCAACATCACTAGAGATGGGACTGCAAAATCAAAATGGAATTGAAAATCCAAAAAGAGAGAGAGGTTATTGCAAGTTTTGAGAAAGTGATCCTTTAGTACCCAACATTGCATCCATACCTCACATGAGCTTTGAGATATGCTCTATCAAAGATCACTTCCCTATGGCATTTAGTGACTCTCAAAAAAGAGAGAGAGGTTATTGCAAGTGTCGACAAAGTGATCCTTTAGTACCCAAAATTGCATCCATACCTCACATGAGCTTTGAGATATGCTCTATCAAATATCACTTCCCTATGGCATTTAGTGACTCTCAAGGTTAATTCTGGCTGGCATGCCCAAGAACATTCAAGTGATCAATGAGATGTGAAAATCTTGGGACTAGGGTTTATCTAGCCACTCAAAGCTAACAAAGTAGACAGTTTGATCCCAGGATGAACGATTAGAGATATTCACCAGTTGGCAACATTGTACTGGCTAACACTGCAAGTTCCAGCATCACTCAAGATAGGCTTGCAAAATAAAAATGGAATCAAAAATCCAAAAAGTAAGAGAGGTTAATGTAGGTATTTCATCCATACTTTGCATGAGCTCCAAGATATGCCCCATCAAAGATCTCTTCCCTATGCCATTTAGTGATTCTCATGGTCAATTATGTCTAGCTTTCTCGAGAATGTTTGAGCAATCAACGGTATGGGATGAGGAAGTAAGAGAGTAGAAATGTGTAGTTAAAAATGAAATATAAACTAAAGATCGAATAATCTAAAAAAAACTGATTGCAAGATTGGATCTATTTAAGAAAAGTCAGCAAATTTTTCAACTAGAAAATAATGGATCTAATTTAAGATAAGTCAAAACATATTTCAAGCAAACAATAATATTCATATCTTTATATTAATTATATTAATTTTTATGTACAAATTAGCTCTGAAAGACACCAGTAGGAAAGAGCTAAGACAAAATACCTCTATTTTTTCCCAAAAAAAATATGAAATAGAAATTGTTACAACAAATCTTTTTGTAATTATACTCAATCTAATGAACCAGTTAGATCTTCTCTACATTTATTGTCTCCAATATTGTCTCATGGTTTGACTTGCAAACCTTCCAAAGAGTCTTATTATGTGGTTTTCCTCCATATTTGATCAAGTGGACATTTGACATGACAACAAGGTTCAAATAATGAAGATTCTTCCTCTCTGTTTGCAAATCCTAGAATAACCACAAGTTAGGGTTGTTCATAGAATATTATCTAAGCCATGTACCAGTTACAACCACCGTACCTATATGGTACTCTAAACCTTCACCATCTGTAATCAAGTGATCCATTTTTTCTCCTAGACAAAATGACACAAATAATAATATGTCCATTCTTCATTATCTTCAAGTGCAATAACAACAAAAAATAGATGGCCTACAGTGATAAATATACATAATGTGCTCATTAATTTAGGAAATATTTAGGTAAAAATTATAAAATTACATATTTAATGTACATATATATGTATGTATATATATGTATTACTAGGTTGCACTAGATCAGACAAGCTATCAAATTCAATGGATGAATCCATCTCTACCATTTCTAGTGCTTGTGGAGGAGAATAGGTGTCAATTGGGTCCACAAAACATATATCCCATTTGGCCACCCATTCAACTAACTCACACTCATCCCAATTTTCCTTTGCACATGATGGACAAAAGATGTCATTTTTCATGTGTGGATACTCCATGAAACTACATCAAAGCTTCTAAAGAGTGCAACTCACTTGATCCTGTTAGTATGCAATAATCCTCATATGGTGTACTATTAGTATTATCTATCAATTAAAAAAATATGAACCATAGAATCACCTTCCTTACCCAGACTTATTATAGCATTACACCACTAGACGATGGATTTTGCATTTGTCAATGTTGCTATGTCTTTGTATTTCAATTCTTCATGAGCTAAGGCTCTTTTGATGCATATGCCTACACCGTTGTGATGTCCCTTTCCATGAACAACCTCTGTGAAATTCCACATATTGAATTCCAAAAAACTTATGGATCCTACTCAACTAATAGAACATCTAAGCATTCTTGAATTGATATGCACAATTGTCTAACCAAATAATTGTTTGGTGATATGGTATGCCCCTATTAGCCAAATAATCATAAAATAGTTGAAAATAACCTTATACAAACTTCATAGAATGTGATCAAACATCACTGATGTAGAAATGGTACTCCCTTAGTATATCCCTATCATCCTTTGTACTTGAAGGTGAATGCATGAATATTATGTGAAAAAATATGGAAACCTATTGAGAAGTATAATACTTTACTTGCACCTCATTTTGTGGTTGTATTTTGTAGTTCTCTATCAAGTCTACAACTAAAATAATGGTATCCAATGGAAATGTATCCTTGCACTACTTGAATAGAAAATCCAGCCATTGAGCTCTATGTCTATGCCTTTCATACTTGTACATAATCATTTCATGAAAAATCTTCATGAACTCATACACTGGAATCTTTTCAATGACTAAATCACATCTTTTACCCTATTTCCCATTTTTTAGAGAATAAGTCACTATCTTATATTTTCCATAATCTACTATTTGCGTTCCAATTGCATGTGTACTATCCATATGTTCACAAGTTGATAAAAGATGCAAAGAACCATAAAATAAGCACGTACCATCCAAGCATGTTATCTTGTAAAATTGTTGACTCTCCCCTATGAGACATAAAATGTTGGATATCAATTCCCTTGAAGATCTAGGTGGCTCATTTTCTTCACAATCCTATAAGACACATTTAGAATGCAAAAACACACACATATGCCTAAAAACATCAAAATGGTTAGAAAATTCAATATGTATCCTAAAACAACAAGTTGTGTCTGTGTAATTTATCTTCACATAGAAAGGTTTACCCATCTCAAAAAATCTTTGACTTATTCAAATTTGAGGATACATACCAATAAATTTTGCAAAAAATTGTGTCTAAGTTGAGTCCAAAAAATGTTTTGCATGTGGATCATGATTTTGGCTACCAACCCTCCTTACAACATCTCTTTGATTAGGGAAAACACACATGTTATTTTTTCAAAAATCTTCAATCAATGATTTCAAAGCTTCACTAATTTATTTATCCTTTCACAGTAGGCTACTGCTAAATGTTCATAACTCATTTTTTGTTGGATCTTCCACTCTCTCATGCCTTACCATGGCTCTCCTTAAAGTACCTCTACAAATTTTCAATATTTTTCTTGTCTTTCTCATGATTCAATCTTTTTTCATCTAGGTACTCACTATTTTTGATGTAAGTAAGTGTCTTGTAATATTACTATATTTGGTGTGTGATTTAGAACCCACTTTTTCATATGCACTCATTAGATTCTTTACAATATTTTTTTTATTTGACTCATCCATCTTTCTTAGCCCAAGAATCTTTATGATGGGCCTAAATTTCAAATTCTTGATCATTTCAACAAATAATTGACATTGACTTGTCACATTTAATTCTTCAAATAATAATCTCCACATATGATTAACTTTTTTTTGACAAGTACACTTGCTAATCTTGTCATGCATTGATTTCAAAATGTTAGTATCAATATCAATCAAATATTTTCATCTTCTAAAACAAATTGTAGAAGGTGTTATAATCTCTTCCATTGCCTCAACATTTTGAACATCAACATAAGGTTGAGTGAATTATGTGCCTTGAACCGAAGATGATGTGCCTTGGAAATAAGATACGAAAGATGGAATATCACCTACTTGATATGTTGATGTTGTAGCTTCAACATGACATAATTGAGTGTGGACATTGTTAGGTGTATAAATTGGTGTCTCTTCAACATGAGATGATGATATGACTCTGACATTGGAAGATGGCATAGCTTCACAATTCAATTGTCTTCTTGAGTGTAAGAGTCTCATTAGTTCTCTTTGTCTTTCCAATTCTTCCTCTTTGTTTCTTTGTATTGGTGGTTCATATTCCTCTTCAAAGGACTTCATTATTGCATTGCAATTTTCTTTTTTTATTTAGTAGTTTTATTTTATCTCTTTTTATTGCCAAATCTCTCTCCATCCCTTCCATTGTTTGAGCTTTTGGTTTCTTCCTTGGCATGATGATGATTTATACATGTCAAATTATTACTTACAATTTGTAAATAACAAATCATTCAAATACATATACAAATTACAATTATTTCAATGAATACACAATTTATATTAAATAAATTGTAAAATTATAATAAATTAGTAATAAATTAAAATTTCTAGCCATTTAAAATAATAATTCATTAAAACATACAAATTTCAATGAATTCACTATATATTAAACAACTTGTCAAATTATAATGAAATTTGTCTCTATAGTAACAAATAATATTTAAAAAGGAGTGCACTAACCTTTTCTATATAAATAATGTCAAAAACACTTCAAATAGTGTATCCAATGATTGAATTTAATGTTTGCTAGCTTCTAGTACCATGAAACTTGTATTTTTTGTCGGAGAAGCATAGCAAAATACATACAAAAATAAAGAATATGGGTCAGTAGGGACCCAAACTTTCCTTATAATCATCTCTCTCTCTCTCTCTCTCTCTCTCTCTCTCTCTCTCTCTCTCTCTCCATATCACATCCTCTCCCATCTCCTACTCTAAATTTCTCCCTCCTTCTATCCCTAACCCATCCTCTCTTTTTTTTCTGTTCTCTCTCTCTCTCTCTCTCTCTCTCTCTCTCTCTCTCTCTCTCTCTCTCTCTCTCTCTCCCCCCCCCCTCTCCCCTACTCCCTTGAGTTATATCTCTATTTCTCTCACTCTCCTCCCTTTCTCCCTCCTCATCCCCTACTCTCTCTTACTCTCTCTCTCTCCCTCCCTCCCTCCCTCTCTCTCTCTCTCCCTCCCTCCCTCCCTCTCTCTCTCTCTCTATCTCTCTCTCTCTCTCCCCCTCTACATCCTATCACATTCTCTTTCCCCATCCTCTTCTCTCTCTATGCTCTCTCTATCTTCCCCTAATCTCTCCCCATCCCCCCCCCCCCCCTTCTCTCTCTTTACATCCTATCCCCTACTCTCTCCGCATCCTCTAATCTTTTTCACTGTACACCTTGTCTCCCTCTCTAACTTTCTCCTTTAATCTCTCCCTAACCATCCTCTCTATTCAAATACAAGGCTTACAAAGTGTGTGCATGCTATGTAAGCCTTGAATTAAAAAATGCTTTACATTACATGCACATGCTTTATATAAAGCATTGGATTAAACCAAGCCTAAGGGTTGGATTTTCCATGGGGATCCAACCCAAAGGTTTGGAGGCTCTAAACTCTATGAGACATGTTTTGTTGCAAGCATACAAAAAATGCTTTTGTTTTCTTTTGTGCTCTCCTTCAAGTTTTCTTGTGGTTGAGTATTGATAAAATCAGGTTATATGATATTGTAGATCTTTGTGTTAGCTATATAACCATATACTTTATTTATAATTCATACTATTTGAATCCTTTCAACTATAATTTATTTTGAAAGTATGTCCATTTTCTCTCAAAAACTAACATGTACTAATTAGGGTGTATATTTTAGCACATTCATCAAATTTTTCAATAAGTTAGTTTTTTAGAAACTAAACTCCATTCTACACACTTTGATTTTATTTTATTTTTATTTTAGATTAGTTTTCAATACTTTCTAGGGTAAGCACATAGATATTTCACATTTTTGGGATGTGCCCATTTACAAAATTTATTAAAGAAATACACATTATAAAATAACCTAAAAATTTTGGTATAAACTACAAAGTGTTAGATAGCTTTTGACGTGAGTGATTAAAGGATTTCAAAAAATTGTTAAAATTTTAGGGGGCCATACTTTGCACTATGTTATATTTTTTCTTAAAAAATAGCACCACTTTCTATGGCCCTCTTTCTTGAGGGTCTAAAACTAAACCATTTTGACAAAAAGTTAGTAGTTTAGAAACTAGATTCAAAGCACTACTACTTTTGATTTTGTTATATCTTACAATTTTGAGCATAACTATCTTCAAATTATTGTCAAAGTTTTGAAATTCTTGATTTCAGAAAGAAAGAAAGAAAAAAAGTGGCAACTTATACCCCCCTTTGTGCACCACAACTTTGTGCACTTACCCATGTATCATAATACAAATATTAATTTTGTGATTTTTTTAATGGAAACTCTAGTAGTAGTCAATATTACTGATACAACTCATTAGGCTCCCTATTTAGTGTGTCATATGGAGTAATGTACATTGATGATTTTAGAGCATACATCCACTACAAAATTGAGTACTTAGGTACTCTTTCTATATGTTTGATCTATAAAAGAAGTAAAGTGATGATAATTTGGTCATTAAAGATGAACACAAAGTTTGGGAGAGAAAGATTTTGAATCATACTATCTAATTTTTGAGAGAGTTCAAAGAAGAATGTGTTAGTTATGTTTTGAGTCAAGTCCATGTTTAGTCCATGCCATTGGACAAACCATACAAGACCACCAAGAAGTGATTCATGTAGTGACTAGGTAGTGTCTTACCGATGAAGTCCCATTTGTAAAATCAACTCAAAAAGAAAAGGTTACACATTAATACAATTGAAGTGGGATAGATGGGAAATGTTTGAGAATAATATCATAGATCCAACACTAAGATTTAAATTTATGATTATTGTATATAAAGTATTCCAATCAAGCTAGTTGAAAAACATACTGGCAAGTTCTATTTTGAGAGCTTATAACATGGCAAATGAGGATACAAACTTTGATTTTTGTAAAGCTCTAAGAGATCATCTATGCAAAAATGTAGAGAAGATCAAGACAAAAATGAGGACTCTATGTATATGTAGTTAGGTATTGATGGGATTATTTTTTTACTTTTGTAGCTACTTCCTACGTACGAAAAATATTGCATGGGTAGAAAAAGTCCTAATAGTAGTGCAAATCAAGAAATTTATCAAAATTTTGGGTGGTACATTTACAAGAATAATTTGGGTTTACTTTAAACATTTCTAGCAAAAACTACAGTTGAGAGAAAGTATACCATTAGTTGTGTTGAGAATAGATTGAAGAAGATAATCAAAGAGGGAGATTGATAAGGGATATTTTTGAAGAAGACTATGTATTTCAATCATTGTTTTGTCATTGATGTCAAACTTGTTATTCTTTGGTAAGACAACTATTTATAAGATTTAAGTATTATCACCTAGATTGATTGATGAGAGAATTTGAACAAAAGATGTAAAAATTTCACCTAGAGCAAAGGTTGAGTTACAATTATGTAATGAAGTACAAGAATCAGTTAAGATAGTGATGAGATGGTGTATTGATAATCTACTTAAGGTTACAAAGGCTGGTTACACTAAGAAAGGTTAGAAGAACAAGTTATACTAAGTTTTACTACCAAGTTTGACCGAGTTGATAGTAAGTGTTGAGCAAAGTCAGTGCAAGCTAAGTAGAAAATTAGTTGGAGCCAAGTAAAAGAAAATTATAGTGGATGTCGAGAAAGATAGTTGATGTAGAGTAAAGTTTAGTTGATGCTGAGCAATAGTAAACTTTAGTTGATGCCAAGTGATTTCATAAGAGGATGTTGAGTAACACAATATGTGTCAAGCATCAGAAGGTTGATAATGCTGAGCCACTACACTATTTAAAAGATCATGGATTTGATGAATATGAGCTGATAAGTTTGCTTTCTTAGATTGTGTGAACCAGGTGGAAGATAAGGATGATGAGCTAGTAGCATAGAATTCAAGGTAAACCATTTTTAGGCAAATTTAAAGAGGATTCTAGGAGAAGTTTCTAGAAGAGATATGGAATATGGGGTAGATACATTGTATCCTACCTAATATGTCCTAACCCTAAAGTACATGATGGAGAATGAGTGGTAAAAGATCTTAATTTCCTATTTATAGGAATGGTTGGTCATGAAGCAAGGTTTTCATGTGCAAGAACTTAAGGGAGACAAGGAGTCAAGTGTTTTGCTTCATCAAGTGACCTAAGAGAAGAGTCTGCAATGGAATGTTAAGCACGAAGACTTAAGTAGATGAATGCTTGAAGGGTGAACAAGCTATCAAAGTTGCAATGAGTGAAAGCCAAGCAGAATGGAGGACTGAACAATAATCTATAATTTGCAAATGAAGTTGTAAGTTGTATCAGATCAAAGCCTTACTATTACTCTCCAACAATTGTACCAGTCCAGGGTAAATCCTTTGGATTAAGGTTGACCTAACAGTCATTTGTAAATCCTTTAACTGGATGAAATTTCAAATAAATGGTCAAAAGTCCTCTAACAAGGCTCACTCCTAATAGAGTGATTGAAATCCTTTAATAGGGTCACATTTAACAGTGTGTATTGTAACCTTTTATAGGGTTGGCCTTTCACAAGGCATCACTTCATAAGAGTGAAAAGAGTAGCATGTTGCTGGTGGTTTTTTCCAAATTGGATTTCCATGTAAATCACCATGTCAAGTGTGTTGATGAATCTGTTATGTTACATTCTTTACATTTATGCAAGTTGATTTGATAGTAACCCACAAGTTTTAAGTGATTGCATAATCTTATGGATGCATGCATGAGTATAAATTTTTATGAGTTCACTAAGCTATAAAAAGTTTTATTTATACATCTGGACCTTGGATAACTGATTCACTCCCCCCCCCCGTCAAATTATTCTAAAGAATTCCAACAATTGGTATCAGAGCCATCTGCTTAAGAGGACTAGTTTGAAGGTAGTAGAAGCAAGGTACTAGAAGCACAAAGATCAAGATGTCAAAAAGAGATGTACCCAAGATTAATAGAGATAACTTTCTTGCATGGAAAATTTTGATGAAGCTATAGCTTGGAGGACATGGAGATCATGCACAATCTACCACTACTACTAAACATGTTGATCTAGTTGGAGCCCTAACTGTTGAAGATATGAAGAAGAAGAAAGAACACAACCAGGTGATGTTGGAGATTGCCTCTGCCCTAAGCTATGTCAAATTTGAGGATATCAAAAGTTGTAACATTGCAAAGAAAATGTGGGATGCCTTACACACCATCTATGGAGGAGACACTAATGTTCAAAGAGCCAAAGCTAAAAGTCTTAGAGGTAAGTTTGATGATATGAGAATGGAAGAAGGTGAGAATATTTCTCAATATGTTGCAAGGATAAAAGAAGTTTTTAATGCAATAAGAGGAGCTACTGCAGTAAAAGTACAAAGTTGTGTCACCTTTCAGGCTGACTTATTAGAATGACTGAATTTGAGTATTTCTATCTAAAAATCTATTTTTTCAAACATATGATCTAGGTCAATTCATACTAGCTAATTTATATATAGTCTCACACTTTTACAATTGGAAATATCTATTAAATGCATGTTTTATACTAGTTTGTATCCAATTGCTAAAAAAAAAAATTATTTCAAAAAAGTGGTGTTTCAATAACTCTTACTATTTTTTATGATACTTTTTTAATAATATATAAACACCATTTTATAGAGCTCAGAGTCAAGAATATTCTCATATAGAGTTTATAGTATTTTAATTAGATATTGTATATTATAATTAAAAAATTCTACAACCACGTATTTTAACACTCGAAAAGATGTCAATTTTGAGAAAGAAAAAAATATTAGATCATATCAAAAAAATCTAAAAATTATATGATGTTCTAGAGGAGAGAGTCCTCTTCTAGAATGTATAATTTTTCCCCTAGTTAGAATAGATTTGTTTTCAAAAATGTGGTGGGAGATGAGAACTATCAATTTCAGGTGAGTTAAGATTTCAATCCTTATAAAAGAGAAATTATAGTTCTAAAGACAATTTTTATTTTTGATTGTTCTAGATATATATGTTATCTATAAAATAGTTTGAGATCAAAGGGAAATAAGTTTATTTCCATATAGTTTTTTGGTGGGAACTAGACCCCTAATTTTCAGCATTTTTCAGTACCTAAAAAATTATCTATAAAAATTAGGAAAATATATCAATTCTTATTCCAAATAATTATTAAAAATTATAATCCTGAACTTCATCCATTTCTACACATTTCATTAGTTTTCTTCATTCACAAATTCAAAATAATAATACCAAATTTATGTCATTGAAGGTGAATAATTATACTTTTGTTAGCTTTTTATTTTACAAAAGGGTGACACAGGTTTGTGCTTTTACCCACTGGGCATATTGAAGATAACACTATGCTAAGAAAAGTTTTAAGAACACTACTACCTATTTATGCTATTAGATTTTCTAGAATTCAAGAACTGAGATGTATCCCAGAAAATAATCTAACTCTTGAAGGTCTGGTAGGTAGACTCACTGCATTGGAGCTATCGAACTTTGATAATTACAAACCTGAGAGTCTTGAATCTACTTTCAAAGCTAAGTTATTGTTGAAAGATTTTGATGAAAAGAAGCAAAAGAATAAGAGAAAGATAAAATTTGTGTCTAGTGACAGTGATACAGATGAGGAAGATGTTGAACAACTGGAAGCACTATTGGCAAGATGATTCCACAGAGATAAAGGTAAGTTACCTATCATTTGTTTTAATTACAATGAGGTTGGTCATATTGCTACAAGATGTACACAAAAGAAAAACTACAAAGGTGGTGACAAGTACAAAAGAAAAAGAGAAGATGACAACAAAGATTACAAAGATAAAGGCAAAAAGTCATGCTACATTGTTGAAGAGGAAACAAAAGATGAATTTGATGAACATGATGATGAAGTGGTGTATGTTGCAATGAAGGATGAATCTAATGAAGATGAGGCAACTACACTTGTGATTTGTGTGTACAAAAATTATAAATGGATCATTGATAGTGGGTGCTCACATCATATGACTAGAGACAAAAGTAAGTTCATTACCTTAAATTGTTATGAAGGAAATAGTGTAAGATTTGGTAATGATGCACCATGTTTGATAAAAGGAAAAGGTTCTATCAAACTCATAGATAAGATTCTATGTGACAATGCTTACTATATTGAAGGACTAAACTATAATTTTTAGAGTGTGTCACAACTAAATAATTTGGGATGTAAGGTTGAGTTTGAAAACAAGATTGCTAAGATATATGATACTAATAAGAAGTTGACTAGAAAGGGTGATCACACTAGGAGTAATCTATTCTATCTTGATATAAAAGATACTACTTGTCTTGTTGTAAGATTTGATGATGTATGGCCAGGCCACAAGAGGTTATGTCATGTTAATTTTGATAACTTGGTTAGTATGAAAAATATGAAAAAGGTTAGAGGTTTGTCTAAGTTGAAGAAGCCTGATAATGTAATGTGAAAATAATGTTAGTTAGGCTAAATGACAAAGTCAAGTTTTAAGAGTAAGACTTATACCTCTAAAGGAATACTAGAGATTGTTCATACTAACTTGTGTGGACCAATTGATGTACAAAGCTACAAAGGAGATAAGTACATTATGTTATTTGTTGATGATTATTCTAGAATGATGACAGTCATGTTTCTAAAATAGAAATCTGATGCTTTTCAAATGTGTAAGTGGTACCTAGTAAGAGTTGAGAAGGAAATAGGTAAGACTCTAAAATGTTTGAGATCAGATAGAGGAGGAGAATTCAAATCACATAAATTTGAGATGTTCTGTAATGATAGAGAAATCAAAAGACAGACATCTACCCCTAGAACCCCTCCACAAAATGGGATTATTGAAAGAAGAAATAGGTCTATAATGGACTATGCTAGAACACTCATGATGGAGAAGAATGTTGCTTTGAAATACTACAGAGAACCTGTAAGTACAAATTTCTATACCTTAAATTGTGTGCAAGTCAAGAAAGGTACCCATTCAACACCTTTTGAACTATGGTATGGACACTCACCCAATGTAAAATATTTTAAGGCATTTGGAAGCAAATGTTACATTCTTAAAGATTTTAGGAATGAAAAACTAGATGCAAAAATGAAGAAGGTATATTCTTTGGATATTCCACAAAAAGTAGAGCTTATAAGTGTTTGAATACTAACACTAACAAAGTTGTGGAAAGTGAAAATGTAAATCTTGATGAATATATAAAAGTACATGAGGCTAAACCTATGAAAGAATCAAAAGAATACAAATCATTTGTATACTTTTATAAAGGTATGCTTGCTAAAGAAGATGCTACAAATCAACAACAAGTTTTAGTGATTGTCGAGTCACATCCTATGAATGTCGAGTTGCATTTAAGAACCGAGCTACATTTAGATTCCAAGTTATAGAATGAAACTAGAGAACATTCTTATTTTGAAGTTGGTGTACATGAAAGAGATATTGAAATACCTAATAGAGATGTACACAGTGATTATGAAGCTAAAAGACAAAATGAAGAAACTAGAGATGAACTGAGATTGTCCAAATATGTCAAAAAACATCATCCTGCTACACAAATTATTGGAAATAAAAATGCTAGACCAATGACAAGAAATAGATTGAGAAATGATACATGTTTTCTAAGCATGAAGGAACCTAAATTAGTGAGAAATGCATTAGAAGATGCAAACTAGAGTAAAGCCATGGAAGAAGAGATTGAACAAATTGAGAAGAACAATACATGGAGTCTAGTTCCTAGACCAGAAGAAAAGAATGTGATTTGCACCAAGTGAGCATTCAAAAACAAGTTAGATCAAAATGGTGAAGTCACAAGAAACAAAGCAAGATTAGTTTACAAGGGATATGCACAAGAAGGAATTGATTATGGAGAAACATTTTCTCCTGTTGCAAGATTGGAAGGAGTAAGAACTCTACTTTCTTATTCTGCATACAAAGGTTTCAAAGTTTATCAAATGGATGTTAAATCTACATTTCTAAATGGTATATTAGAGGAAGAAGTTTATATAGAAAAACTAGAAGGATTTGCTAATGTTAACAATAAGAACATGGTATGTAGATTACACAGAGCTCTTTATGGTTTAAAGCAAGCACTAAGAGCTTGGTATGAGAGACTTCATAATTATCTTGTGAAGATTGGATTTGAAAGGAATGATGATAACAACAATCTGTACATGAAGATAGAGAAAGGAAAAGGTAATTTGTAATCTAAAATATTTGTTGATGATATCATATTTGGAGGTCAAAATGCTTTATGTAAGGATTTTACAAATCAGATGAAGCAAGAACTTGAGATGTCTATGTTTGGAGAGATCAAATTCTTTGTGGGTTTGCAAGTATATCAAATGAAATATGGTATATACATCACTTAGTCAAATTATGTCAAGGAAATAATGATTTTTTTTGGATTGAAAAATTCCAAACTAGTAAGTACACTTATGGTGATAGGACACAAGTTGTCAAAGAATGATGATTTTGCTGAGGTGAATCAAACATTATAAAGGTCTATGATTGGTAAATTGCAATATGTAGTACATAGGAGAATTGGCATTGCATTATCTATAGGGATAGTTGCAAGGTTCTCTACTAATCCTAGGGAGAATCATTTAATGGCTATGAAGAGAATAATGAGATATTCGAAAGGAACAAAAGAGTTTGGTCTATACTATAAGAAAAATGAAAATTTTGAATTGAGAGCCTATACTGATGCTGATTGGACCAGAAACATTGATGATAGAAAAAGCATTAGTGGAGGAGCATTTTTCTTAGGCAAGAGGCTAGTTACATAGACTAGCAACACACAAAATTACACTTCACAATCTACTACTAAAGTTAAATATGTTGTTGATGATGTAAATTGTACAAACATTGTATGGAACAAACAACTACTCAAAGGAATGAAGGAAGAAATCATAGAACTAGTGATACTTTATTGTGATAATACAAGTGCTATCTGTTAGGATTTAACCACAAACATAAATAACAATTACATGCAAATATAAAAAATATCAAAAAATAATATATCACATAGAAAAGAACACAAAGCACCAAGATTTAACATGGTTGACCCAATCCCTGGGCTACATCCACCAAACAACATGTCAAATATTATTATGATCCAGCGATTACAACCTGATTAGAATCCGTAATCCCTTACAGCTTAATACTGCTACAAGAACCAATTTTCACATCACCCACAATAATACAATCCCTAACCCTAAGCCATTTTATACAAATATTTTTACCACTATAGGGTTATAATTAATAATTACATGTCAGCCCAAAATGCCAATAAAATAGGGCCCAATTTTTTTTTCCCCACCGAGGAATTATGGAGTATGTATAGTACTTCCCTGATCAGTCACCACAATCTAACAATCTCCCACTTGGGGACTGATAAGGTTCCACACTTAACAACAATCTCCCACTTGGAGACTGATCATGTAGTAATACCACTACCACATGGGGCTCCCATTGGATCAAATCACCCTGGACTTTGTTATTATTTTATTCCTGTTCAGTCTAGATGACTAACTAAAGTTGAAGAAGAATTCAATTTCTCCTTTGTCACTACCTTTGTAAACATATTCACTAGATTTTCATCAATGGGTATCTTATCTAGCTTTGATTATCCATCATCCAAAACTGACCGAATGAAATGGTACCGCAACTGAATGTGTTTTGTCATTGAATGTAGAGATGAATTCTTTTGAAAATGAATGGTACTCTGAATATCTGTAAATAAATAATTATCCCTCTAAAGGTGTCCCAATTCTTCTAAGAAGAACTAAAGCCATATCATCTCCTTGGTTTCCTCTTTAGCAACAACGTACTCTACCTCTGTAGTGGATAAAGCATTAAACTTTGGTAACCTAGAAACCCAACTCGCGACTACCCCACCAATAGTAAATACATAAAATATAGTACTCTACCTGGTATCAATATCCCCTACCAAATCTGAGTCAACATAGCCCTATAAATTAGTAGTAGATCCTCCAAAGCATAAACACTTACTGGACATACCTCTCAAATATTTGAGAATCCATTTAATTGCATTCCAATGCTCAATTCCTGGATGACTCATATACTTGCTAATGACTCTCACTACATGTGCAATATCTAGCCTTGTACATATAATAGCATACATCAAGCTTCTTTTAGATGAAGCACAGGGTACCTTGGACATCTTATCATCCTCTTCTTGTGTCTTGGGACACATCTCCTTAGTCAACTCCAAATGAACAAGTAAAGGTGTGTCGAAAGCTTTAGCATTCTCCATAGAGAAATGTTGCAACACCTTCTCAACATAATTAACCTGAGATAGTGTCAATTGCATGTTCTTCCTATCTCTGCAAATCTTCATACCAAGGATTTGTTTTGATGCCCCCAAATCCTTCATAGCAAATTCATGTGCTAACTAGCATTTTATCCCCTTAATATGATCCATGTTAGACCTAGCTACATGCATATCATCAACATATAACCATAAAATTATTTAGCTATCATCATCCAACCTCTTAAAGTAAACACAATGATCTGAATGACACCTACTATATCCATGCTCATGTATAAAACTATCAAATTTTAGATACCATTGTCGGGGTGCTTGCTTCAAGCCATATAAACTTTTCTTTAATCTGCATAGTAAGTTCTCCATACCTTTGAGCTCAAATAGTTGTGACTAAGCCATATATATCTCTTCATCCAAATCACCATGAAGGAAGGTTGTTTTAACATCAAGCTTCTCTAAATGTAAATTTTGAATAGCCACAATACTTAAAATAGTGCAAATAGAAGTCATTTTAACAATAGGAGAATATATCTCATCAAAATCAATGCCCTTTTACTGTGCAAATCCTTATAAAACTAACCTAGCTTTAAATATTTTCTTAACTCCATCCTCTTCTTTTAACCTGTAAACCCATTTATTCTATAAAGCCCTTTTACCTGTAGGCAACTTGCATAAATCCCATATCTTATTTTTCAGCAAAGAGTCCATTTCGTATTTCATGGCAGACTCCCACTGAATCTTAGTATCCACCTACATAGCTTCATCATAACATCCAAGTTCACCAGCATCAATAAGTAAAATAGAATACAAGGAAGGATAAAATCTTTCTGGAGGTCTACTTAGCCTCGTTGACAGTCTAACATTCATGGGGTTGTGTGGTATTTTTTGTTTCGGTTGTTGCACATCATGTGGAATGGCTGGAACACCATCTTTTGGAGGATCATCCAACACTACATAATCATCTTCTTTCTTCTCATGTTATTGCAACAGATCTTTGTACAACACTTTCTTATTGAATATGACATCCCTGCTTCTTACAATTTTATGATTTTCAAAATCCCAAAGCCTATAACCAAATTCATTAATTTCATATCCAACAAATACATATTTCTTTGACTTAGCTTCTAGCTTGGTTCTATTTTCAGAATCTATATGAGTAAATGCTTCACAACCAAAGATTCTGAGAAAAGAATAACTCACCTTCTTACTAGTCCATGCTTCCTCTAGAATACCACAACCCAAAAGAGTAGAGGGACCTCTATTGATCAAATATATAGTAGTATTAATAGCCTATGCCCACATGTGTAAGGGTAACCCAACATGCAACCTCATGCTCCTTGCATGCTCCATTATAGTCTTGTTCATGCGTTCAACCACTCCATTTTCCTGTAGATTCCTTGAAATAGTTTTCTATCTACGAATACCATTAGTGGAGAAATAATCTTCAAATCCATGACTGTAATACTCACCACCATTATCAAATCTAAGACATTTTAATTTCTTGTGAGTCTCATTTTCAACCAAGCATTTCCATTTCTTGAAAGTTTGAAATACATCAAATTTTTTTCTAAGGAAATAAATCCATACTTTTCTAGTTGCATCATCAATAAACATAACATAATAATGAGATCCATTGAGGGAAGATACATGAGCTGGTCCCCATACATCTGTATGTACAAGCTCTAATTTCTCCTTTTTATTTTCCTTCCCAGTCTTCATAAAACTCACTCTCTTTTGTTTTCCATACACACAACTTTCATAGAAATCTATATTAACAAATTTTAGACCTAGTAAAAATTGCTTTGAATGAAGTACTTTCATAACTTTTTCACTCATATGCCCAAGTTTATTGTGTCACAATGTTGTATCAAAATCTACAATAGTGATTTGTTCTCCCTGCTCAATTGCAACAACTATTCCTAAACATTCATGTTTCTCTGAAACAATTAAAGTAGAAGGAACAATATGACCTGTACAAAGATATAAGGTTCCTTCTTTCACACCTTTTGCTACTACAAGGGAACCTTTTGAAACTTTCCAATTTTTATGTTTAAAAGTAACTACACAACCCTCATCACTGAGTTGCCCTGCTAAAATTAAATTTCTACTTAGCCTTGGAAGATGTCTTACCTCATGTAGTAGCCAATGATTCCCATTCTACAACTTAATCTTAACTTTTTCCTTTCCAACAATCTGATAGGGTTCATTATCCCCCAAATAAACAAGTCCAAAATCCCCTTGGACATAATCAATGAAATAACCTCTATGAGATATAGAATGAAATGAAGCACTAGAATATAAAACCCATGAATCATCAATGCTTTCTAAAGACATAAGCAAAGCATCCTCTTTGAATTTTTTACTTACCACATTTGCCTCCTTGTCTCCATCTTTCTTTTCTCCTTCATTTTTCTTTCGAGTCCAACAATCTTTTTTCTTATGCCTTGGTTTCCCACAATACCGATAGTCATTTGGTCCTCTCAATTGAGACCTCCTCCCTTTTGAATTTCCTCTTGATTTCCTACAATTTCTAGAATTATTTCCTCTCTCAGTCATTTCACCTCTGGTTTGTGTGTTCCAAGAACTTTCTGATGTAAATCCACCTAAATATTTCCTATGAGTTTCCTCACTCAAAATAACACTGGTCACATCCTCATATTTTAGGGTACTAGATCCAAAAATAGAATTACTCATAGCCATTACTAAGCCATTCCAGCTTTCAAGAAAAGAACACAAAATCAAGAGAGCCCTAATTTCTTCATCAAAATTTATACCCATGGAAGATAACTGACTAGTAATAATATTAAACTCATTTAAATGATCTGCAATAGATCCACCTTCTCTCATTTTTATATTAAATAAATGCTTCATGAGAAATACCTTATTTGAAGTTGAGGGCTTTTCATACAATTTCCTTAGGGTTTCCATCAACTTTTCTGTCATCTTTTCTTTTGTAATATTAAATGCCACCGATGGTGCTAAGCATAATCAAATGCTTCCAAGTGCCTTTTTGTCTACGAGATCCTAGTAGTCATTTGACATAGATCCCTGATTCTTGATTTTTCCTTCCAAAAACTTTCGTAAATCCTTCTGATAAAGATAGTCCTCCATTTGCATCTTCCATAATTGAAAGTTCCACCCATTAAACTTGTCAACCCTCATCTTACTCTCGTTTGCCATTGCTCCCACTCAATCGTGAGACTCTCACTCAACTATGAGTCTTTCCTATAGAGGATAACTGAAAAAACAACCTCACTCTGATACCACTTATTAGGATTTAAACACAGACATAAATAACAATTACATGCAAATATAAACAATATCAAAAAATAAAAGATCGCATAGAAAAGAACACAAAGCACAAAGATTTAACATGGTTCACCCAATCCTTGGGATACGTCCACCAAATAGCAAGTCCAATATTATTATGATGCAATGATTACAACCTGATTACAATCTGTAATCCCTTACAGATCAATAAAACTATAAGAACCAATTTTTGCATCACCCACAATAATACAATCCCTAACCCTAATCCCTTTTATACAAGTATTTTTATCACTTTAGGGTTATAATTAATAATTACATGTCAGACCAAAATCTTGATAAAATAGGGCCCAAAAAAATTTCCCTACTGAGGAATTATGGAGCATGTACAGTACTTCCCTGATCAGTCACCACAATCTAACACTATCAATATATCAAAGAATCCAATGATACACACAAAGACTAAGCACATCACAATCAAGTATCATTACTTGAGGGAACTAGTTCAAGAAAAAGAGGTGAAGATGGAATATGTCAACAAAAAAGAGAAAAATGCTAATATCTTCACAAAAGCATTACCTAAGGATCCTCATGAGTATTTAAGAGGTAAACTAGGGGTGATACCCCTATCAAAGGCTATCTAAGTAATAGAAGAAGTGCCCTACATCAAACAAGCTAATTTTCATATGTTACAAATTGATGTAGTGGATCTTACTTTAGGAGTTGACTAAAGTAATCAAAGTATTGTAACTACAAATTAGTCACAAGCAAGGTAACAAAAGGAGAAACTAAAGAAATTGAAGAATTAAGATCACAAGTTTTTGGCATATGTCTTTGGCATTGTTGTCAAAGAGGGAGATAATATTGTTGATCAATGGTATGTTTACTGATCAAGAGGGAGATATGAAGAGATTGTTGTCAAAGAGATGGAGAGTGTTACTAATTTTAGAAGGAGCTAATTGATGATATTGTTGATCAAAAGAGAACAAAAGTATGATAAGGGAGATAGACAGGAATATAAGAAAGAGGGAGAAATCCTAATCTACCTAGTGGAAGGGAGATGTAAGATGAGTTTTGTAACCTATTCAAAAGATGGAAAATGCTAATAGAGGGAGAGATTACAATATAAGGAATTATTTTCTTTTTGATATTTTGTTGGTCTTATTATTTTTAACCTAGTCAGTTTGGCTAAACAAGATGGTCATCATTTGATTGATTTGGTTGATCAGTTTGGTTTGCAATCAATGCTAAAGAGGGAGATTGTTGAGAATAGATTGAAGAAGCTAATCAAAGAGGGAGATTGATAATGGAGATTTTTGAAGAAGACTATGTGTTTCAATCATTGTTTTGTCACTGATGTCAAACTTGTTATTCTTTGGTAAGACAAATGCTTATAAGATTTAAGTACTATCACCTAGATTGATTGATGAAGAGGATTTGATCAAAAGATGTAAAAATAGCACCTAGAGGAAAGATTGAGTTATTGATTATGTAATGAAGTACAACAATCAATTAAGATAGTGATGACATGATGTATTGACAATCTAATTAAGGCTACAAAGGCTGGTTACACTAAGAAAGGTTAGAAGAACAAGTTATGCAAAGTTTGTCTGCCAAGCTTGACCAAGTGGATAGTAGGTGCTAAGAAAAGTTAGTGCAAGCTAAGTAGAAAATTAGTTGGAGCCAAGTAAAACAAAATTCTAGTGGATGTCAAGCAAGATAGTTGATGCTGAGTAAAGTTTAGTTGATGTCAAGCACCAGTAAACTTTAGTTGATGTCGAGTGATTTTATAAGAGAATATCGAGTAACATAGTATGTGCTGAGCATCAGAAATTTGATAATGTTGAGCTTCTACATTATTTAAAAGATCATAGATTCAATGAATCTAAGCTGACAAGCTTGTTTTCTTGGATTGTGTGAACCATGCAGCAGATAAGGATGATGAGCTAGTAGCATAGAATTCAAGGTAAACCATTTTTAGGTGAATTCAAAGAGGATTCTAGGAGAAGTTTCTAGAAGAGATATGGAATATGGGGTAGATACATTATATCCTACCTAATTTTTCCTAGCTCTAAATTAGATGATGGAGAATGAGTGGTAAAAGATCTTAATTTCCTATTTATAGGAATGGCTGGTCTTGAAGTAAGGTTGTCATGTGTGAGAACCTAAGGGAGACAAGGATTCAAGGGTTTTGTTTCATCAAGTGACCTAAGAGAAGAGTTTGCAATGACATGTTAAGCATGAAGGCTTAAGGAGACGAATGCTTGAAGGGTGAACAAGTTATTAGAGAAACAATGAGTGAAAGCCAAGTAGAATGGAGGACTGAACAATGATCTATAATCTGTAAATGAAGTTGTAAGTTGTATTAGATCAGAGCCTTACTATTACTCTCTAATAATTGTATCAGTCTAGGGTAAATCCTTTGGATTAAGGTTGACCTAACAGTCATTTGTAAATCCTTTAACTAGATGACATTCCAAGTGAATGGTCAAAAGTCCTTTAACAAGGCTCACTCCTAATAGGGTGATTGAAATCCTTTAACAGGGTCACATTTAATAGTGTCTATTGTAACCTTTAATAGGGTTGGCCTTTCATAGGGCATCACCTCAGAAGAGTGAAAAGAGTAGCATGTTACTGGTGGTTTTTGCCAAATTGGGCTTCCACATAAATCATTGTGTCAAGTGTGTTGATGAATTTGTTATGTTTCATGTTTTACATTTCTGCAAGTTGATTTGGTAGTAACCTACAAGTTTTAAGTGATTTAATAATCTTATGGATGCATGCATGAGTATAAATGTTTATGGGTTCACTAAGTTGTGAAAAGTTTTATTTATACATCTGGACCTTGGATAACTGATTCACCCCCCCTTTCTTAGTTATTCTAAAGAATTCCAATAAGATGTAGTGGAAGAGTATAACAACACAATATGTTTTATAGCTGATACCAATTCATGTGAAATGGAAGTTACAAAACCAATAACATCATGGGTGATGCCCATGGGTTATGAAGTGGAAGGAGATGTATCATCAAGTTCTCTAAACCTTTTTTCTATCACAACCTAGAGAGCCTAAAAATCATAGATTTGGAATGTTTGAAGAGGACTGAGAAGTGCAAAAAATGTTGATAAAACCAGTGATAGAAAAGAAATTAGGAGAGTTTAGTTTTTGAATTTTCTCTAAAGAATGGATCAACTAATAAAGAAATATAGGAGGCTATAGAAAATCATTTTACAAGGACCCATTACATCATGCACAT
Organism: Cupressus sempervirens; assembly: GCA_028749045.1. NCBI lineage: Eukaryota > Viridiplantae > Streptophyta > Pinopsida > Cupressales > Cupressaceae > Cupressus > Cupressus sempervirens. Next base: position 344,909,389 of record CM053786.1, on the reverse strand, counting down.
AAGGATTTGAAGAAGTTGAAGTTATCGCTACCGATAAAGGAAAGGTCATTTCTACGAGACAAACCATAAGTAAAACAAAATGGAAGGAAATAGTCACATATAGTGAAGGTTTACTCAAAAAGTAAAGGAAAAGATGCTAAGGTTGATGAGATTGATCCTATTAAGAAGAGGAAAGTAGTTAGTGGAAGTCAACACAAAGTAGTTGGCCCACCAACTAAGAGGCCTATCAAAGAAGAAATGAGTCATTATAACCATTTGGATAGAAAATTAATCAATTAGAAAAGTGGGGCTTGTTACCTAATGTTAGGAGATAGGGTGTGTACACCAAGATGGCATGCAAAAAGGGGGGTATAAGTGGACATCTTTTTCTTTTTTTTCTGAAATCAGGTTAACTTGATCTTGGAAGACCCATTTAAGGGTCATGAAGTTGAAATGAGAAAATGTGTAAAAAATAAAAATTATAGTACTCTGCATCTAGTTTCTAAAATACTATAATTTTTTTTAAAATGAATAAGATTAAGATGATCAAATCCCATGTGGACAACAAATTGTTCTTATTTTTTTCTGAAAAATATAACATGGTTATTTCCATGCACTCAACAAAACATGTAATTATATTTAGTATTATAAACACCTAAAATTGTCCAATTGAGAACAAATACCCTTTTCATGACCAATTAAATAGATATTTATTATTTATTTAATTGCAGTCTTATCCTACCTTTAATTAAATAAATTTACATTTATTTAATTACATTCGTCTTTCCTTGATTTAAATAAATTTAAGTTTATTTAATCCTAGCCTATTTCCCCTCATCCCACTTACATCTTAATCCATTCACTTTAATTAAGTAAATTACTTCTTTTACTCAATTAATCCATTTTAATCCCACTTGGAATTAAATATTAAATTTAATTCTATTTGAGCTCATGGCTCCTAAATTTAACCGTCACCCAACCTCACTTTCCTAACTTAACTCATCCTTCTAAGTCTACCCACTACTTAATCCCACTTACTTTTCTTAATCACCTTGCTAAGTCCCCTTTTAATCCTAAGTGTGTGCTCACACATATGTGAGGAACACTCACACTTCCCACACCGCTCACACTTCTCACACCTCTTACACATTTGTCCCCCTTCACATGAAAATCAAGGTGCCTCACACATGTGAGAAACCTTGATCCTCCACACCTCTTACACCTATCATTGACCCATCACATCAAAGGTTGCTCACACATGTGTGAGCATCTTTCCCCCTTTGAATGGTCAAAAGCCCTAATCCACATGGAGTCCACTTGGCCTCCACCTCATTAATCCCAAGAGATCCTAGTCCTTCATCTTAAATTGAATCTCAATCATCCATCTCATCTCATTTTCTATAAAAGAAGAACCCTCTCCTCATTTCCATAAGCACTATCTAGTCCATTGTTATGCTACAAGATTTGTGAGCAACCACATCCAACAACAATGAAATCATCAACAACTTGGTGATTTTATGAGGTTTGCATTAGTGTTATTTTGAGTAGTTTAAACTCTTTTGATTTCATCTCTTCACTATTTACATGTTGACTTCCATATTTTGAGGTGTATGTAATGATGTAGGAAGTAGTATAGTTGCTTATGCTTATTCTTTATAGCATTTTGTGTACTACATTTTGGCATGTCTGGTGGGACCCACTTCATGGGTTCAAACTTACTATCTAATGTGTTTTTGAGCTTACTTGTGAGTTTTCAAGCTTGTAGGTTGAAGAAGCACTTGGGGATCAAATTTTATGAAGAGCCTCTAAGCAAGCCAAAAAGCTCACCATTGTGCTTAAAGCACACAATAGTATTATTCAACATATAACACTCTAACATATTGCTCGTTTTATCATTTTCAAGTTGCAAGAGTTTATATGCATTGACTATGTTTTTATTATTTATGCAAAAGAATAAAAAAATCTATGTTTGTTGACAAATAAATAGGTAAAAGGTTTGTTTTATTTTATCTTATCTTATTTATTCTTTTCTTTATCATTTCTACATATATATATATATATATATATATATATATATATATATATATATATATATATATATATATATATATATATATATATATATATATATATATATATATATATATATATATATATATATATATATATATATATATATATATATATATATATATATATATATATATATATATATATTGGGTATGATAAAGAAGCTCAAAGCCATTGGATGCAACGTTCTGTTGATCTAGAAGAATATTCTATGAGATGTTGTCATTGATCTTTCACTATATTATCTGTCCAAGGCAAATATTTTGGTGGTCAAGGATGTGGAAAGGGATGAAATTGAGTTCATTACCAAGATGTTGAATTTTTTAACCGTTGTTAATATTGAACATTTTAAGGAGGAGAAGATGGAGCTAAAAATGGATGTCTATAATAATTTAAATTTATTATTTTGACAACTTTGTTGGTCTTGATTTGCTAAACTTATTCACAGGGCCTCTAAGAAGGTCGTCGAGGTTTTAACTGCCATGGCTATTCCTGTCGAATTGATAGATCGTGAATCTTTGGTGAAAAGTGTGAGCACTTCTTTGAACAATAAGGTTGTCAACCAGTATTCTACCTTATTGGCCCTGCTTGCTATTGACACCATCTTCAATTCATTATTGTTGACTACTTGCTAGAAATTCATTACAAAATAAATAAATAAATACAAATATATACATAAATACAAATATATACATAAATACAAATAAATAAATACGGGTGGATAAATACAAATAAATAAATAAATACAATAAAATAAAAATAAATAAAGTTTGTTAGCTAGTATTCTACCTTATTGGCCCCACTTGAAGTTTTGCAAAAATTTGGCAGGACCGTTAATGATACAAAGATGGTTAAAGGTTTTTTGTTTGATAAGAAGGCAAGCCATACGGTTGGAGGTCCCACCAGGATTGAGAATGCGAAGATTGGCATAATATAATTAAATAAAAGTGCAAATACAAATAAATAAATAAATACATATATACATACATGGTTAAGTGCTACCTAACTATGTCCAAGGATCTACACATTAGAGGCATTCTCTACCTACCAGGCTACCTACATACCCATATACACGGGATCAAGACCCTTGAACTACTCACTCTAATGAATATGTAGTCCTAGTTTCTAATTTTTATGATGTAGTTATATTCTTATAACCACTAGTGAGCTTCACTCACCTAATACAACTCTTAGCCATCATAGACCCACTTAGGTGAATCACGCAATTTTCTATATTTGCAGTCCTATAATACCCTAGTGCAACCTTTGTGTTTTAGTTTATAGTTAATATAAGGTTAACCTATATACACCCTAACTCACTCCTTATATAGTTATGTTTAAAAGCTTGTGACAATAATCAATAAGTCTAAATAGACCAGTCAAGTTGATGCTAGTTAGGAATAGTTGATTATTCATTTTATTGTACCTAATCTAATGATAGTTCTAGAAGAATTTGTAATCAACCCAGCTAATTAGGAAGTACACCAATTGAACTAGGTTATGGATTGTCACTTATCATAGGTTGAGTGAGTTTAATTGTTTTATTATTTGGATTTTGGAATATGTATGCAGTTGGAACAATTTTTCTACTATGCTAATATGTAATAAGTAACTTAAAAAAGATCTCTTTGTATATATAAAGACCAATTCCATGTCCATGAGCTTCTGATGATATGATTCTGATATATGTGTTGTACATAATAGTCAGTCTGAAACTTTCTATTGTTGCCTCTGATATGATTATGTTGTCATTGTCATAAAATATGCCTATGAAACTTTCTATATATGCCTCTGATATCTGTGTCGCTCCTCATTGATAATGCCCTTGATGTAATGCCTCCTTTTATTAAAACATGGTAAATAGGTATAAATAACTTACAAATATCAATTGCAATAGACTTATTTCCTTAAACTCTCAAATAACACTTAAAATTGATAATGATTGATGTAAGAAAAATAGTCTATGGTACCATTTTTAAATGATTGTTAATCTTATGTTATAAAATTGATATGATATATGAGAACAATACCATTGCTATTTCTGAACTAACTTTAGTCTCTAATCTATTCCATCCTTCCAAGAGAATCTTCAACATCTCATGAATGTATACCAACCTTCAAACGCACATGTACACCATAACCATGCCTCTGTCACATTTTTTTTCAAGAATGTTGATTCACTATTTTTGCTTGCAACAATAGTTAATATGTTGATTCATGGTCAACCCTTCACAAGGAGAAATGGTTATGATTCAAACCCATAAGATAACTATCAAGATAACCAAGAGACAATTAACACCTTCCCTTATCCCCATATAGTGAGAATCATACAATCAATGTATTCTTGATTCTGAATTTGCACAGTATTTACTATCTAATATTGAGCAATGAGGCTTTTTTCCATTACATGTTATATATAAGAAGGTTAGTGCATTGTCCTAAACAAATTTCCTTGATGAACATATGAAAATACAAGGATTTGGAGACATTTGGAGTTAGAAAATATTGTTGTGATAGAAATGCCTATCCTAGAACTTCTCCAACATCACAAGGAGGTTCTTAATCATTTTTTATGCCTTTTCACATGACCTGTAAGTGTGTTTGAGGAACATTGCCTTACAACACAGAGTCTAATATGTAATAAGCAACTTAAATTTTTCTTGTAATCTGGAAGTGTAAGAGTTAGATTATTATTTTGGTCAAACATGGAAGGATGAAGTTGCAAGGTCAAGAGTTGTGACTTATAAGTTGACTATCTTCAACCTAGTCTGGGGTTGGAATAGTATTGTACAGATTTGGAATGAAATAGCAATCCATTTGGTGAGAAAATCCTTACTCTTATTGATTCGGTCTTCATCCCACCATAACATATGCATACATACATACATATACATACATACATATATAAATACATACATACATATATATACACATACATACATACATACATCTACATATGCAATTTTATCACCTCATTTAACTAACTTTACTTTCAAATGAAAATTTAGGAACTAAAATGTTGGAAATAATACAATGGAATCATGGAGGAAGGTCAAATAGGTAAGCGAATGAATATCCATCTTTGTGATTCCCAATACAAATATTTATCATGAAGAGGGCTCATTAATGGAAGATGGAAACACAATAACCAACTTGAAATAGAGAGAAGAATGGAGATAGACCAAGCCAATGTTGGAAATGAAGCAATGACAGATATAAAAATGATAAAGAGGATGACAGTACTCATGTGGTTTAACGCATAGTTGAGGAGGAATCCAAATTAGAACCAATCTCTACAGTCTAATAGGTTTAATCAATTAAAACTTTCAGATATAATGAAGATGCAAAAGAAAGTCACAAATAGATATTAAAAGGTGTAAGATGTCCAAGTCCAAGTGCACCTGCAAAACCAATATCAAGTGTATTTAAGACATTTTTGAGGTCTTTTATCCTAGGTTTATCATGAATACCATGAAGCCATAGACCCATTTTATTATCATTTTATAGCATCAATGGCACTTTTTTGGCTCAGTAAACACTTAAAAATCTTAGACGGCTAGGTCTTCATGTTTGGTGTTTCATGTCATTTGTATCTTTGAGTTTAGTTGTTTTCATTTGTGTGCCTTCTAATTTGAGTAGTGTCTTATGAGAGCACGCATGCATATTATAGTCTTCTCTGCCTAGTAAGTTCCATTTTAGTGGAGGTTCTTCAGATAAGGCAACTTCTACATGCTTCAATGGTATTCTACATGATCATTGTTTTGCTCCTATCTTTTGGGACATTATCTTGGGTACCTCATCAGGTGTTTGTTGTTGAGACCCAAATATACTTTCATTAGTAGTTTCTAGGGTTTTAGCTACTCCCTAAGTTTATCTTAAGGGGGGTGTGGTGTGTTAGAGTAATTAGATATCTCCTAATTAACTTTATTTAACTTAAGCTAATCTTTAGGCATTTAATAATTAATTATTTTATTAATTATTATAATGTGACCTAGGTTTTACCTTTTAGGTTTTTGATCTCCTTTACATGGATCGATCTCTTTGTAATTACTCATTCATTCAATACAATTTGCAATTCTTTTTTGCATACCAAGAATGTCTTATCTTCATTGGATCTCTAAATTTGAGTCTCCATAGCTTTTTCTGCTCTCTTTCTATGATAGGTGTTTGCATGCAGGTGATTCTTAAGAGTTGTGTGGTTGAAATTTCATCAACTTCAAAAATTTATAAATTTAATTGATAACTAAGGTGAACATTTTGAAAAATGGCAAAAAAGATGCATAGATTGTCTTAGCACTGCCAAATGTGAGTGTAATGGATGTACTTGAAGAGATGACATATCAAATTAGGAATTAGGTAACAATAGTGGAATCATTGTAGAAGGCATGGGACCCTAATTTATAGATGTTGATTTTTTTTTTTTGAAGATGTATTCAAAAGGATTTGAACTCGTAGTGGTAATAATTTTTTACCTTTTTAACATGTTTTGTATACACCTTTGTCATTGTTGTCAAAGGGGAAGTATAGTATAGGAGAAACTTTTATAAGTGCAAGGGAGTAGAGTACATGAGAAATTTTTATTGTGGAATAACATTGTATACTAGGTAGTATAAGTAATGGGGAATAGTATGAACATTACATGATAAGGAGGAATAAGAATTTGGCACAATTTTGTGTTTTGGACATAGTCAATTTTTATCAAAGCATTATCATCAATTCCAAAGGGGGATACCATTTTCATGATGATGATGATGATGTGTAGTAAGATTAGTTGAGAGTTCAAATGTATTAGATCATCATTTATGAATTATCATTTTTGGAAACCAAGTGATCTAAAAGTGTCAGATCATACCTATGTCATGAACATGAGTGATCAAAAAAATAAAATAGTTAAATACAAATGAATTGGGTAAAATATATATAGTCAAGGTAAAATGCATGCATGGTGAATGTTCTAATGAATTATAATGGATGAATTATAGGATATTTTCTACAGATGTTTGCATAGAGATGCGAAGGAAAATACATCAGCTACTTACAGGAAGTCAAGATTTGGTAAGGGTTATAGTTTTCACTATAAGGGACATAGAATTGAGTAGAGTACTTGTAAAATATCTATAAAACCAATACAAATTTAAATGTGAATTGGTAATTAGAAAAGTGAATTAATGGATGTGAAGAGGTCAACATGAATGCACACATATTGAAGTGGTGTTTCTTGATCATAAGATTTGTTATGAATTTGATGCCAACTTTGGTAAATCATTTTAGTATTTTTATACCACCTCAAGAAGAGTATAAAAGAGATGTTAGATCAATGTGTGATGATAGTAGAAGAGATGTGATGCAAAATTTATGAAGGATAATTATAGAGCAGTGTGTTTTAATTTTTGTAGAGTGGAGAATTGAACAACATCATAAATGATATGTCATGGAATAAGTACAATGCTCAGGTCAAACCCCACTTGTTGTTAACAACTTGACAAGAAAAATCCTCTAACAAGGTATGCATGATCTCAATCAAATTGAAGTATAAATCCTTTAACCAAGTGACTTTGAGAAGGAGTTCTAAATCCCTTAATAGGGAAGATATTAAAAGGTATCTATTGTAAATACTTTAACAACCTACTTAACACTCTTAAGAAGGTGAAACCCTAACCAAGTTGACATAAAAGCTCCTAACATGGAAAATTTATTACTATATTAGGGAGGATTTCTGGGTAATAATTTCCAGTGTAGTTTTTCCCTTTAATCAAAGGGGCCATGATAAAGATAACCGTGTCAAGTGTTTTATGTATGATTTTTTTTTTAATGCTTCATTGTTATATGTTATGCATGTTTCATGTTTGTTTAAGTTGATTGTGAATATTGTTTAATTCTAAAACTACATCGATTCCCCCAACCCCCTACTAAATTGTTAATATGTAGTATTAACAATTTCCATGCATGTTTAATACTTCTCTTCTTTGAATGAATACAAGCTTAATTGTTTGTTGTTGTTTTTCTACATTCATCCCCCATGGAAGAGGGTGATGTGGGGATGTGATGGAATCAACCTTGAAAATGATATGAAAAATACTTGAATTGAAAGTGTTCTTATGTAAAGAAGAATCTAGATTTGAAAAATAAAGTATACCTTATACCTTGATAGCACAATGCTTCTTTAAAAAATGTTAATTTAATATATCAACTCCACACAAAGAACTAAAATAATATTATGAGACACATGCTTATCACAAATTTTTTTTTTTCACAATACTTGATATTAGAAATGGAGAATGACTAAAAGAATGTATGGTTGTGATATGATCTTCTTTATTGATTGATGTATCTGGTACTTGGCCTTAAATGAGGAAGATAAATTTTGTACAATTGAGAAGATTGTCTTGGAAATGCCTTGGATGCTTGAAATCTACCTTGGAGTTTTTGCCATGTCAAAGAGCTTGAACTTGCACTTGAGGCTAGCATTGCATATAATATTGTTACCTAATTTTCAAAGCTCAAAGCTCAAAGAAAGTCGATGGGAGTTTAAATATATTACTCAACTATTAAGACCTCTTCTCAATTCCAATCAATTAGAGGCATATATTAGGGACATAATCAGCCAAGACACAAATATATAGAGGTATTTTTTTCAATGGTTATAAATATAGTGGTAACCCACATATGTAGGTTTCTAGATTTTCAAGTGTGTTAATGATGTCTTCTTTTGGTGGGGATAATTTAAAAAATGAAGAAAATGGGTTAAGTTTTACACAGTGATATTTTCTTGCTTTGGGTTTTTTTTCATAAGAAATTGTAAATGGGGTGAAATTTCATAGAGCCATTAAAATGTATATGGTTCCGTGAGACTATATCATGCTTTTATGATGTGTGGTTTCGATGCTTATGTTTTTAATATTAAAAACCCAAAAAATAAAGGGGTCCATGCTTTTGTGATGGGTGGTTTTGATGCTCGTGTTAATCCATGGAGAAATTTTACCATTTTTAGGAAGGCGAGACATATTTTTAAGGCAAGAAAGATGTTAGTATTCTGTGATAATTGCTCACTCTATATTTTTATTAGTATACTTTCTTTAGGTAGCTATTCCTTATATTAATAGATGATCCTCATTATAAATTATTTGTTGGAGTAAATATGTATTTACTATTTACACTTACTTAAGTTTACTTATGTTAATGCATTTTTTAAAATTTTTTTTTATTAGCCACCTATGAGTATGCATACTCTTGTGAGTTGTCATGTTGACAACACATGAGTTAGCACACTAATTAAGCACATGGTGTCTACAACCTTGTCATTCTTATCTACTCATCTACAATGATGGATAAGGCATGTGCTTAGTTGTCATGATGCTTATCTTATCTCCTGGTTCCTTCTAGAGACATTTTAGGTGCTTCCTAAGAGGCCTTTATATACAGGCACTCCTAGTGTGTTTATATATACTAAATAGAGCAATGGATTAGGACATACTCTAATTAATTGATTATATCCATTTTTGGTCTACAATTGTGCTTGTGTTTGAGTTCTTAGTTCCTGGGTGAATTTTTCCCTAAGGAAAATTCTTACATGGTATCAGAGCTTGGAGATTTTCTCATCACATAGTCATTCGAGACCATTGTTGCTTCAGTACCTTAGCCCAAATCTGGAGTACTACAAAAATTTGGAGTGTCTAAAGACAACTCTGACCTCACCATTGCATTTGGAATGTTGATTCGGTGAAAATTGACTATAAACTTGGCTACCCTAGCCCAAAGCTGACCGTGAGGAAAAATTGTTTTGCAAATTGGCCATGGAGGCCCCAATTTGCAGTTCGGGTATGGTTATTTTTTATAGATTTAATTAATTTATTTCGGTCTACAATTTTGTTTTCATCTGCATTACTCAAAAAACAATTTTCCCTTTGAACACCCAACAGAGATTTTTTTATAGCAAAACTAGGTTGTTAGATCCCAGCCTTGTGTAGAGAATATTCCTTTGTAATTATTTCATGCATGGTATAGTATATTCAGCGCACATATTTATTAGACTTCAAATCACGGTCATACTACACATCTACACCATAATTCAGTGACCCGTACACATCACCGATGGCCATCCTAAACCCTCAGTCAAGCCCCAACCACAAGCAGGGCTTCCTTTTATTTAAGCGGTCATGGACCATTACATTTAAATACTTCATAGACCGCACCCATGATACATGTGGGATTTTTATTTCAAAATCTGGCATGTTTAGCACTACCGACAATGATAGTTTCTGATGCTATTTTTTAAATATTCGGATGTGGTATATTTTGGTGCCCACTACGAAGTCAAAACCTGGCTCAATTTTTTTAAATCTATAGCGACTGTTCAAACTCTCCAACACAAATATTCTCAGTCTAATTGCAACACAGATCCACATGGCATTGACACATCACACCAGTAGCGACAACAAACACACCCACATCATGCCCCTATGCAAGTGACATGTGGACCTATAAGAATCTACCACACATACTGGCCCACTGCATGCTATGTGTATTGTTTGACACATCATTTGACATCACCACTTGTTGCAACATGTGGACTTGTACCACATAGACTCCCAGTCAACAATTCCATGCGCCATACAATTTTCTCCACATGTCATGTTTGTACTATATAGACACCCAATAATCCTGACATGTCATCCAACTGCCCAATTTTTTTGTTGACATTAGCCAGTCACTAGGTTAAATTTGACGATCGTTTGACCTTCAAAACCTAGACATTTATAACTATTGTGATGTTTATTTGACCATCAAATTTAAGGTAATAGTTTCCTTCCCAAACCCCTCTCCAAATTGCTTTTTGATTTGGCAGCTCGACTTTGCGAGCCCATAACTTGAACATCTAGACTCCGATTTAGGTGTAATTTTTTTGAAATTGGGTAGAATTTCCTAAATTTTCTAGTAGTGGTGTTGGTTTCTATTTTGGTGTAAGGATTTTCAAAAATTGCATTTTTTGGTGACTATACCTATATAATCCTACATTTTGCAACTTCAAACACTCCGTACAGGCACCTCTGGTCACTTTTTTAGGTTTCATTTTTTTGAAAGTGCATATTTTTTGTCTACTTTCCAGATCTATAGTAAGATTCTAGGGTTGTGTGGACAAAATTCTCACTTTCAGAATTAGGTTGTTTTCTACATTGTAAAGCTTTGATTAATTTTTAGAATTGTTGTACATCTAAGCTATAGTGCTTAGTGACAAATTTGGGCCTCAAAAGGCAGTTGTAACAACAAAATCAGAAAGTCCACTTTGTTCATTTTGACAAGTGGACTATTGTACATGCACTATTTATAAAGTGCTAAAGCATCTTTTTTGGGGGAGTTCTTTGATTCTTTGGAGGTTACATTGATTAGTCCATCATGGAAGAGGCAGATTTGATTTATTTGACCCCAGACAACTATCAGAAATGGAGTCAAATTGCTATCAAATTTCTCAGTCAGCACAATGCACTACCATATGCGAGAGGACTTGAATACAATCCTAAGACTTCTTCCCTCATTGGTACTATTCTCTTTCTATGTATGGATTATGAGGCCTTGGATTCACTTACTGATCTTAAGAAATCTAATCATTGTGATAATTGGATGTATCTTTGGGAGATGTATGGAGATCCAAATATTCCTCCATTCCCAAAAGATCTCATACATCTAGTTGCAGCTAACTCCTCTTTAGATGAGATTACACCTCCAGCTCCTATTGCTCCTATTGATCTTGTTCTAGCCACAGATGCTTCAGATTTAGTACAATAGGACCCTTTATGTCTTCCTACTCTACCTTCATGCGATGACTTGCTTTCCACCCTTGTAGGCCTATTCATGGAGTCTCACATTAAATATGTGGGAGATACTATTGATGGTATTTGTCTTCTCTTTGAGGCGAATAATTCATTCATTGCCATAGCGATAGATTCATGTACTTCAACACAATAGGATACACATGGTCTTCCAACCTCAAGTGATGACTTCTTGCCAAACATTTCAGCTTTATTCTTGGAGTCACACACAATTTATTTGGAAAACTTCTTTGATGATCTACCACTTCTCTTTGTTGAGGATGATCCTTCTACAATTGTTGTGAGGGCCCACTCTGACCCTCATGTCCATTCTCTACATGATCAGTCTTTTTGGGTTGATGTGATTGTGGATACTTATGTACAACATCTGTAGGAGGTCTCTTTGTCATTTGAGAAGATTGTTGGTTTTTTGAAACAGGTTCTACATCACTCCTTGTTTGATCTGCACTTCTTATCAATAGTCTTGGAGGAAGCCATCATCAGTATCAACACAAGGACACTTGAGCAGGTTTTAGAGACACCATTCATCTTAGAGATTCCTTCTCCATATAGGGGACACATATCCTTTGTACCCTTGCATTTGTTTCTTCCAAAGGGGAGGAACATCATTCAAAGCTCATGGATCAGCTTCTACATCAGAGCATTTCTTACTGATTGATACACTACCTTTAGGTGGGGGGAATACCTCGTCTCCTTCTCCTTTTTGGGGGGGACTTTTTCCTCTTAGGGGTTTTGTCCTTCTCCATTTTTCTCTTGTATATACTGGATGTATGTCATAATGGGGGGTCTTGATTACTTCATCCATCCATGCATCCCTTTTATCTCTCTTTTTGGGAGAGGGTTTTTCCCATGTGGTTTTCCCTCTTTCTCCACTTTATGAGAGATTTGCATATCATTATGTACATGGGTACCTAACATGGTCTAGTAGCCGGGACCCATCATGCATTTCATCCTAGTTCTTGTGAACTTAAGTGCATTCCCCTAAGTTGCACTTAAGAGGGGGTGTTGGTGTAAACACATATTTACTATTTACACTTACTTAAGTTTACTTAGGTTAATGCATATTTATTATTATTTATTTATTAGCCACCTAGGAGTATGCGTACTCTTGTGAGTTATCACGTTGACAACACAAGAGTCTGCACCTCTTTTATGCACATGGTGTCTACAACATAGGAGTTAGCACACTAATTAAGTACATGGTGTCTACAACCTTGTCATTCTTATCTACTCATCTAGAATGATGGATAAGGCATGAACTTAGTTGTCATGATGCTTATCTTATCTCCTGGTTCCTTCTAGAGACATTCTAGGTGCTTCCTAAGAGGCCTTTATATATAGGCACTCCTAGTGTGTTTGTATATATTGAATAGAGCAATGTATTAGGACATACTCTGATTAATTGATCATATATTTTTGGTCTACAGTTGTGCTTGTGTTTGAGTTCTTAGTTCCTGGGTGAATTTTTCCCTAAGGAAATTTTTTACATAATTACTAATTAATTTTAAAACTATAAGAACAATTTTCAATCACATAATGATTTTAGATAAGTTAATTTAAAAGAAAACATTTATTTATAAAAATGCAAATTTTTTTTAAGAACAACATATTCTTAAAGATCTTATCCAAATATTGAATTCTATCTTATTATATAAAATATATATAGAAAAAAAATACATATAAATAATTATAAGAATAATTAAGACTTTATTCCATTAAATAATCAAAGTCTAAAATCCTATAATAAGCATGTAATACATAATAATAATAAAATTATTCTTGACAACCCCATACATAAATTCAAAGATCCACAAGTCTTGTGAATTTCTTTCCAACTCAAAAGAAACATTCTTTCCAGGCGCAAGACCCGAATTCCATCATCAGTGAGAAATAACACAAAGAAGCATAAATGTGCATAAAAACAAGAGAGAAAATAATTAGTCACATTTGCATAAAAATGAGAGAGAGAGAGAGAGAGAGAGAGAGAGAGAGAGAGAGAGAGAGAGAGAGGGGGGGGGTTAGGAGTTAGTAAGAGAGATATTACGAGTTATTTAGTTAGTGATTGAGTGTGTATGTGTGTTTGAGAGAGAGAGAATTAAAAATATGTTACCATTCATGTTTACCTATTGATTACGCATTTGGAAAACAATGACTACCTATTTTAGATTATGCTTAATTAAAATTGATGGAAAATAAAATTTTGATGACATAGGATTTAGTTATCTACATCATGTTGTAGAGATCTTCAATAGCTTTCTAACACATTTTGAGCAGAGTCAATCAGACTCCGTATGTGAAAGTTATGACCTTCAAGTACTTATAATAGAGAAAATATGCACCAAAGACCAAAATTTCTTTTTTTTGTTGTTGTTCTGCACTAGATATACATGTCATCTATAACATATTTTGAAACCTGAGTGAAAATAGATTATTTTTGTATACTTGTTTGACAAAAAACTACACCAATTTTTTTTCATAATGAAAAAATGACTTCAAATTTTTTAACAATATATAAATTCTTATTATTATTTTAGAAAATTATAGGCATAAAATTCATCCAATATTACACATTTCATCAGTTTACATCATCTTCAACTTCTTAACATAAATCTCACTTTTATGTTGTTAAAGTTAAAAAGTTTCCTTTGTTATCATCATTTTCCTGTATAAAAGGTGGCACAAGTTTGTTCTTTTACCCACTTGGAAGAGATCTTGTTTACAAGGCATATACCTTCAAGAGGAATACTTGAACAAGGATAAAAACTTCAAGACATAGAGGGGGAAGAGAACAAGAATGCTCCTTTTTAGCCCCCTATCGCTAGATGAAATAGGGATTCATGATGATGCAAAACATTAAATTACATAGAAAATGTACATGTTTATAATGAACACAGTTTTGCAAATAAAGAATCTAGGTGATGATCTAGGAAGCACACCCCCTTGTATAATAGATAACTCTAATTAAAAAATAATAATTCCTTATAATAAAAGAATATCACATAATAAACAAATTTCAATGTACTAAGGAAAAGGACCCTTAGATAAAAGAGAGTGAATGCAAAACTGATCTTTCCCCCTAGTGTGAAGGTAAGATGTATATAATATACCTTAAATGATAGCTACTTTATAGTTCATATACATGATTCTAAGAAAATATAAGTTGTGGACTAGAGAGAACCCCTAATATAGTCATAAATGTTGAATAAGATATCACAAATAAAGTAAACGAGTCATCAACGAAAGTAAAGAAAGAATAATGCTATAGATTATTATTCAATGATAAACATGTCATTTCAAGGCATGAAATATTTTTTTTAATTAGAGATGTTCATATCTTGCATGAATCGAAGTATGACATGCCAAAAATAGGAATGTGTCATAAAATTATGCAAATCATAGATAAAGGAAAGGAAAATGAAAGGACACCACATTATACCTACTTATCATGCAACCAGATGATATGCGCTTTCACCAAGGAAGAATTGTGAAGAGGATGCTAATCTCAACAAAAGAAAAGATCCTACATAATAAATCCATACATGGAAGGACATCAAAGGAAGGAAAAATAAATCCTTGGGAGAAATGGGAAAGAGATAAGAAAGTATATCCAATATATGCCCTAACTAATAGATATTTTATAACAAAGGCACACTACAAAGCAAGAATAAGTTTGGAACCTTGGATATAAATATCTTTGTATTGAAAAAATGGTATGCAATAAATAACCTAAAACTATAAAATACTACAAGTTCATAATGGATATTGGATGAATTGAATAAGAAAAGAAGAGGATACATTATGCTTCCCTAAGTGGTTTCTATCTATATTAGCCATATATTTTGAAGAAAATATAAGATTGCACTCGAGATGTTTTTTTTAGATTGGTAAACGACCAAATCCTAGATTAATTATTGTTATTTGTTGTAATTAATTATTTTAATGTGCAAGGGAATTCGAACCCAAGACCTCCCACATGAGAGGCTCACAAGTTACCGTTGTCTTGTAGGCTCTTGCCTTATTGCACTCGAGATGTTAATCCTTATTTAAAATAATAAATAAATGTAAGAAAGAATATAATTCTATAAAAAAAAAAAACAATTAAACATAGAGAGAGAATGGATTTTCTAAAATGGATAGGAGAGTGAAATAGGACCCTTCGCCCCCAAGTGAGGAGACAAGGAAAAGTAGCTATTATGTTTCTCACAAGTAATGAAAAGAAGCCCACAAAGAATAAGATATAAATGTCACATAGTGAGGAGAAACATAATAGGAACGTAAATGTATTAGGTAAAAAAGGAAGTGTTTCCATTTTCAAACTATACACTTTTATTATTCCAAATTAAAAAATAAATGTTGGTGGCTATTGTAAGGGTCTTGGTAAGGGTACAAATAACAATATAAACTGAGAAGCTCCCGTAGTAGGCATCAAATAAGCTTATCTGGTGGGTAATTATAAGAATTAGATTTTTACAAGATTCCCAAGATTATAGTGCAAGTTGTAGATAAACTTGCAGTGGTGAAATCTCATTTCCTTAGAATAAAATTGAGTTGTAGATGAGGTATAAATAGAATCAAGAATTTTAATATTAAATTTGGGAAGAGTCATTGAGGATGAGACATAATAAAGGGTTTACATGGCAATGGATGGAGATGTGAAAATATGAATATGCATCTAGCATAAGGGGGATTGGTGGTTGAGGAAGAGTAAAAGAATGAGACAATTCATGGACGAGTGAGGAGTAAAGATTTAGAAAATTATGTGGGATGTAGGTATGATGAGAGTAGTTATAATCAAGACACTTTCCAAAAAGAGAGTGAAGTTATGATAATGGAATCAAGATTAATGTTATGCAATGGAATAATGGTTATGGATTGAGTAATACAATGCAAAGGGACAATGATGGAGTTAATTTTAAATGAAGAGGGATGACTCAATGCACCAAGAAAAGAGGTAGATGAAGAAATATTAGAACCAAAAAAACGCAGACCTCTAAACCATGTGGCTTTTTGATAAACATGTAATAAATTATGCATGCTAACTATGTCAAATTCTCAATATTAATAATTTTCTTCCTTAACATGACATGATCATAATTGAATACACTACATTATAACACGAGCATTAAAAAAAGTATCATTAGAGTGGTCCAATCCATGAGGTGTTGTAGACAAACACTCCTCAAAGAAATTCTAGAGTCCCAAGTAGAGCTTGTGGCATAAAGAAAGCAATGTATCTTATGGAAGATAAGAACATAAGATATTGTAAATCCCTTTAAAAACTTACACATACACACATATAAAGAGTAATCCAAGGGAGGGAAAAAGGGATGTCTCACAATATATCTCAAACCTTTTAGAAAAAGATATAATAATAAAATAACAAGTGATACATAAACATTAATCCCATGAGAATGCAAATGTAAAATCCGATATGTAATAAAGATACAAGTAATGAAGACATATATTATAGAGTGAAACCCTGTGATGGTGTAAGATTTGACAATTTTAACCAAAATGTAGAAAAATATTTGTTCTAATTCACAATATCTACGTTAATTATATACTAGTACAATAAACATATGATTAGATTGAAAACTAAGATTGGTAAGTAACTTCTTTATAGGAGATTAAATGTAAAGGAAAGAAATACTTATCCGTTCATTATATGATGAAACATTGATGACTCATAATTTTATTTTTATTGTCATTGAACTCAACACAAATGTAGAAATCTTTATGGGTCAATCTCATAGTTTCAAATCAATATAATACCATATGAATTTCATCTTTAATGTTTAATTTTGAATTGTTTCAATGTAAGTTCTTATAGCGTAGTTTGCTATTATTTATTTTCTCTACTAATATATGAGAATGAAATCTTTAAAAATATCTTAAAATATTTATATATATAAGGCCAAGTCCAAAATAAATCAGTTATAATCATAATAGTATTAACATTACATTAAAAAAATAAAATTATCATATTTTATAAAAATAAATTATTATTTAAAAAATGTTTTCTTTTGCAATTCCATGAAGTTAGTGAGCATTACTAATACACTAGAAATTATAGCAGTTAGATATTCAAATTTCCTTTTAACATGTACAATTTTTTTTTCGGTTTTTTTTTATATCTCTTCCCATATTCGAATCCCCTATGCGAGGCCGCTCCAAATTTGAACAGTAGGCCATTTCAACGGACAAGAGAAGGTAAGAAAATAAATGGCTATATTTGTGAGTATACATATTTATGAATGATGCATTGTATTAATCATTTGAAAGAGAATAGGCTGGGTTGGGCTGTGCAGAGGATCGAAAGGATGTTTTCAGCGCCTGTTTACAAATATACTCTGATCCTTCTATCCCTCACCTTTGCCTTGGAACTTGGCTTTTCATATTATAACGTCATTACAATAGTTTACCGACAAGATATTTTCTAGTCATTATTTGTTACTATTTGCTAGGAACAGTTATTCTTCTTTGTATATGCTGTAATGCTTTTCTTCATTATGTAAATCTCGGGTCAAATTAGTATAGTCAATGCCATCATAGTTCACTAGGACAGTCAGGGTCAAAAAATTGGTCACAGTAATAACAAGATTGTGAAATGAGAAGTTCACTAGTGCTGCATATTGGGTCGGGGAGTGTTTTCCTCATATTGATGGATTTGTAGTTTAGTATTCCTCCATTAGATAGAATCTATGTTTCCTGCAAATGACTTTTAGCCCCTGTTAACAAATTCCATGATATGCTCTGTTCCTGCAAGTCATCGGCCTAGATATCTTGTGTCTCCTTCACAACAGCATAACTTCCCAAATCTTCTAGAGTAAAACTTCAGCCTCCTCCCAATGCTCTATTTGTTGGTGTTTTTACAATACTTAGCAACAAAATACTTAATACCAAGATAATGAAGATTACAATAACTTAAGGATTAGCTACTTCCTCTAAATAGCAATATGTTCTTTCGAGCTGGACCCAACTTTAACAAAATTTTGAAAGATTTTCCACTCTTTTGGCTCTGCAAAACCAAGGCAGGTGCACATGAGGGATTAAATATTCACAACCTGATACGACATTCAAATTTCACTCATTCCATGACCTTTTACAACAATATTTCATCCCTTATAGCAGATTGGTCACAATTCTTCTTTGATCTACAAATAATTTTAGGCAATAGCAGCTAACTAAGACTTAGAAGTTAAGTGTAAACAAGTGCTGACCAGCTTTGACATTCTTCAAACATTTAAAGAAAAATTGATATTGATTTTTAGCTCGATGCTTATCCGTGGTTTCTTCATTTCTAGACTGAACTAGTTGATCAATGTCTTATCCATTGGGATTCAAAGTATATTCAATTTCTTGACCTAATAGATTGCATTACAATCAATATTATCAGCAATTCTCACTGAAACTCATTCTTACACATATCTTCCCTACTTCCTAAAGATTCTATCATATTCACTGAAGCATTTACCTAATTCATTGAATTAAAAGCAATAGTGAGATGGTATACAATTTATCCTAATCTCATTCAATTGAACAAGCTTTGCTCGTGCAATCTCAAGATAACCAAGAAATAAAAATGGAGACAAGATCTAGACAGAAAAGATATGGGGACAATTCATCTTATAACAACTAAAGTAGAACTCAAAACAACTCAAAATAAGAGACTATGATCCTGCAACATTAATGTATTCTCACATTTTTGCCATACATCATAAAATTTGCATCAAGGAGTGGACCAAACAAAGCTTAGTAAAACTAAAATTGTACAATGACTCGGACCCCTCTTCTAGCCCTGGAATCTCACTTATATAGTGTGAGATGCAACAAGCTTCAGGCATAGAAGATACTGACAGCTACCGTTAGGACAAAAAAATATTTACATTGTTACTGTCACAAAAACAAAATTTGGTGCAACAAAATGTTTTCATCATGAATATTCTTTGGTGGGGACCATTTTCTGTTACACCTTTTACTGTTGAGGATTTCATAATTGGCTTCGATGCTGCTACAACTCCTCGGAAGATGTAGCCAATTGAAATGCACGTGATAGACCTGGCTTAGATGTCTACAGAGTTACTTCAACTCGAGAGTCTCCATCCACATCACCACATACTACCAAAACTACACTTATAACTGATTCATTTGTTGCCATATTATTAGTTTGGACCTCGATCTTGGCAGCTGAAGTTGGTTGTTTATTCTTGTCCTCTTTTGCTTGTACCGATGTATCAATTATTTGAATTTCATCTTGATCATCATCAGTTTCATCGAGTTCTAACTGTTTAACATGGACAACGTCTGCCATCCACTTGTCAAAAAGTGTGTCATCTGGCCAATTAAAGCTTATAATATCTTGTTGCTTTTTAATTACATATTCTCCAATTCTGTCAATTTCAGCAAAATCTTTCCTCAAAGAATCATAAAATAACTATACCTTTACAACTTCTTTGGTTGTGGCTGCCCACCATGCATTTCCTTTCTCACTTATGGCTTTATTCATTCACAAGCAAAATAAGTCATTCAATTCTTGGGCCCATTCCTCTTTATTTTTCAATTTATCCCTTTTGTCTATGGCATGTGGGAAGAGTTCAAAATCAATACTCTTATGTTTGTCAAGATAATTAATGATCCTCTTTTGTAATTCAACTCTTTTATCATCAAATTCTAAGAGATCGTTGGTCATATCATAAGTTTTTCTATCTATTCATAGGATAAATTGATGACAGAAAACATAGAAGAGTAACACCTTTACTCCTCTTACTCCATTTGTTGATAATTGGCTTCAAGGCTTCATCATTTTCCTTTAACTCATCCCATATATTTATTGCCTTTTTTAGTTGCTCATAAAATGATGGCCAATCAATTGTATTAACTAAATACATGAGAGCTTTCCTCAGCTTATCCTCATATTGAATATTTAGTTCCACATGTAACGCCTGTAGTTTACTCTTTTCTTTTTCAGAGTCTTCAGCAGTATAAAATTTTTGCCTTTGTGGAGTATCTGGAATTTCAACATGAGGAGTGGATTTAAAAGGCTCCACTAGTGGATAAGGATAAGTAATTTGGGGCCTGCTAGATTCTCCCACTTTTCTCTTTCCTAGTTGCTTGTCCATCTGGGATACTTGAGTTTCCATCTGATGTATCCTATTCCTTCTCTCCTCATATGCCTTTAATATTTCTTCATACTTGGCATTTAGCTCCAGGAATTTACCTTTATACTTTTTAGCTACTACCACCCCAAAGTTCATCATCTCCTAGTCATTTTGGATACTTTTTCACAGTCTACCTCATTTGCTCTATAAACAATGATACTACCTATATGCTCAGCACTTGAAACTTCTTGTAGCTTGGTTTTGTCTCACTTTTCAATAGACCATATCACCAATGCTTGGTGATCATTGTTGTATTTCAAACCTCTATGTGCCTATATGATTTCCTCCTCAATTTTAAATTTAGTATCTTTTTTATTTCTAATAGAATTAAAATCATAGCATTAGCTATGTCCCACTCAAGTAAAATTAAAACTCTCGAGTCTCTCAAAAGTTGCCTTCCCCCTTCAGGGGTTAGTTGCACAAATTCTTCCATAAAGTTAGCTTTGACTTCCTCTTCA
Organism: Cupressus sempervirens; assembly: GCA_028749045.1. Lineage (NCBI taxonomy): Eukaryota > Viridiplantae > Streptophyta > Pinopsida > Cupressales > Cupressaceae > Cupressus > Cupressus sempervirens. The sequence goes on along the minus strand of CM053786.1, from coordinate 344,887,897 downwards.
ATCTCAAAGTGCAACTTATTTGGTCACTCTACTTTTATTGATTTACACTTATTTTCAAAATTACCAATGTTTTTTCTCCACAAAAATTGGGCAAAGGCTCTAGACTTTACAAAACTTTCTCTTGGTGTAAATACATATTTACTATTTACACTTACTTAAGCTTACTTAGGTTAATGCACTATTTTATTTTGTGAGACACTTAGGAGTTTGTGCACCTTTTTTGAGTTGTCATGATTGATAACACAGAAGTACGCAACTCTAATTCAGCACATGGTGTCTACAACACTAGAGTTTGCATCATTCATCGAGTTGTCATGTAGACAACACATTTATTCGCACTCCCCTTTTAACACATGTTGTCTAAAACACTAATTTGCATGTTACACCCTTGTAGGCTTATCCTCTCACCATTGCACTTACTTTCGTGCTTAATGGAGCCCATATCTGGTGGACATGTGCTTGTTTGTATGACTTATCATATAGTTGATTCCGAGGCATTCGAGATGTATCTCAGAGGGCTTTATATACAAGCACTTCTAGTGTACTCTTATGGCATATTGAATCAATATATCGTCATCTCTCTTTCTAGTCTACAGTTGTGCTTGTGTTTGAGTTCTTAGCTCTTGGGTGAATTTTTCCCTAAGAAAAATTCTTACATGGTATTAGAGCTTCGAGATTTTTTCATCACATAGTTGTTCGAGACTATTGTTGCTTCAACACCTTGGCCTGAATCCGGAGTACTATAAAAATTGGGAGCATCTAGAGCTAGATCTGACCTCACCATTATGTTGAAAATGCTGATTTGGTGAAGATCGATTATAAACTCGGCTACCCTAGGCCAAAGTTGATCGTGAGGCAAAAAAAAATTTCAAATCGGCACTCAAAGGCCCCGATTTGCAATTCGGGTATGGTCATTTGCAGATTTAATTAATTTATTTGGATTTGCATTTTTTAATTCTCTACAATTTTATTTTTTGAATTTTATTTTCAAAAAAATTTTCCTAGTCGGGTAGGTAGTAGAGAATTTTTTTTGCAGGCACCAGGCTATCAGATCTCGACCCTGTGTAGAAGAATATTCCTTAAGTCATTGGGCATATTCCTTGAGTGGCAACATCTTTGCATTTTACGGGACCAAATTCCACAAATTCTGACTAGCAACAATTTTCGATGAGCTCCATCACCGAACCGGCCAACATATCTACTGGCCTTTACATAAACTGGCGGGGAGCTTGTCTATTTAATATTTGTGGGTTCAGTGTTTTAAACAAGCACCAAACACCTCGCATAGGCAATGTGGGATTTTTAATCCCAAATCTAGTGCCGCTTTTCAAAGGTTGTGATGTCGTTTGTTTCTTTTTCTCGTTTGTGGTAATTTTCTACCACACGGCTATTGCGCCTGCACCAACAGTCACCACGTGGACCTCGACTTCGTGGACACCTGGATTGTCCCACTCTGCCTGCTACACAAGTCATCAGGTTGACAACAACCCAGTTAGTGACCTTTGCCAGCTGTAAACTGAGACACACAGACCAAGTCTATAGCCACATGGTGTCCTACACCTGCACCATGTGGATTTTTTCTATGTCAGCTTGGTGACTTACTTTGACATATTAGTGGCACACAGTGCTTATGCAAGAAGCCAGTGAGCAATCGTACATACGCCAATTGTCAGACACATCAACGTTCGTACCTGCACAGTCAACAGATAGATGTTTTGTCTGTACAGTTTTGTACATTTGTCGCACTCATCTGTACATGCTGACATCATCATGATGTCATGCTAACATCATCACAGGGCTAAGTATTGCTGACATCATCATTTCACTAGGTTAAATTTGATGGTCGTCTAACCATCATTTCTAGTCATTTTTCAACTGTTGCGATAGCCATTTGATCATCAAATTTATGATATTAGTTACCTTCCTAGACCCCTCTCCAGATTGCTTTTTGCTTTGGCAGCTTGACTTTGTGAGGCCATAACTTGGTCATCCGGACTCCAATTCGGTGCAATTTTTTTTGAAATTGGGTAGAATTTCTTGAACTTTCTAGTGGTGGTGTTATTTTCTGATTTTGGTACAAGGATTTTTTAGAAATTACATTTTTCGGTGATTGCACCTACTTAATCCTACATTTTGCAACTTCAAATGCTCCATATAGGCTCATTTGGTCACCTTTTCAGGTTCCATTTTTTTTGAAAGGGCATTATTTTTTGTCTACTTTCTAGATCTAAAGTCAGATTCTAGGGTTGTGTGGAAAAAATTCTCACTTTCAAAACTGGAATTTTTTCTGCATTGTAATGCTTTGATTACTTTTCAGAATTGCTATACATTTGAGCTACAATGCTTAGTGACAGATTTGGGCCTCAAAAGGTAGTTGTAAAAGAAAAACCAGAAAGTCCACTTTGTTCATTTTGACAAGTTGCCCATTGTACACACACGACTTATAAAGTGCCAAAAGCATCTTTTTTTTTTTTGGGGGGGGGTGTCTTTTGATTGAGTGAAAAGGGGGGGTGTGTACTATGTTTTTGTGTCTCTCTTTTATGCTCTTTTCATTTTTTGCATCATGGGTTCATTTAAAAGTCCACCTCTAACTTCAACAATTATTCTACATGGAAAGATATTGCATGGAGTAGATTAATGGAAAAAGCTTACAGTCTTTATGTTGATGGTATAATTACCAAATCTATTGATGCTAAAAAACTCATTGAATGGAAAATAACAAGACCAATAGGCTTTAGGAATTATCAAGAGTTGTGTACATAGAGATCTCTTCTTTCACATTGCTAGTTGTACAAAATCTAAACTTGCTTGGGATAAACTTGAATCATTGTATGGTAAGGTGGATCAAGAAAAGGGATTTCATATTAAGGATGATCTACTTCTTCTAGATCCAAAGAACTTTGACACAATTCAGAATTACATCAACAAAGCCAATGAGTATAGAGCACTACTTAAAGATTGTGGAAATCCCATGAAGGATGAAAAGTTGATTCATCACATCCTGAAGAGCCTAACTTCAAAGTATGCTTCATTTGTTTTGAGTTTCAATACTAACAAGTTGACCATGGGTACTGCTTACCAGAAGCCTACATTTGATGCATTTGCAGAGATGTTGATTGTTGAACAACTCACTTGCTAGATTTAGTACTTCTCACGACACCAAAGACCAAAGCATTGGTGGCTAGTGATGAGCACCAATCAAGTCAAGGAGGGAAAAATTTCAGCAACAACAAGAAGCAGTGGAAGCAAAAATCACAGCTTGAGACACAACAATCCTCACAGCAAGGTAATTCTTCTTCCAACAAGAAGGGAAGTAATGAAAAGAAGGATAAACTTTTTTGTGCATATTGCAAAAAGCCGAGTCATGACAAGCATCATTGCAAGACTAAAAGAATCGATGAGTTGGAAAACCTACTTAGGAAGAACAAAATTCAAGTGCCAGGTACTTCCAAGGATCCAACTCCAACCCCTTCAAAGGGAAAAGGGAAAGCACTTATGGCAAACACAAGTTCTTCTTCAGAATGGATACTTGACTCAGGTGCCTCTTATCATATGGGTTCTTCAAAGGGAGACTTTTCTTCATTGAAGTAGTCAAAGGTACTACACATCTTCGTGGGAGATGATACTAAAATGGAAGTTGAAGGAAAAGGACATGTGAAAATGGACAATGGGGAATTCAAATATGTTCTCTACATTCCAAACCTTAGTTCCAATCTCCTCTCAGTTTATCAAATCACTCACCTTGGAGATGGTCACAAAGTTGAGTTCCTTCCAGATTCAGTGATGGTGGGAAGTCTAAAATATGATTCATTGGTTGTAGTGGGGAAAGTCAATGATGAAAAGAGGCTATATTCCTTCTCCCACTTTGTGCGTAAGTCTCCTTCTCAAGCATTGTTAACTCACTCTAATTCACAAATCAACCTATGGCATGAGCAGTTTGGTCATGTTGACTTTTGCTCTATTCAACAACTTTGCTTTAAACACATGGTCAAAGGTCTACCTAACATCAACTTTTCTAAGGGAGAGTGTTCATCATGTTCGGAGAAGTATGAGAAGTATGATAAAGGTAAGTCTTCTAGAGCACCAATTGTTCTCTAGTTGGTTCACATGGTTTTAGTAGGTCCTTTTGTAGTGACTTCAGTTAGCCAAGGCCACTACATCCTTACTTTTGTTGATGACTTTTCATGATTCACTTGGGTTTAATTACTTCATCACAAGAGTGAAGTGGTTCATAAGCTTCAAGCCTTTAAGAGTCATGTTGAACGGAAATCCAGGAAAGCAATCAATGTACTACTGTTGGATAATGAGAATAGATATGTGGACCGAAGACTTAAGGACTTTTGCAAACTTGAGGGAATTGATTTTCAAAATCAACCAGCTAGTCCGCACAAGATAGATGTTGTAGCACTGAGGATTAGGACTATCAAATCCATGGCAAGTTGCATGATAAAGGCCAAGTCTCTTGATCCTACACTTGAAGTTGAAGCCATCAACAATGCCACTCACATACTTAATAGGTCTCCTCATAATGTCTTAGACGAGAAGACTCCTTTTGAGGCATGGTGCGGCAAAAAACCAGTTGTGAGTCACTTCAGTCTTCAATTGTCCTACATGGGCAAACCTATCTTCCAGGGAATGCAAGGCACCAACACCTAAGCTTTGTACTTTCATTGGTTATGAAGACAATGTGAAGTCTTACAGACTTATGGATCTAGAGACTCACGAGATTTTTGTGGAGAAGGATGTTCACTTTGAGAAAAGTTCACCCAGCTTATCCTCTAATCCTCTCCACACTTCATACACTATGGAAACTGATAGTGACACCAGTGATAGTGCTTCAACAGATTTAGACACATGGGGTTCTATAGATAGTTGCAATGGGAGGTCACATCATTAGTCTAGTCCACATGCTTATATTGCCATAGTGAAAGGTCCAACACAGTAGGGTACACATCATCTTCTAGCTTTAGTTGATGACTACATGGTAGACATTGCAGGTTTGTTTGTGGAGTCACACATTGCAGACTTGGGAGATAGCCTTGATGATTTACATCTTCTCTTTGATGAAGGTGATCCTTCTACAATTGTTGCGAGGGCTCAATCTAACCCTCATGTCCATTCTCTACATGGTCAATCTTCACAAGTTGGCATGGTTGTGGATACTTATGTACAACAATTGGAGGAGGTCTCTTTGTCAGTTAAGGAGAAAGATGATTCATTGGAACAAGTTCAAAAAACATCCTTTCCAGATCTGCATTCATTCTTTTCAGCACAGTTCGAAGGGGTGACCATCAGTATCAGCACGGGGATACTTGAGCAGGTTTCAAGACCAGCATACATCTTCTAGATTGTACCTTTGGCATTATTTCTTCCAAAGGGGAGGAATATCATTCTACACTCTTGGACCAGCTTCTTTCTTGGAGCAGCATTCACTGGTCAACATTCTTCATCTGGGGGGGGGGGAACTACCTTGTCTCTCTTCCTCTTCTTTCTTATGGGGGGACTTTTTCCTCTTATGAGGTTCTTGTTGTTTTCATTCTTCACTTTTGTATATACTAGATGTATGTCGTAATAGGGGGGTTTTGATTACTCCATCTCCACTTTATGAGAGATTGCATTTTCATTATGTACATGGGCACCTAATATGGCCTAATAGCCAAGACCCATTATGCACTTCATCCTAGTTTTTGTAAGCTTAAGGGCATTCCCCTAAGTTGCACTTAAGGGGGGGTGTTGGTGTAAATACATATTTACTATTTACACTTACTTAAGTTTACTTTGGTTAATGCATTATTTTATTAATTTGCATTATTCTATTATTTTATTTTGTGAGACACTTAGGAGTTTGTACACCTTTTTTGAATTGTCATGATTGACAACACAAAAGTACAGTCAACTCTAATTCAATTTGCACACCTTAATTGAGTTTGCACACCTTTTTTGAGTTGTCATGATCGACAACTCTAATTCAACACATGGCGTCTACAACACTGGAGTTTGCATCATTCACTGAGTTGTCATGGAGACAACACAATTATTCTCACTCCCTTTTTAACACATGTTGTCTACAACACTGATTTGCGTGTTACACCCTTATAGGCTTATCCTCTCATCATCTCACTTTCGTTCCTAATGGAGGATAACTCATATCTAGTGGACATGTGCCTAGTTGTATGACTTATCATGTAACTAATTCTGAGGCATTCTAGATGTATCTCAGAGGCCTTTATATACACACTCCTAGTGTACTCTTATGACATATTGAATAAATATATCATCATTTTGATCATACTCTCTCTTTTTGGTCTACAGTTGTGCTTTTGTTTGAGTTCTTAGTTCTTAGATGAATTTTTCTCTAAGATGGTAAGATCAAAAGATAGCATAGGAGTCTCTTCAAGTACTCCTCCTTCAATATCAACAGTTGTAATCACAATGTCCCTTTCCCCTCCAATTTGCCTCAACTGTTCTCTCAAAGATGCTTCATCATCTATTTTGAGTGGAGTCTGGGATGGTGAATATTCTTTTGCATGAGAAGATGAAACCTACTCTATTCTCGACTTCTTAGGGGCATGCATGTCAAGAGGGCTTTCAGACCTTGGCCTCTTGTATGGAAGAACATATTGTATGTTCTGGACCACTACATACCTAGCCTTTTTTTGCAATTTATATTGCCTCAGGGTCACAATCATTTTGCTGGTTAACTACTTTTCCACCTCAATAGCCTTGTTTGGGTGTGCTTTTGTTATGATTTCCTTTTTCTCATTTAGTGTTTGCATGATCCCAACAAAGTTATTCCTTAACATATCTATCTTCATGCCCCAATATTTTTTATCTACTAAGGGACCATATTTTGGCTCAAAAGCATTTATAAAATCCAAGACTTTACTATAAACTATCCACTTTTCTTTCCTAACCTCTTGTTCTTGTAATGAGAAATTATTTCTGATTATGTCCTCAAGAAAATATACAATTTGTATCTGAACCTTAGCCTTACTCCTTTCTCTAAGGAGGTCATAGAATCCCTTTGAATCAACAAAACAGGCATGGGATTGGGCCATATGATATTTATCTAAAAAATTTCCCCAGGTTTCTCCATCTCTTTTTAACAAACACAAAATTATGAATGATAGTAATCATTGGAAAGAAAGTACCTTTAGGTTTTCATAGTAAAATCCCTCTCCTCAACTAATCCAATTTTCCATAATAATTCAGCAATCCCTACCTTCAAATGTACTTGGTATGGTAGCACATGTGGCTTTCCCAAAAAACCATAAACTCTAAAAATAGTGCAAACAACATATGGAATGATATCACCCCAATTGTGGCTTACCAACAGTCCTTGGGCATGGTCTTCAGGTCTAATTAATTATAACAAAGACTGTGGTATCCTAGGCCTATCCCCTATCAACAACAATTTGAGCCTTGAAGCAAAATATCTGTCAAATCTGACAAAGTTGGCATTAGTTACCTCTCATGTCATATCTGCACTCCATAGTTGCACAAGGAGTTTCTCTCCATCTCTTTCCAATTCTAGTTTCATCTCCTTGGAGAAAAAGGTAACCCCTTTGTATAAACAGATATACATCAACATTGAATACCAGTAGAAGGGTTTGTCAACTTTAGCTTTTGCTATTCCAATCAAACAATTGTGAATTTCTTCAGCCACGAAGGTAGCAAAATCAAGAATTGAACTCATTCCATACTGAAGAGTTTGAGCAATAATAAGAACTATAGAGCCTGAGATGTTATCTTGTTCATCCATACCAAAAATGTTAAGGCTTGTGTCTTAGGGTTAAAGTATTTCTTCAACAAGGGCTTAGGGGTATTTTGTGTGACCATGGACAATGATCCAATTTTAACAAAATGTTACTGCAGTGGCCCTCCCCTTAGACATACCCTTTATGTGTCATATCTAGCTTGGAGGTCTTCCATGTCAATCTTCTCATGAATATTATGATTGGGGTTTAGCTTGAATACCTCTCTAATCAGTTCGAGTGAAACCCTAAAAAGGTTATCCCCTACATGGTTTTTTACAACCCTAGTAATTGGATCATACTTCTTAGCCATATCTACTAGTAGGTCACCATCAAAGAAAACTCCAGGGAAAATCAATTTACCTATGTCAAATTCCTAAACATTTCTTATTGGAGTATCCAATTTCCTTTCTGCAAAACACTTCTTAAAAAGTTCTAACTTTCCCATAGACACTTCTACATTTCTTAACCAATTAACTTTGTCATAGAAACCCTCTCCAACTAGTAACCTAGGGCTTTTTGGAATCAATTCTCTACCCCTAGCTAATTCATTCATTGATAGTGGCATTTGTTTTAGAAAGTCATTATGAACTACCCTCTTCAAGTAATCTACTTTTCCAGAAAAATCCTTGTGTGGAGGCATTTTTTCAATTTACCCTAATACAATCACAATTTCTTAATCCTCAAAAGTTCAGACGACTTACCCACCTTTTCTTGCTTTTTCACCTCCATAAATCACTCTGTAGATTGCTGAAAACCTTGAAAAAATTCTTGCCCTAGCTCTAGAAATCTTCGCACTGTGGGAATTTTGCAATTTTTTAACTTAATAATGGAGAATTCAAAATCTTATTACAACATTAAGTTTCACACGAGACAACATTGATAAGGTTTAATCCTTCAATAGTCAAATTTCACGTCGCATTGTGAGTTTTAAGTTTCCACTGTCGATCATGAAGCATCAGATGCCTAGATTTAAAATCAGAAGGGCTACGTTAATGCCTTTAAAGATTTTCTACGAGTCAACAAGGTGCATTCCCGCATTTTGTAAAGTTTGAGCACTTTCACAAAGTGGTGAGGCGTTCGATCTTCCAAAGATCGACAACCAAGAAAAATCCTTAGATCTTCATAACTCCAACTTTAAAATTATAGGCCCACTGGTATCATCACTTTCTATCTCAGCAACATATGGACTGTCTTACCAATCATTGCACTCCATATCACAATGTTTTTCCACCTTGGCGTGGCTCGACAACCTTCTGAGTGGGCGGCCCCACTTGTCCACATGGCAAGTAGGTGCTTTATCGCTTTGGTTAAAGTTCAATCACTTTCATATTGTAGTGAGGCGCCATCATTTGATCCTCTAAAGATCAATGATGTTATGCATTTTATCCTTTTTACAGCCTAGACAACAAAGTCACCTAATGAAATGCATTGCCTTTTTCCAATGTGTTCTGACAATCGTCAACTATTGGTAGTACTATTAGCTTTGTTCAACTAGGGGCATATGACCTCATCCTGGTACACGTGGCAAACAAGCGCTTCCCTATTTCAACTAAACTTCGAGCATGTTCATATTGCGAGCAAGCGCTACCTGTTGATCTTCTCATGATCAATGATGTATATATCTTGTACCTTTTGAAATACTTCAACATCTTGCATGACATCACTGAAGAAACGTGTTGCTAGGGTGCTTTATCGCATTAGGTAAACTTCGCACATCTTCATGAAGTGATAATACAGCCACTGTTGATCTTTGAAAACTCCATAGTTCAAAAATACAACACTAAAAAGTGACCCCACTGCTCATCTCGACCAATGGAATAGCTTGCAATTTGAACGTGCTCTGACAATCATTGATAGCTCTAAAAAGTTCTGACACCCTCCAGTTCTTTGTGGTGCATTAAAATGTGCAGTCTCACAAAATAGTACGTGGCACAAAGGTTCTTGCCTGCATTCGCTAAAAGTCAAACAAATTTTGAATGCGGGCATGTGCCTATTGTTGATCTTTCAAAGATCAATGATTGGTAAAGGTTAACCACAATGATTAAAACATTTCATAAAGTATTAAGGAAATATCAAGGGTGAAACCACGGTTAAGGCCAGGTTTATAATGAAAGGTTTTTGAATTTTGAAAAAAGGCGACTAAAAATAAATATGGGAAAAGGGGAAAAATAAAACCTTAGGGTTACAACCTTCCCGCAAAAATTTATAATTCTTATTTTCCCAAAATTTGAAAAGCTAGGGCACAATAACAAGGGTTTGATGAAAATTTAACAATCTCACCTAGTTTTTTGAACATTTCACAATCTTAATCATGGGACTAGAGGTTTTTCACTATAGGATGTAACAAAATTATAAATGGTGAAAAACAAGGCCAACATTGTTCACCTCATCATTAGCCATTTCTTGCATGTGAGGATGGGTTGTGAGATAAGCTAGCAACCATTCTTTTGCTCTAGATGTGTTGTTGAAAGCTATTTTTTCATGTTCTTCTTTGCTAATTCAACAAACTTAGCATCATGATTTTTAGGGCATTAGCCAATGAGAAGATCTGTAGGCTACAATGTGGTCCATTATTGTAGTGGGCGTGGAGTTCTTGACATCTACCTATAATCTGGGGTAGCTACTCTCTGCGAGAGAATCCTCTAGTTAAAGGAATGTTGTCCTCTTATAGCTTTGCATCACATTTTGTTTCGCAATTGTCAAATTCTATTTAGTGCATTGTTATATTGACTTGTCTTTAATGAAGATTTGAAAAGAAATTTAGATCTACCCTTCAATAACCCAAGTATTGGGAAACCTCTGGAGTTGTGGCTAAGAAAAATGTTTGGAAAATTATCAATCTGGGTAGAGTGGAAATTCCATTGCTTCCAGAGGTGAAGAGTGTCTTTTGAAACATAAATAAAACATGTAAAACTTTTTTATTGTGTATTAGCCTGAGGTTCTTGTCATTCCCGCAGTTAGGTAATGTATCAGCTTTTGTGTTTATGATGTAATCGCATGCTTAGATTTTGATCCCTGCTTATGCTTGGACAAAGACTGTAATCTATAAAATATATTTTAGTTACAAAGACTGTATATTTGTGCATGATGCAATTTAAGCATTCCATTCATCATCTAAAAGCTTTAATGGCATCCAAGCAGAGGATTGACTAAGCTGGGTTGTTCAAGGATTGCTAGGCTGGTCACTAGTATGGAGTTCTTATGAGTGGTAACAAGAGGTATGTTTTCAGTCCCCATCTTTATCTGTCCCTGCAAATTTATTAGACAAATTCATTAGCATTTCCCTCATCTTTAGTTTTTCAGTATGCCTCTTCACATGATGTAAAACCCTACCATGGTATGTGTTCCTCCCTAATTCATACTTCATGAAAATAGAATCTCTGTAATCCAAGCCTAACTTATGTTAATAGAATGTTAAGAATGTGCTCCAAACTCACCCCACTATATATACTCCCTAAGTTTTTTCCCACAGTGGTTTGAGGCGGGTTTTAAACCTTGTATATTTTGCTTATGTTTTAATATGAATCTACTTATCTCAGATTCATTCTCTTATATATAAAAATATAAATATAATTAATTATTTGAGGTTTTCCCTATGTATTATTTAGATTTTGAGTCCACCTTCTTGTATGGCCTTTAGGTGAGAACAATTATGTTATATAATTGTTTTTTCTATAGAAGCTTCATTAATTTCATGGATATAAATTTATTTCTGCAAAAGTGCCCCTTAAAGTGTTGCCTACCATGACATATATAATCAAAATGTCACACTCTAAAATGACTGTGTTTAATCATCTTGAAACAGTGCCAATGCAGCTCAGATGGCAAAGCTTAGTTAGTTTCTAAGATTTTCCATATTACAGAACTTTGTCATGAGATAGAAAACAAATGGATGAAAAGCAAATTGAACATACCATATAAGATTAGGGCAAAGGCACCTTACCTTGTTCCCATAAACTCAATGAATTCCATCAAAAACTATGTTAAAGTTGAGTTCAAAATTCCATCAAAAATTATGTTAAAGTTGAGTTCAGAATAGCCTTCTTGGCAAAATAGAGGAAGAAGCCAACACATTTTGACAACACCCATGGGGAAAAACAAAGAGGAAGAGAATGTATTGATAATATAAATAAGGATTAGTTCAAGCAAACTCAGTTTTGAGATTCATAATGGCCTACCTCAAGAGGGGTAGGAAGGTGGATAGGTGTTTTCAATGAATGATAGAATCAAAGAAACAATTGAACAGCGGACACACACAGCCTACAATGACATTTAGGTTAGCAATATAAAGATAAATAAGACGATAAGACCCCACTATTGAAAGGTAATGTATTTATCTAGCTCATCACTAATCGAGACATGAATGCCTAGACTCAAATTGTTTCTCATTTATGTTAAAATTTGTACTTCTGATTGGTTTGTAGATTTTTGTTAGTCTACCTCTCCAGGTTAGAGTCTATGTTTCCTATTCCTTTAAGTCATCTCTTAGGTCTAAACTCTAGACTCATCAGGGATCAATGTGTTGAGTGAAAGATTGACGTGGTTGGGGTCATAACTTCAAGGATTAGAAGATCTTATAATTCAAAAAAATAAAATGCAAATAGCAGTTTCTACATTTTAGGATGCAAATTTAAGTGGGTTGAAAAGGTGGGGAGCTAGAAATTGTTCTGCCAGCTTAGACATTTCTCTGCTACTTGTCAATTGTCTCGAGTTTTTAAATTTTTATTATTTCAATTTTATTAATCAGTATACTAAATAATGCAATCCATGAGATCACTACAGCTTCTTTAAATTTTGGAGCTTATAAGTGCAAGGCAAAAAAGTATACTAGAAATTTTATAGCATCATATTCATTAAAATAATCCTGAAAAATCCTGACAAATCTTAAGAAGCAACCATTGAATATTTTAGAAAGCCCCCTCTTTTCTAAGTCTTATTGAAATCTAATAAAAGTCTCTTAGGAAAAATAAATGTTTGATGAAGTGAGCTAGAATGACTTGGATTATTACAATGTAGTTTGAATGGGAATTAAGCGTAGCAATAGATATAAAAATAATTTTGATGTCTACAATGTAGTTGGAATGTGTACAAAGCATAGCAATATAGATAAAATGACAATGGACAGGGGAAAATGATAATCGTGGTGTGTTATAATGATGTTGTTTAATTGTAATGGTTTTTTAAGGAAATTTTTTATCAATTTAGTAATTATGATAAATTTGATTTTCATATGGTAGTTTCTGTAAATGCAATTTTAAAGACATCATAATTTAATTCAAAGATAATATTATAGCATTCTAATGATAGATCATGTAGTATGATCGCAAACTTTGATGTTAAGAAAACTATACACAATCAAATCTAGAAATCGAAAGTGCATTAGCATGGATTGTAGAAATCTAATAGATCTCAAATATAATATTTTGGCCCCTTACCTTTGATTAAGATGGTGTGGTCTTTTTTTCCCCCCAATTCTTGTAATCAAGACCCGTTGAGAAATTATATTCAGCCCCTGTACTTAACAATCTGATGGAGGTAGACCAAGATCTTAAATCTGCTCTGATACCACTTGTAGAAACCTATGACAACTCTGATACACCTTGTGAAAGGTGGATGGACAAAATAAACTAAAATGGAAAAATACTCAATGTGCTGCGGCACTAATATTTTTCATTAAACATTTTGTCCATGTCAATAACATTACAAGATGCCTCTATTTATAGAGATCTTAGATCATTTTCGAAAATATCTAAGTTAACTGACATACGCCAAATAGACTTTTCTAGAAATATCTAAACAGAAATGACTTCTAAAACTTTACAAACCTACATTTTAATTTGACCTAACCCTATTTGTAATTCCAGGAATTTCTAGAATCCTCTTTTATGCTTTTACATTTCATTTGAAGAAGAAATTACACATTCCAACAACAATTGTATAAATGCTTTGTTCCTGCCTAGGGATCTTAGTGGTCTAAACTTATCAAGGTCATTGTAGGCATGCAGACCAACATGGATACTCATTCATAGCCATTGAATCTTTTTTTAGTGTCTCTTTTACAACAACACAATTTCCCCAAATCCCCTAAATGAGGATGGGTTGTGAGATAAGTTAAAGACCATTCTATGGCTCTGGATGTGCTATTGAATTTTATTTAATGCATTGCAAACTGTTTGACAATTTACCAATCTGGGCAGAGTGGATATTCAATTGCCTCCAGGGGTAAGAGCATTAAGAGCATTTTCAAAACATAAATTACACAAGTACAAAATCCATAGAGTTATCTATCCTATTAGGAGATATTTTAGCCTTGGTTTCATGTCATTCTAGCACTTTCATAATCTTTCAGCTTTTGTTTTACCATGTAATCCCATGCTTAGATTTGGAGGCTTTGGTAGCTTTGGAAGTTTTGAATCCACCAGGGTTTCACATTCAGATTCCTTCAGTCGGTTGTCTATTAAATTCGTACTATGTGCCTTGGGTTCATGTTGATATTTTTAGTGCTTAAAATCTACATGATCTTCAATTTTTTGCATTCTGATTTCTATTTTATTATCCACTGAATATATTTCGTTTCAACTTCATTGCATCTAGTTTTCTGCTTTCAATTTTTGTTTTGTTCTCTATAGTTTTCAATTTTCTGCGTTCTATTATCTGATGAATTTGTCTTTATTTTATCTCCATTGCTTTCAATTGTTTTTGTTTTAACTTCAATATTTTATGGTAATGTTTATTTCCAATGCATTCTACCCCTCCACATTGAAAGAAGCGTGGACTATTTTTGGACAACCTGTTCTCTAGTTTTGTACTAGAGATATTGTTGATTCGCTGAAAATTGTTTGAAAACAATTTCATTAAAAGACATGTCTAACATTTAAAAACTTAGATTAGCTAGAGCTTGGTTGAAAATTATGGATCCCTCTCGGAGAATACTTTGACAAGTTTCATTATAGAATATAGTTGGATATTCGTTAATGTGATTCAATCTCAAGATTTTTAAAATTTTAAATTATCAAACTACTGTATTTGCAGAATGTCGTGGTTTCAATTTTGATAAAACCATTGGATTATTTTATTGTAGAAGTTTTCAATGCATTCAATGAAATTAGAATAGTAATTAGTAGCAAATATGGAATGTGGAAATTTATACACTGACAAGTTTACTGTATATATAATGGAAAATATTGATATTTAGAATCATATTTATCTTATAAACTTTTAATTAAAGATTTTTCATGGTTTTTTATATTGTATAGATTGTTTTATATACAATTAAAGGTTTGATTTTCTTTACAATTATTTATATTGTCCCTTAAAATATAAAGTGAATTAAAGAATATAAATTGTAAGTGGAATAATGTAATTAACATATGCATCATTCTCATGGTTTTTATGATATGGAGCGAAATGATTCAGTTGGATTAGGAGAAATAATACAAAAAGAAAAAGTCAAGAGGTGCATTCTTAGTTCTAAATATATTTGTTATACATTATATACAAAAAAATAGTTCTAAACAATGTAAAAAAAAATTATTTTTTTGGGAGGAATAGGAATTCCTCTCCACAAATTCTTAAGGATGGACACAAACATCTTTGAAGAGGTCTTCTTATTCCTTTTTATGTTATTTTTAATTTTGTATTTTTCTATTCACTTTAATTAAATAATTTAGTAATCAAATAATATAAAAATTATTTAAAGTATCTAATTAAACAATTATAAAAGTTTCATGTTATGGATGTTTTTTAGTTAAATGAACTTTGTTTGAATGTGCATTTTAGTCTTATTTACATTAATTGCATGGGTTTTTTATCAAACATATCACATATTCTTATTCATTCATGATTGTTATTTTAATTATATGGTTAGAGGGAGAGATGGTAATGTAGAGAGGAGGAGAGAGAGGGAGGGAGGGAGGGAGGGAGTGAGAGAGGGGGGAGGAGAGGAGGTCAGGGGGAGGAAGTGAGGAGAAGGGGGAGTGAGGGGAAGAGGAAGGGAGAAAAGGAGGTGAAAGGTGGGAAAGGAAGTGAGGGGAAGACCAAGGTAAAGGTGGAGAGTGAGGGAGAGAGGGGGGAGAGGAGGGCATGTATGGGAAGGTGGGGAGAGAAAGAGGGTAGAGCATGAGGTATAGAGGAAGAGTGTATGACAGAGAGATGAGAGAGTGAAAGAGGGAGAGGGGGAGAAAGTAAAGGATGGAGAGAGTGGAAGAACATGAGAAAGAGAGAGGGGGAGTGCAAGACAAATGGAGAGAGGGAGAGGGGAGGGGGGGGAGGGGGAGCATGAGAGTGAAATGGAAGAGGGAGGAGTACAAGAGGGTATTAGTGAGCGAGGGAGGGAATAATACATGAGGGAAGGTGGAGAGAGAAAGAGGGTAGAGCATGAGGTATAGAGGAAGAGTGTATGATAGAGAGATGAAAGAGGGAGAGGGGGAGAAAGTTAAGGATGGAGAGAGTGGAAGAACATGAGAAAGAGAAGGGGGGAGTGCAAGACAAATGGAGAGAGGGAGAGGGGGGGGGGAGCATGAGAGTGAAATGGAAGTGGAGGAGTACAAGAGGAAATTAGTGAGCAAGGGAGGGAATAACACATGAGGGAAGGTGGAGAGAGAAAGAAAGGAGAGAATGAGGGGGAGGGGTAGTCTGATAGATGGGTGGGGGGTTGGAGTGAGTGAGTAAGTGGAAGGGCGTGAATAGGAAATAGAGTGTGAGAGTGAGTAAGAAAATAAGGTAGAATGAGTGAGTAAGAGGAGAGGGGTAGTGATGGTAATAGGGAGACAAGAAGAGTAAGTAGGGAGGGAGAGAGAGAGGGGAAGAGAAGGTAAAGGATGGATAGAGAGAGAGAGAGGTGGGTAGGGGAAGGTTGGATGGGAGGGGAGAGAGATGATAACAAGGAGAGGAGTAGTGAGAATTAACAAGGGTGGGGGAGGGAGAGGGGGAGAACGTCAACAAGAGAGAGAGGGAGAGAAAAGCAGAGAAAGCCAGAGGAATATCAATAGAGAGGGGGAGAACATGAGCACAAGAGAGGGAGAGTTGGGGGGGATATGAGGGAGGGGTAGAAAAATAGGAGGGGGAGAAAGCATGAGGGAGGGAGAAGGCAAAATCATGAGAGAGAAAGAGAAGATGAAGGAGTGGAGAGTGCATAAGGGATGTTGGAGAGGATGAGGGATGGAGGAAGAGGGAGAGTGAGATAAAAGGGGAGAAAGGGATGGAGTGAATCGGGGGGGGGTTGCAGGGGCTAGAGTGTGAGATTTAGTAAGGAAAGAGCATGGAGAATGAGTGAGTGAGAGAGGTAGAGAAAGAGGAGGGGGGGATAGGGGGGAGGGTAAGGGAGAGGAGTGGAGAGTAAGGGAAGGAGGGAAAGAGGAAAAAATGGAGTGAAAGGAGAGAAGGAGGAGCATGAGTGAGAGAGGGAGAGGGAAAGGAGAGGAGAGGAAGTTAGAGGAAGATCAATAGAGAGGGGGAGAACATGAGCACAAGAGAGGGAGAGTTTTTTTTTTTTGGGGGGGGGGGGGGGGGGGGAGATGAGGGAGGGGTAGAAAAATAGAAGGGGGAGAAAGCATGAGGAATGGAGTGAGGGAGAGAGAAGCAAAAATCATGAGAGAGAAGATGGGGGAGTGAAGAGTGCATAAGGGATGGTGGAAAGGATGAGGGATGGAGGGAGAGAACATTCTTGTGGGAGAGGGAGAGTGAGATAAAATGGGATAAGTGGATGGAGTGAGGGGGAGGGGAGAGGGGGTGCAAGGGCTAGAGTGTGAGAGTTAGTAAGGAAAGAGCATGGAGAATGAGTGAGTGAGAGAGGTAGAGAAAGAGGAGGGGAGGGATAGAGGGGAGGGGAAGGGAAGGAGGGAAAAAGGAAAAGGTGGAGAGAAAGAAGGAAAGAAGGAGGAGCATGAGTGAGAGATGGGGAGAGAAGAGGAAAGAATGAGAAGAGGGGGGAGGGGAGAGCACATAAGGGAAGGTGGGAAGCATGAGGGATGGAGGGAGAGAACGTGATTGAGGGAGAGGGGGGAGTGAGATAAAAGGGGAGAAAGGGATGGAGTGAGCGAGGGGTGGAGGGGAGGGGGGGTTGTAGGGATTAGAGTGTGAGAGTTAGTAAGGAAAGAGCACAGAGAATGAGTGAGTGAGAGAGGTAGAGCAAGAGGAGGGGAGGTATAGGGGATAGGGGAAGGGATTGGAGTGGAGAGTGAGTGAGTAAGGGATGGAAAGAAAGAGGAAAAGGGGGAGAGAAAGGAGAGAAGGAGGTGCATGAGTGAGAGACAAGGAGGGAAGAGGGGGAGAGAAGGAGGGGGAGGGGAGATTACATAAGGGAAGGTGGAAAGAATGAGGAATGGAGGGAGAGATTGTGATTGAGGGAGAGGGGGAGTGAGATAAAAGGGGAGAATGGGATGGAGTGAGTGAGGGGCAGGAGTGTGCAGGGGCTAGAGTGTGATCTCGAGTGAGTAAGGAAAGTGCATGTAGAATGATTAAGTGAGTGAGAGAGGTAGATCAAGAGGAGGGGAGGGATAGGGAAAAGAGAAGGGAGAGGAGTGGAGAGTGAGTGAGTAAGGGAATGAGGGAAAGAGGAAAAGGGGGAGAGAAAGAAGGAGAGAAGGAGGAACATGGGTAAGAGGGGGAGGGGAAGAGAGAGGAGTGGAGAGTGAGCAAGGGAGAGAAGAGAGGGGGAGAATGCAAGGAGAGGGAGGGAGAGGGAGAAGTGGGAGAAAGGGAGGGGGAATGGGAGAGAGTGAAGGAGGGAGAGGGGGAGAGTGGGTAAAGGATGGAGAAAGGGGAATAACATGAGAGAGAGAGATAGAGAGAGAGAGAGAGAGAGAGAGAGAGAGAGAGAGAGAGAGAGAGAGAGAGAGAGAGAGAGAGAGAGAGAGAGAGAGAGAGTTGGGGGGAGGAAGTGAGGGGAAGAGGGAGTGAGTGGAAGAGGAAGGGAGGGGAAGTGAAAGGTGGGAAAGGAAGTGAGGGGAAGAGCAAGGTAAAGGTGGAGAGTGAGGAAGAGAGGGGGGGAGGAGTTTTTGGGGCTAGAGTGTGAGAGATAGTAAGGAAAGAGTGTGGAGAATGAGTGAGTGAGAGAGGTGGAGCAAGAGGAGGGGAAGGATGGGAGAGGGGAAGGGAGAGGAGTGGAGAGTAAGTGATTAAGGGAAGGAGGAAAAGAGGAAAAGGGTGAGAAAGGAGGAGGATGAGGGAGAGAGGGGGAAATAATGAGAAGAGGGGAAGGGAAGGTGGAAAGCATGAGGGATGGAGGGAGAGAACATGATTGGGGGAGAGGGGTAGTGAGATAAAAGGCAAGAAGGGGATGGAGTGGGTGGGGGGGGGGGGGGTGGGTGTGCAGGGGCTAGAATGTGAGAGTGAGTAAGGAAAGAGCATGTAGAATGATTGAGTGAGTAAGAGAGGTAGATCAAGAGGAGGGGAGGGATAGGAAAGAAGAGAAGGGAGAGGAGTAGAGAGTAAGCAAGTAAAGGAAGGAGGCAAAGAGGAAAATGAGGAGGAAAAGAAGCAAAGGAGGAGCATGGGTGAGAGGGAGAAGAGAGGAGTGGAGAGTGAGCGAGAGGGAGGAGAGAGGGAGAGAGTTCAAGGGGAGGGAGGGAGAGGGGGAAGTGGGAAGGAGGGAGGTGGGAATGGGAGAGAGAGTGAAGGAGGGAGAGTGGGTAGAGGATGGAGAAAGGGGAAGAACATGAGAGAGAGAGAGAGAGGGAGGGAGGGAGGGAGGGAGGGAAGAGGGGGAGTACAAGAGAGAATAAGTGAGAAAAGGAGGGGAGAGCACATGAGGGAAGGTGTAGTGAGAAAGAGGAGAGAGCATGAAGAAGAGGAGGAGGGGCAAGGTCAAGGGCTAGAGTGTGAGAGTAAGGAAAGAGGGTGAAGAGTGAGTGATTGAGTGTGTGAGTGAGAGGATGAAAGGGAGGATGGTAATAAGGAGAGGAAGGAAAGAGAGAGAGAGAGAGAGAGAGAGAGTAGGTAAAGGATGGAGAGAGGGAGG
The DNA here is from genome assembly GCA_028749045.1 of Cupressus sempervirens. Classification (NCBI taxonomy): domain Eukaryota; kingdom Viridiplantae; phylum Streptophyta; class Pinopsida; order Cupressales; family Cupressaceae; genus Cupressus; species Cupressus sempervirens. The sequence goes on along the minus strand of CM053786.1, from coordinate 344,868,181 downwards.
GAGAGAGAAGGGGAGAACTTTAGAGATATGATAAGGAGAAGAGAGAGAATGGAGGAGGGGGAGAGGGGTAGATAAAGTAAGTGAGGGAGAGAGGAGTAGAACATGAGAAAGAGAGTGGGGAGAGGAAGTGAGGGGAAGAACAAGAGAGGGGGGGAGCATACAGGAGAGAGGGGAAGAGAAAGCAAATTTAGAGAGTGTGTGAGGGATGGAGTTAGGGAGAGAGAGATAGGGGTGACCATGCAAGATAAAGAGAAGAGGGGTGAGGGGAGAGTTCTTGAGGGATCGAGGGAGAGGACATGATTGAGGTAGAAGGGGAGTGAGATAAAGGGGGAAAGGGGATGGAAGTGAGTAGGTAAAGGATGGGTAGAGGGAGGGAGAGAGGGAGGGAGGGTAGGAGGCAGGGGGAGGGGGAGAGGGATAATAACAAGGAGATGAGATAGAATGGAGGAGAGGGTAGATGGATAGACAAAGTAAGGGAGGGAGAGAGAGATGGGTAGAACATGAGCAAGAGAGGTGGGATAGGAGGCAAGGGGAGAGAAAGTGAGGGGAAGAACAAGCTCGGGGCGAGAACATGAGAGAGAGGGAGGTAGAGAGGAGAGAGGGGAAGAGAAAGGGAAAAGGGGAGAGTGTATGAGGGATGGAGTTAGAGAGAGAGAGAGAGAGAGAGAGAGAGAGAGAGAGAGAGAGAGAGAGAGAGAGAGAGAGAGAGAGAGAGAGAGCATGCAAGATAAAGAGAAGACAAGTGAGAGGAGAGCACATGAGGAATGGAGGGAGAGGGGGAGTGAGATAAAAGAGGGAAAGGGGATGGTGTGAGTGAGGAGAAGGGAAGTGGCTACAGTATGAGAATGATTAAGTGAGTGAGTGAGTGAGATAGAGGAAGATAAGGGGAGGAATAGGGGGATAAGTGAAGGAAGAGGGGTAGAGAGTGAATGAGTGAGGGAAGGAGAGGAAGAGGAAAAGAGGGAGAGAAAGAAGGAGAGAAGGGAGAGCATGAGTTCAAGAGAGGGATAGGGGAGAGGGGGAGAATAAAAGGGGAGTGAGAGGGGGAAGTGGAAGTGAGTGAGGGGTTGAATGAGAGAGAGGGAGGAGAAGGTAAAGGATGGAGAGGGAGAGAACATGAGAGAGAGATAGTAATAGAGAGACAAATATGTGTGTGTGTGTGTGTGTGTGCATATATATGTAGAGAGAGAGAGAGAGAGAGAGAGAGAGAGATAGTAATAGAGAGACAAATATATATATATGTAGAGAGAGAGAGAGCACAAGGGAGGGAGAGGGGGAGAATATGAGAGAGAGAGGGAGGGGGAGGAGGGAGAGAGGGATGGTTGTAGAGAGAGGAGAGAGAATGAAGGATTGAGGGAGAGGGGGAGAGTGGGTAAGGGAGGGAGAGAGGAGGAGAGTGGATAAGGGAGGGAGAGAGGGGGAGAAAAGGAGGTGAGGGGAGAGGAAGTAAGGGGAAGAGAAATGGATAGGGGGAGAACATTGGCAAGACAAAGAGAGGGGAGGGGAAGAGGAGGGTGTTACTTGACAAAATCCTAGAAACCATATGATTAAGATTTTGAAGATTTTCATTACTAGAAAAATAAAGTGTAAAGAATCAATGAAGACTGTATTGACATCATGTTATCAAAAAACTAAAAGTGTTATCAAAATCTCAAGCTTATGTTATTGGTGAATGGAGAAGCTTACCGAAGAAGCCAAGGGCAAGTTATGAATGACTTACATAAACATTTTGAAATCCCAATTAAGTCATGAAGAGGGAAATGGATGAGGTTGAGGAGGAATATAAGAAAAAAAAAAGAAAAAAAAAGAAAAGAGGAGTAGGTTTGTTTGGAATAAGGATTTGATACAAAAACGTAGAACAAGTAGTTATTGGAAGAAAGAATAAGCAAGCTATAAGATGGAAGAGTAAATAGTATAGTATGAAGATGACCTATCAAGTAATAAAGGAAGGGTCAAATTTCTTGTTTTTTTATTCTTAATAACTTGTAAACTAGCTTGTAAATCCTTTAACAAGTTGGTCTTTAACAAGACTTAGAAGTTCTTGTTTTGAAGTTATTGTAAATCCTTTTAACAAGGTGAACACTATATTAGCGAGATTAAATATCTTAACATAGTAGTTTTTGACATGATTGTTGATACTCCTAATAGGGTATTTGGCACTTCTAATAGGGTATAGTCATTCAAAAGATAACATTATTGTAAGCTCCTAGCAAGGCACCTTAATACTACAGTGATGAGTTGTAGGTATCATCCCTACTGCAATTTTCCCCTCTGTCTAAGATTTTTCTATAAGACCAAAATATTGTTTTATGAACTTATGAGTTGGATTTTATTTTATTTTCTTTACTTTACTTTGTAGTAAATAACATCAACATATAGACTATCCATTACAACACAAGATATCAATGTTGATTCACCTCCAGTAGCCTACTTGAGACTTACCAAAAATTGGTATCAGATATTGGTTCTTAGAAGAAGTTTAATAACTTGAGTAGGCTTGGGACAATGGTAAGCTACAAGTACTAGAATGAATTAGAAGAAGCACTAGAGCATGCTAAGAAACTAATTATTGACCTAAGAGACAAGATAGGAGTATTATTTGCAAAAATAAAGGAACTAATTGAAAAGCTACAAATGAGTCTTGATGATTTGAATAGCTATCGGAGGGAAGTATCAACTCTGAGGATGATGATGTTGCAATCAAAGACCTGTTGGAAAAGAATGCAGAATAACAAGAAAAGAACAAATAAGTATGGGAAAAGTTGAACTAAATGAAGAAGGAACATGAAGATCAAGCCATCAGAATGACTAAGATATTGGACAAGATGAGAACTATAAAAAATGAGGAAGTCATTGTTGAGTCAAAATATTAAGAGCTTGTATAGACAATTACTAGAAAAGACCTAGTCATGGAAAGACAATTTCAAGCACAAGATGATCTATTAGATAGAATCAATGAAAGAATTCAATACTTGGAGACATAAAATTAGAGGCTGAAGATAGAAAATGATGACCTGAGTAATAATCCAAAAATTGAGAGGGAAATCAACATGAGACTTATAAAGTTCAAAAATAGTATGGTTGAGTTTGGTGAACTTTTAACAAAACAAAAGAAACATTAAGGCACTATTGATTTGGGATATGTCATTAACAATGCAAAAAAGAAGGGTAAATCCTCGAAGTCTAGACAACAAATGTCTAAAGATGATAAATTAAGTAAGATGGATTGTAAGAATGTATGCCACTATTGTGGCATGTACGGTCACATACAAAATGTCTATAAAGCAAAACAAAAGACAAGTCCAAGAAGAATACCATTCAATGGGCACTTTTATAATTGCAACACATTTGGTCACAAAGCTTGTGAGTGTAGATCTAGAACTAACAACAAGACATATGTGAAAAGTTTTGATGGGTTTTTCTACAAGTGCAATCAATATGGTTGTGCAAAGAAATTTTTTGTAGAACTAGATCACCAACAACTTGGAAATCAATACACTATTGGGAAAGGCAATGATCTTGTGAAATTGTATAAACATGGAAACCTAGGACACTTGAATACTAAATGCAGGGTAGGGACCTTGGAGATCACTTGGACTACCATGTTACATATGTAACTATAGGTATCACTTTTCCACTAATAATAAGTAGAGATTGTGGACAAGGAACAAATGAGAAAAGAGAAGAGAAAGTATGGCTCAAAAGAGAAGAAGATACAACTATGAAGAACCTTTATTGAATGGTAAAAGTAATTCATCCATGAACTAAGAAAGTAAGTACATTCTTAGGGACATAGAACTTTATCAAGTACATATATAAGGTCCTAGAGAATAAATAAGAATTTGATTGTACTAGCATAATTAGATATGACAAAAAATAGAAATAAGTATGAATCTCTTGCTACTGGTAAATAAGTTTACTATTAGTTATTGTTGACTTGCAATAAAATATTTGGTAAAATAGCCATTAGACACTTTATCTCTATGTAAATGGCACCTATCATAAAGTAATCACATTTGAGAAAGATCAAGTTTAGAGAGGAAATTACTGCATAATGTGCATATTTATCAATTTATGAGTTATAAACCCTAGTTATGCCAAGATCTTGAACTAGCAACTAGGAATTATCATAGAACATCATGGAAAACAAAAATATGTTAAATTAATAGATTAGATGAAGTTGAACTTGAATATATGTTATGCTTGCTAAAACCAATAGATATAACTAGATCTGGAGCCTTGTTAGGAATATCAAGAAGAGTAATATTGATAGAGGATGTAAGAAAATTTATTCAAAGAAAAAAAATCCAAATTTGTAATGAAGAGATAAGTGTAGCATACGAGGAGTTGTTCAAGGGAAAATAACCATAAGGTGATGAGTACAGATTAACTCATGTAGTACATACACCAAAGAATTTTAAAGTAGATTCGATCAAGATGATGTTGAGCAAGATGCATGGAGAATATTTATGGCTAGAAGATGATAAATAAATAAAGATAACAAAGGAGATTATTAACATAGTTATAGGAATACCTTACACCAAAGAATTTTGAAGCAGATTGGATCAAGATGATGTTGAGCAAGATACATGGAGAATACTTATGGCTAAAAGATGATAAATAAATAGAGATAAAAAAGGATATTATTAACATAGTTATAGGACTACCCAAAAGTGACTGCAAATGTGTAAAGGAACAAGACCTTAAATTATAAATTAAAGGGTTGATCATATACAAAGAAGATCATAACACATTTTTTGTGAGTAATATCATGGATAGAGGGATAAAATTTTGTTTTACGGTTATTGGGTACAAGATCTATCAAGAAAAATAATTGGATAATGTACTAGGTTGAGAAGTAAAATTTGCATATGGAATCATCACCAAAGGAAAGAAGTTTGATTTAGTAGGATTATTGAGAGATAAACTGATGATGAACCTAAGAAAAATCAAGAAACAAGGAATAAGGTATGGTGCATTGTTGATACGCATATTATTTTATGTACAAAATCACTTTTCAAAAATTGACACTGTAAAGTCGACTATTGGAGAGCCTATTATATGTCAAATTAGCAAGTATATTGAAAGGTTGGGAAGGAATTTCAATGTTGCAATGTGTTTTTTTTAAAATAATTTTTAGAGAAGATGAATATGAGGAATCATATACCACCTCATCTAGTTGTGAAATATAAAGAAGATACATGCTTTTTGGTTAGCACACATTCATGCATAGTGAAGGAAGTAGAGCCAAGAACATCTTGGATATCATTATGTTATGAAGTCACAGAAGATGAATTGACACCAACAATAGAAAAATCACTTGCAGAGCAAAGAGATGTAGAGGTTAATTGGTATGGTACTCATGAAGAATTCTACAAGAAATTAATGTCTAAAGAAAAGAAATCAATAGAAATACCTTCAAAAAATGCTAAAATAGGGAACAAGATGGTGAGATGGAAAAGAGCTACGTAAAAAAACACCAAGAAGACAAACATGATCAAGAACAATATAGGTACCAAAAAGAACAAGAAGTCAGGCATCAAAAATAACAAGAATTCAGAATATAGAAGGAGGAAGGCCAAGAAAAAAAAGGAGGATAAATGAACTTGAATCAATAAAGAATCTATGAAGGTCAAGAATGGAGATGACTATGGAAGACTTAGCTAAAGGTATAAGTTATTTTGGAGCTATTAGATACATATCAGAGTTTAAGTATAGGAAATTGATTGAAGAAGAAAATAAGACTATAGAAGAGGCAATCATATTTTCAATACAAAAAAAATTCATAATTTTGAAGTCAACTCAAGAAATATTCTATAGGAGTTACTTGAAAAAGTCACATTAAGATGGAATAATGTAGAAGAGCTGGAAACAAAAAGTAGAGAAAGAACACTAATACTATTAAAGAAAGAAATAAGTGTTATAGAAATACTTAGGTTATTAAAAAAATATGCAAGAATATTTTCAATCAAGTACAAAGTAGAAAAGATAATAGCCAAGATAAGTCCAAATATGTTAACAAAAACTGAGATGTAGTACATGATGGAATGGTGCGCAATATCACTCCTAAACCTCCTAAGACAACTTTCAATATCATAGATAACATACATGTATCCAAAGCCACTGAAAAAGGATACTATAGACAATAGAACATATGGAAACAATGCTAACAACACATCTTGGGCTTCTAGACCCATACATGAATACACACTTTTGGGTAATTCTCTTGAAGTAGTCTACAAGACTCTTCTTCAGAATTAGATTCTTACTCCTATTGACAATTCTTGTCCATGTGATTCACAATGAAGACCTAAATGGTGGAATGATAATGCATATTGTGAATACCATCAAAACAAAGGTCATAAAGCCAACAACTGCATTAATTTGAGACATAAGATTGAAGATCTCATTGATGATGATGATATAGTTGTGGGAGGACATAATGAAAAGTAAGATCATAAAGCATTCAAAGAACCGTTTCCTCCATATGAAAAGGGAGAAAATTCTAAACCAAAAAACAATGACAAGGTCAACTACACATATACCAATGATGACAATGTAATAAACATGGTTGAACCTTTAGACTCTAAATACTGTGATGTGATCACAATCAAAGGGAAAATAACAATGCAAAGCCAAAAATTCCATTCATTTTGAGATACACCACATCTCTTGAATCTAATAAAGAACAATCATAGTTCTGTGCTAATACTATCATGCAATCACGTGCTAAGATAGTACTCAAAAGCCCTACACCTTCTACTCTTGAAACTGAACAACACAAAGAAAAGACCTCTTATGGTCAAACCAACAAGAACACAAAACTTGCAAGACCTTCCACTACAAACTATAGCATACTCAACCAACTGCAATTTACTAATGCTTAGATCATCATTTTTGAACTTCTTAAAATATCACCTACTCATAGATAGATTCTTAACAAGGCGCTCACTAAAGCAAGCGTACCTAAAGATCTTGATCTGGATCAATTTTAATCCATGGTAGGTCACTTGACCTCACCTCATTACCTATCTTTTTTTGAAGAAGACAATAACTCTTTGAGTCATCCTCAAAATCAACCACTACATATTGAAGTCATGATCCATTAGAAATACATCTGTCATGTGCTATAGACAATTTTGCTAGTCTTAACATTTCCTCCACTAATTTTCTTACACAACCGGGTTATGATGAGGAGTCCATTGATCCTCGTAGAAAGATTACTATCAAAGCATATGATGAGGTAGAACAAAAATCTAAAGGCCTTTTTGTGCTTCCTATTAGAGTAGGACCTATATAATGAGAAGACTCTTAAATTGAAAGAATAAGGCATGGGGGAATATCAAATTAAACTAGTTTTAGCTCTGACATCTCTTCCTAAATCTCCTCGTCATTATGGGAGACCATTTGAAATGAAGAGGCCATTTGATGTATCACATAAGATTGTTTGTAATGATATCTTTGTACAGGTCATCATATCTTTATAAGAAAAAGATGAAAATAAAGTCATTGTTGCTTGGCACACAAAGAAGAAGCCCCAGCTGATCTCATAGTCCAATCTCATGTAATAACTCTTGACAAATATGGACTAGGTCTAAAAATGATGAAATGACTTGTCTACAAAGGCAATGGTCCTATAGGACACAATAAAAAGAATCATTCGATCCAATTAAATCTACATCTAGATGACCTCATGACATCGTAGGCCTGGGCTTCAAGAAAGTTCCCTTTCATATGGGAATCAACAAATTTGTGCCAAAGTATGATAGTCCATCTAAACATGAATATCAAATTGATTCCAACAATCAAGAGGAAAGTTCTGATGATGAGGATACTTTTTGTTATCATATTCCATTGGATCTTGCTTCTTTTTGCAGAGCTTGATGACTTTGCACCATGTGCTAGTATTGCTAAAACTGACAGTAACTCTACTAAGAATACTATTGATACTTCCCTAATTCAAATGGAACATGGTGAGTCTAGTCATGTTCTTATTGTTGAAAGAATCGGTCAAAACCAAGGTGATACTAAAAGTGGAGAATGGGTATCCATGACTATTGGGGAATACTTAAATTCAACCCTGTGTGGAACTGATTCTTGAAAGTATGAATTGGATTCCCTCTCAGATGCAACTTTTGATAAAGATGTCAATAGAGTTCACATATATGAAAGCCAACTCAAAGTAGGAGAGTAGTTCAGGGTTTGGTTTGATGACTCTGACCCTACTAATGTTGACATGTCTTTAGTTGATGTCATTAGGACTCAGAGGAATTCAAACATACCTCTAGATGAAATCATTTTAGGTCTCAACTTACTTGTTTGAGCATTTGATTACTATACTATGAACACAATTGAACCTGCCACTTCTCTTTCACTCACTTATCTTGAGCTAAGACTAGAACTCAAACACTACATCTAGTGAAGTCCACATGTTCCAGAACAACTATGCTCTCGCTTGCTACCTACATGATGTTGAACTGGTAATGTCTTCCACTAGTGAACACAATATCAATATGACTAAAGCTGACATCAAACATCTTAGGCATACGATCAAAATAAAAAATAATAGAAGCTCCAATGGTGAAAAATATGTTGTGGTAGTAGAGGAGCCAAAAATAGTAAAAAGACAAGATGTATTCCAAGGTGAAAACCTATTTGAGGTGCCCAAGGGTGGGATAATTGATGCACTCCCAACTCACTTTCAAGAATGATCACTGGTGTTGATAGAACCAATGCAACCAATAAATATGGGTACTGAAGAACATCTTGCACAGTCATTATCTGTTGAGGGAAAAGAAGAATTCACTGCTTTCTTCTAGGAAAAGAAGATCAACTTTGCATGGACATACTTAGATATGTTAGGTTTAAATCCTAATCTTATCATGCATTATTTTTCCATTGTAGTAGGGGTGAAACTTGTTAAACAAAAACACTGAAAGATGCACCCTCATGTGGCACTTCTTCTCAAAGCTGAATTGGGAAAATTATCGAAAGCTAGATTCATTCAAGACATTGATTATGCAAAATGGATATCAAACATAGTTCCAGTCTCCGAACATGAAAAATCCATCAGAGTCTAGACTTATTTTTGGGATCTTAAAAAGGCATTCCCTAAGGATGACTTTCCACTACCTAACATTGATATGATAGTGGGCATGACAACTCGATATGAAATGTACTCATTAATGGAAAGTTTCTTTGGCTATAACCAAATCAAGATTATGCTAGAAGATCAAGAAAAGGCTACCTTTACTTGTGCATGGGGGAACTTTAGTTGGAATGTCATGCCATTTGGATTAAAGAATGTTGGTGCAACATATCCACAAGTAGTCACAACAATATTCCATGACATGATGCAAAAAATAATGGAAAATTATGTTGATGATATTGTGCCTAAGAGTATATAGAGAAACACTTATATTCAAAACTTGGCACCCACCTTAGATTGCATGGAGAAATTTAATGTCAGGCTCAATCCTAAGAAGTGTTCCTTTGGCATCACATTAGGAAAGTTGCTAGGGTGCATTGTTTTTGTAAAGGGCATAGAGGTGGATCCTAAAAAGGTTAAAGCTATAATGGAGATGTGTCCACCTTGAAACATCAATCAAATGAGAGGACTATAGGGAAGACTCTAGTATATTCGCTAGTTCATATTATTGTTAGAAACTTAATCACAACCCTTCACTAAAACATTACACAAGGGTGTAAAATACAATTGGAATGTAGATAATGATCAAAGCTTAACACATATCAAACAATACCTTGATAATCCAGCTATACCGATGCTTCGTATTCATTGGAATCCACTCATTTTGTACATCTCTACAATAGACTCATCTCTAGGTGTCTTACTGGATCAAGAGGATCACAACACTAAGGAACAAGCTATTTACTACATTGGTCGTACATTGGTCTCATATGAGATGAATTACAGTATCACTAAGAAAGCTTTCTTGGTACCTATTTTTTCTTCCTAGAAGCTAAGATACTACATTCTTGCCCACACTACTAGAATGATTGAAAAAAATGATCCATTAAAGTATTTCCTTAGCAAAGCTACTTTGACAGAAAGACCAGAAAAATCGGTTATGATCTTGAGTGAGTTTGACATTGAGTACGTGGAATGGAAATCCATCAATTTACAAGTGATCGATGATCAACTGGCAAAAGCACCATTGCAAAGTCACCAACCACTAAGCGTTAAATTCCCTGATGAGTATATTTTACTATTAATAGACCAAACATGGGTTATGTTCTTTGAAAGATGATTCACACAACAAGGGCAAGGTGTTGGAATTCTATTCATCACCCCACAAAAATACTCTCTACCCAAGGCATACACGATTATTTTTCCTTGTACCAACAACATTGTTGAATATTAAGCCTTGATCAATGGGATGAAAATCATTATTGAATGGAGGGTAGACGAGCTTAAAATCTTTGGAGATTGAAAGTTGGTGGTCAACCAAGTTAATGATATTTATCATACAAAAGATGAAAAATTGATGCTTTACAAAAGAATGGTTGATGATCCGAAGAAGTACTTTGCACATGTTACTTTCCAATAGATTCCTCAAGAAAATAATAAAGCACCTGATGCAATGACTACCTTGGCTTCTATATTAAAAATGTTAGAAAATGACTTCAATGACATGAGTTCATGGTGAAGACATTATCCTACCTTGCTTATGACTCACCTAAATCTTGAATGATTTGTTTTGGTATAGGACATGATTCATCTCATAACCATCAGATATACTCCTACTTATGTGTCCACATTTTTTTGAATACTCTGACCTAGAATAAGAAATGTCACCTTATCCTAAATTCTTCATAGTATTTCATCATGGCTAACAAAATTTTATGAGAGGTCTCAATGGTAAAATACTTAGGTCTCTAGAACTTGAAGAGTCAAAATGCATGTTAACTAAAGTACACAAAGGCATTTTTGGATCATAGTCAAATGGCTTGATAGTGGCTTGCAAAATTATTAGAGATGGTTACTATTGGCCAAAAAAGGAGAAAGAGGCAATCAAATATGCTAAGTCTTAATGTCAACTCCACATAAATCTGATTCATGTTCCAACTAGGGACCTAATTCCATTCATTACACTTTGGCCATTCCAACAATGACCCTTTTATTTGGTGGGTCAAATTCATCCTTCTTCTTTGAATGGACACATATTCATTATAACAACTAAAAACTGCTTCACAAACTAGGTAGAGGCAATACCTCTTATTGAGGCTAATGGAAAAACTATAGCTATGTTTATTCTTAACTACATCATCTATAAGTATGGTGTACCCTCCTCCATTATCACTAACAATGAAGGGAAATTCAAAAAAAGATATTTGAAAGATCTATATTCAAAGTTTAAAATCATGAACAATTGGCCTTCCATCTCCAACCCCTAGGGTAATAGACAAGCAAAAGCATCCAATAAGGTTATTCTCAAGATCCTACATTGCATAGTTAACAAATATGGAAGGGACTGACATTCAAATCAATCTGGATCTATGGCCTTTTCTTTGATATATGGAGTGGATGTTGTGCTTCCAATTTAGGTTGAGATTCCTACTCTACGAGTTCCTATAAAGGGCTTCATTATTGATGATGACTATAGAATATCTTGGCTACAAGAGCTAGAACTACCAGATGAATGTCTGGAAGTGGCATTCAATCATCTATGAGCTTACCAAAAGCGGATGTCCAAGAATTACAATAAGAAAGTTAAACCATAGGACATCCAAGTGGATGATCTCATTTTGAGGGAGAACTATATGAATCAACAACATTGGGTATAGAAGGGTAAGTTTGAGCCAAATTGGCTTGGTCCATACATTATTATTGTAGTATTCAGATCAAGCACTTATCAACTCTCAACTGCTAAAGGAGAATCACTCAAGGAGACAATTAACACCCTTCATCAGAAAAGGTTCTATAGCTGATATTCTTTGAAGCTCTTTGTACATATCTAGATGTCATGAAAAAAGTCTAAAAATTGCAAATATCCTAAGCAGTCTATTATCATGGTAAAAACCTAGCAATAGGTGCCTTGATAATACCAAACAAATTTAAAAAATTAAAAAATACAAAAAAATTAAAAAAGAGAAAAGAACAAAAAAAAAATGAAAAATAAGAAAAGTACCATTGATGAAAATTTGACAAACATACATCGTGGTAGGAAAAATAAAATCTTTGCCAATAAGGTGAAAACCTAGTAAATGGCCATATCTTGTTTCAAATGCTTCATCTCGTAGTGCATCTTCTGGCACTTTCCTTCTTTCAGTTCGTTTCTTTTCACTTTATTTTGTTGCTTTCGTTCATGCATACACTCTTAGTTATCATTGAGACTCTACTCGAACCTATAGTTGGACACAATTGTTCAATTGTGTGTTGTCTTTGATGTTACACAAATTTCATATTAGTTATTAGACAAAGTCTACTAAGCTCAGTTGGTTAGCAAATAAAACTACAGAGTCTACCAAACTTAGTTGGTTAGAAAAGAAAATTACAAAGTCTACCGAGCATTCCTACTGAGTTCACTTGGTCTCCAAAGAATTATGCAAAATTCTCAGTGTTTACTGAGCTTCAGTTAGTTAACACTAGAAATCATTTTTGGAGTAGTGTTTACCAAGCAGGGTCGACCAATGAAGGATTTCATTGTTTTGGGAAATAAAGTATTATTTCACATAATGTTTGTAGCTGACTGATGCAATGATTATTGGTAACTATAACTTGTAAATGAGATAACTTGACCATTTGTAAGGTATAAATAAAAGGTCAAGTTGTGAATTCTAAAGTATGAATGGATGAATGAATGAGCAAGCATGCAAGTGAGTTGATTGTGTGAGCAAATTTTGAAGAAGGATTTGATATCCTTGAGCAATAGCAAAGGTGTATTTGATTAGAGAGGATCTAGTGAAGTAGAATAGATATCTATAACAACAAATTTTAGTTGCATCTCATTCAGGTCACTCATTGTTACTTTCTCACAGTTCTATTGAATTGTTCTAAAGTCCTCTGGCAATGCCACTCCTAGCAAGGTGATTAAATCATTTAACAAGGTCACACATTATAGTGCATTTTTGTAACCTTTAACAAGGTTGGCTCCTAATAGGGCTCACTTCAAAAGAGTGAAAATTGGTAGCTAGTTACTTGGTGGTTTTTCCCATGTTGGGTTTCCACGTTAAATATAGTGTCTCTAGTGTGGATGTTATTTCTTTTATGCATGCATGTTAAATCTTTGTGAATGCTTAATAAGTTAACATACATCTATCGAGTTACAACATTTTATTGTGTGGCTACCAAGTGATAACAGTAACTAAGTCTATAAGACATCTAAGGGATCTATGAATTTGCTTTTGTGGTAACTGATTCACTCCCCCTCTCAGTTATTTCATCTATATTTTCAACACCTGCATGCATTAAAATTGGCTTCATAGTCTAGGGGGCAACATCCTATGTTTTTTGAGGATCTCTTATGTGTCAATCACCAATTTTCCTAACTATGTCTTCCTGCTATCACTTAATTTGCTAATGAGATTCCTTTTGAAGAAGACCTCTCTCATGTCAATTACCAGTTGTCCTAACTACATCCTCCTACTATCATATGTCTATTGAAGATATTTCTCACAAACATTCTAAACTTCAACATTTGACATCAATCCTCTAAAAATGAAACCAAAATTGAAAATTGAAACTATTTGAGCTAGGCTAAGATTTTCTTGGAGTGTTTTTCTTTCACTTTTTCATTCCCCTTCGAGCAATGTCAGGATGTCTAAATTTGACTAGAGGATCAAGGAGTAGGGGCATGATCTTTCCTTTATTTTCTTCTTGTTGGTTTAATTCCAATAATCTTAAGGATCCACATAAACAAGGTGTCCATTATAAGGGTGTCTGTCTCATGTTGGATGGCCATGTGTACCTTGACTCATTTTATGTGGAAACTTTAATGAGGTTGGTTCTTCTCCTTGTCTGTTTGAGTGAATTCTCTATCCTATGGTAAAACATTAATACTTTTCCTGTAAAGTGAACATATGGGTCATTGTGAGTATGCTTAGCACACTTCTATCTCAGGTTACAAACACATGGGTCATTGTGCACATAATACTTACTGAATACTTAACATGAGAAGGATCTACTATGTTTTTGGTGTGCTTATACATAAGAAACATTCTTCTTATCATAGCATTTATGCTCTGATGATTATATTCACTTGCTAAATTGATAAGAAAATATGTTCTAGTTATTTTGGCTTCTTGTGCCTTAACGCTTACATCTCATTCCAAAAAATTTATGACTAATATCATATTCATATTCTCATTATTGTGATATTAGTGAGATTTTTACGACATACATTTACCTTAACAAAATTCTCTGTGATGAAAACTACATCTTATGGGTTCAATAACCAAGTCCGAGTATTTGCATCTAACATAGAACTACACTTCATTTTAAACTTGCATTATGGTATATTTTTGGTAACTCATTTGATTGCATTCATCTACTTGAGAGAAAGGATACTCCCTATATGAAATTTTTATCTTGATTGTACAAGTAATCAATTCATCACACCCTACCTAATTTGACTATCCTAGATCTACTTTCGGGATGAAAATCAAAATTTGACACTCATAAACAATTTTAAAATGTATTTTCAAATTTTGGGATCGACACAATCAAATGCTTGTGCAGTCCATCTTTCTAATGCAATAACAATACTAAAATCTTGTCTTATTAAAATTCTCAACTTTTTCATCAAAAAGTCAACTCTAGTCAACAAGGTCAACCTTGGTCAAAGTTGGTCAAACAGACCATAAAATCACTCTATATCAACTCAAAATTTTATGCATGCTCATCTGATCTATTCTACATTCTTTTGAATCTTTGATCCCATCAATATCTTCAAATCTACTGCTTTGCATCACTATTCTAATGTGCCATCTTTCAGTTTTTCTCCCGAGGGGGGATGATGATTATATCATTGAATCAATCAAATCTTCTCTGAACTTAATGTCCTCATCACTAAGAGCATCTCATCACTATGGGCATCCTTGTTTCCTCTATCTGTTATCATATGCTATCTATCTTATCTATCAATCAACTAATCAAACTTATGACAATCCTTATCATAGCTCAATGGATAGGTATCTAGATGTTCTATCTGGACTTCTGAGGGTTAAGCCTCATTTTGGGGATAATCCTACGACTCATGATAAGCCTTATTATCTCTTGTATGAACCAGTATCTAGGTGTTCTATCTAGACTCTGGAGGATTAAGCTTCATTATGGAGGTAATCCTAAGCTTTCTTTTAGTTATTATTTAATGGACAATTATTGGGGCATTCTAGCCCTAATTCTTGAGGATTAAGCCTCATTCTAAGGACAATCCTATGAATTGTGATTGATCTTGTCATCTTTTAATGGACAGGTATAGGGGCATTCTAACCCATACTCTTGAGGATTAAACCTCATTATGAGGGCAATCCTATGAATTGTGATTGATCTTGTCATCTTTCAATGGACAGGTGGGTAAAGGTACAAAGTTGTGTCACTTTCAAGTTGACTTATTAGAACAACTAAATTTGAGTATTTCTATCCAAAAATCATGTTTTCTCAAACATATGATCTAGATAAATTCATTCTTGCTAAGTTTTTATATGGTCTCACACTTTTCCAATTGGAAATGTCTATTAAATGTATGTTTTATACTAGTTTGTATTCCATTACTAAAGACAAAATTATTTCAGAAAATTGGCATTTCAATAACTCTTACTATTTTATATGATATTTTTTTAGTAAAATATAAACACCATTTTATAG
The DNA here is from genome assembly GCA_028749045.1 of Cupressus sempervirens. Lineage (NCBI taxonomy): Eukaryota > Viridiplantae > Streptophyta > Pinopsida > Cupressales > Cupressaceae > Cupressus > Cupressus sempervirens. Next base: position 344,852,355 of record CM053786.1, on the reverse strand, counting down.
AGCTCAAAGTCAAGAATATTTTCATATAAAGTTTATAGTGTTTTAATTAGATTTAGTATATTGTAATTAAAAAATTCTAAAAGTACATATTTTAACACTCAAAAAGTGTCAATTTTGAGAAACAAAAAAAATTAAATCATATAAAAAATAAATAAAAAATTATATGGTGTTCTAGAGGAGAGAGCCCTCTTTCAGAATGTATAAATTTTCTTCTAGTTAGAATAGATTTGTTTTGAAAAATGTGGTGGGAGATGAAAACTATCAATTTTAGGTGAGTTGAAATTTGAATCACTATAAAAGAGAAAATATAGGTCTAAAGTGAATTTTTATTTTTAATTGTTCTACCTATATGTGTTATCTATAACATAGTCTGAGTTCAAATGGAAATAAGTTTATTTCCATATAGTTTTGTGGTGGGAATTAAACCCCTATTTTTCAGCATTTTTTAGCAACTAAAAAATTGTCTATAAAAATTAGGAAAATATATTATTTCTTATTTCAAATAATTGTTAAAAATTATAATCTTAAACTTCAACCATTTCTACACATTTCATTACTTTACTTCATTTTCAAATTTCAAATAGTAATACCAATTTTATGTCATTGAAGATGAACAGTTATACTTTTGTTAGCCTTTTCCTTTACAAAAGGGTGACATAGGTTTGTGCTTTTACCCAGGTATTAGGGCATTCTAACCTTGCTTCTTGAGGATTGATCCTTGTTCTGAGGACAATCCTATAAATTGCAACAATCTTTGTTCTTTTAGACCGGTATCTAGGTGTTCTATCTAGACTCCAAAGGGTTAAGCTTTGCTTTGGAGATAACCCTAAAAATCCCATTGATTGGTTTTCATGTCATCAATCTTAGAGCCAATCTCAATTCTCATTCTATGCTCCAAAATTTCAATTATTATTTGACCATTCATTGAATCAATACGCCGCTCACACATCAATTCAAAGAGTGACAAACATAGTACCTTAAAATTGGCACATTACCATTCTGAACTAATTTTGGTGCATCAATCTTACACCTTCAATTTCTTGATCATTTGAGTCCTATTGTACTAGGCATTTCTTATTCTAATTGTGTTTAATCAACCTAAGTGTCAAATATAGAAAACCATTAATTTGCATCAATCATACACTTGTATTTAAATTCTTAAATATCGACTTATTATGGATAAACAATCCTTTTGATCAAACTAATTTAATTATAAGTCCTAGCACATTAATTAAATTAAATTCACCCATTTTACCTAATACATGACAAAATGAATTAAATAAATTTGATTCAATTAAATACTGTCATTCTAATTATTGAATTTATTTATTCAGTTTATTAGAATATTCAATTATGAGGTCATATTTAATTCTTTAAATCAAATATTATCTTCAAATCTTCTCTTTAGTTCATAATTGGAAACAATGAGTTAACTTAAAACATAAAAATAAACAAGAGCTCTGTGCAAGCATGATCCCTGCCTATTATGGAAAACAATCTTTAAAAGGGGGAAAATATGGAGGATTGTTGTGAATATTGAACAATATATGAAAATGAGTATGCTTAACTTTAAGCTTTACATTTCCATCTAGCAAACTATGCATATAAAATTTAGTCGGCACTTAATTATTAAAAAGTTAAAAGGACACTAAAAATACCACATATTATATTAAAAACAATTTATTATGTTGAAAAATATATAATTACAATATAGATTTGTTAATTATGTATAAAATCTAAATTATTAAATATAATCTAGTATTTTTTAAATTTCTTTTGAATTCATAAACAATATATTAATACATCAATTGAATGTTATTAGAACAATAACTTCTGGAGAGCCCGAGTCCCTGCCTTTTGCAATGTACAAATGAAAAATATTATAATATTTAATATTTTATAATAAAATAAATTATATTTTCATTCCTTTAAAATTAAAAATATATTATTACTTTGAGGATTTTTTTTTCTTATAGGCTTGTAGGTTGAACCATTCAACTTCATCATAGATGAAGGGTTTATTGAACTCTTGGATGCTTTTGTCACAACAAATGTAAAGAAAGACAACAAAAAAATAGTTCGACAATATAATCCACAAAACATATTATATTATTTTTGAAAGGCATTTTGTACAATTACTTATTATTCTAAAAATAAAACAAGCCTCAAATTTAAATTAAAAATATTATGTTTTAATCAAATTATATAAACCATAATTTTTTTAATAAAAATTTATAATAAGATACATATTTTACTTATGATAAATTAATTTGTATTGTATTTTAAAAATAAAAGAATGACTTTAGTTTTGGTGTCAACCATCAAATTGAATCCACCCATACCATAACAATAATAACAATAAATGTTTTTAAAAAGAACTTATTTATACTTAATCCTATTAATCACAAAGAAAAATATCCTCTACCTTGAAGTAAATTATTTTTAGATTGTTAATTTTGAAAAAGAAAAAATAGATTGTATATTATCATCCTCTCTAATGCACCAATCGGGGCCTTGCTTCTTTCTCACCTCTCTTTTGGAGCCAATTTATTTCTCGTTTTGAATATTGTGATGGAGATCATTTGCTTTAATTGCTTGCCTACTGCAAATATTTTTCAATGCAAAGGTGGAAGGAAATAATTTCATGGTGGATTATTGAATTCTAGCCACTATTACTTGTATACATCCAACATATTCTCGCAAAGCAAAAAATTGTAAATCCCAATTTTGGTGTAGTTGAGCAGTAGATTGCTCCTCTATTGGATTGTTTCAATTTCTTGTCAAAATGCAATGGTTTGAGGGCTCTAAATGGCATTATCAATTCCCTTAAAGCATATGAATATGTCTTCCCATTCGATACAAGTAAGCAACTTTGTCATCATTTGTTGCCTCAAGAAACTAATGCAAATATTGTTAAGGAGGCCCATGGTTTGATTGGTTTGGGGTTTCATAAGGGGTGCAATGAGAATATGATCTATGTTGTGAAGGAGGATGCTATAATTGACAATGACAATTTATTTTTGCTAGAACTTTTTTGACGCATATTAAATCCATGTTTATCTCCTAGCATTTAATGTGCCTTTATTTTATCTACTTGTCCTTTCGTAATTTCCTTCAATTTTTATTCTATAAAAAATCTAAATACCCCAAGAAAATCATATTCAACCAATCTAAAAATAGGAATTTCTATTCAATAATTATTTTTTGAATATAGCTTTTCCAAACTTTAGAATATGATATCAGAATAGATAGAAAAATAAATTGAAGAGGGTCCACTAAAAACATTAGTTCCCTGCCTTATAAAGGCAGGGACTAATAAAGCTAGTTAACTCCTCATTCATCTCAAAAGCAATCAATTGACTCCTACATTTAGGGAAACTTTCTATTCTAACTAAAATCTTCTCTTATTTTAACCATTCATCTTCTTTAATATCAATCGTCAATTGGTTTTGAGATTCAATAAAAGAGACCTTCTTCCACTCATTCAAGAGGATGAAACTTGTCAATATCAAATCGCTATCAGTTTGAGCACTCAAGTATTTTGCATTCAAGACTCCATTGTTATCATTCTCTTTCTCATTTAGATTATATTGCATACATCTAGATTAATTGTTCTTTACTTTCATAGCTTAAATTTGAATTCATATAACATAATCATATTTTCTTTCTTAGTTCAACCTTGCATTTGCACTTATCAAATCCTTCATTCTTAGTTGGTTTGGTTATTGAACTCTCGATTATGAGAGTGCATAGTAAAATCCCATCTAGATAGAAGGCAACATGTCACATTATGAAGATGTTCAAGATGAACAACGTCAAGTTCATTCCTAGATAAACTTAACAAGTAATGACTATGTTGAAGTGTGTGGTTGAATTAGAGGCTCATATTTAATGCATATTCTTTGTAGCCTACATCATGCACACAGTTTCATGTTTCTAAGGGTTACATTTCCTACTTGTTGGGTTGTTTCATTTTTCTTTGTCACAAAGTTTCTTTCAGTGTTGGAGGGCTTGCATTGCATTGGTGTCTTTCATGTGTTTCTTTTTCTTTTCTATAGGGTGTGATTTTGTAACCCCTATTGGTCTTTTGGATTTTTTAGCTCTACATAGGTCATTCTAGAAAATTATGAGTTTTATCCTTGTTATGAATCTTGAAATCATAAACACATTCTTTGTGTGGTTTTTGTGGGTATGGTTTAGTCATCTTGAGGGGTAAATTACATCAAAATTGGGGATAATTATTTAGAATTTCTTCTAAATGGGCCTTACCTATAGCAGAGAAGTGGTGGTTTAACGATGTTGTGTTGGTGATGCCTCCAAATGGCTTTTTAGTATTAACAAGGGATGGGTTTCTTTCTCCATTATACTATTCCTAGTAACCGCTCCACCTAAGGAAAATTATCTCACAATATCATTCTGAATAGACTACTCATTTGAGTTTAAAATGGTTGTCATGTCATGGTCTTACGTATCATACATGTGAGTATTAAATGCTTATATTTCCATGTTGATTGTACACATTGGCATTACAATCTGTACCAATGGGTTCTCTTTTCCAGAAGCACGTGGTTTGTATTTTGATAAAATGAGGGTTTTAATGAGGTAGGATTCATTTTCTAATGGTCATTAAAATCTTATAGCTTCTCATATTTGTGTAACCACTTCTTTTCCCCATTTAGTATAGGTAATTCTCCTACAAGGTACAACATTCTAGATCCCATATCTTACCAAGTTCTGTAAATGTTGTTTTGGGTCTCAAGGTTTTAGGGCCTTCTTCATAATTATCAATGTAGGGATGAGAAAAGGTTTTCTTGGAACCCAGAGAAAGGAGACCTATGCTTAATTAGTTTATTTTTTCTTGTATTTATTATGTTATTTAAAAGTGAGTTACTAATTCATGCCAAGTTCTTGCAGGGAAAATAATGGTTCCATCATCCAGCGAGTCCATGGATATTTGAGAATCAAGTTCCTCTTCCAAAAGGACCAAGGCAGAAAAAGAATTTTAGAAGTTACCAGTAGTTCTCAAGTACCAAGATGACACAGGTATGTTCCCTACCAAAGTGAACACCTCTCTAAAGTATATCATAAATTAGACTCAGGGAGTAGAAGGATTTCTAGGCACTCCACAATGACCTATTGGAGAAAGAGAGGTGAGGGGATCCGATGATCATAAAGACATTGCTAGTGGTATTGTGCATGTTAGATTTTTCTCTTATGCTATTGAGTACCCAGAGATAGTGATAGTGTATGCACAATGGTATGATCAAAATACATATATGGTTACCTTACTTTTGAATCATGCTTTCAAGGTCATTGATAAGGTGGTAGTTTCTCATTTTCTTCAATGTATTGACCTTCCTAGCACTTAAGTCCTAAAAGATGATTAAACAATCAAGCAATTCACATATCTTGAGATCATAGTTCAAGGGCTAATTAATGGGAGTTTGGTGAAGAATCCTAGGAAAGAAAGTAGGAAGATGTCCCTCTCCCTCCCTAAGGAAAGTTTTATCAAACAATTATAATTCTTCATATGTTGTCTATGTAGGGTTTTTGGTGAGCCTCTTGCATGTGAGTTTTCCCCATGTACATACTATTTCATTATGGGTGTTACTACTAATGCCATCTAATTGAACTGGGTTAGGATGATTTCATCTACCTTTAGAGGTCACCTCAAGAAATTTCATAAATATCTATCTAAGCTAAAAGATTATTCAAAGGGAGAGAAAACACTCATGCTAACCTCCTACCTAATGTGGCTAATTTCTCAAAAGATGCCATGACTTTTGGGTTTGATTAGGAAAGGAATAATGATAATAACCTCAAGTGCAACTATTCAGTATCCATGGGAGTATTACTCTCAATTATCTTTTTTTGGATACTTTAAGAATTATGCACAGGTAAATAATTGTTTGATTGCCAAAAGGACCCTTTTTTGTTAGGGGATGTTGGATGTCACATGTCTGATGATGCAAATATACTGGCAGAGGAGTGGGGTGCCTATTCCACTTAGAATCAAAAATTCATGGATATATGGGTAGGGAAATTTAGTGGGGAGCCATTTATGCTTCCCTGGGTCTGCACTAACTAGACAATTTTATTATAGTTTTCTAGATAGGAATTGGAGTTCCACCAATAATGTATAGTAAAGATGGTAATAGGTATCTCTTTTACTATCCAATGTTGTAAGTAAACTTGTACCTTGTCCCAAGCCAAGGAGGCTAGGAAAGAGTTGTTGGCATATGAGTTTAGAAATTTTTACCTATGAAGGATTTTGATTTCTCTGGCTAGGAATGATGTTCAAATGTGGGTAATAAGTTTTATATAACACATATGGATGACAATTGGTAAATCTCCTGACTAATTTTGATGTACAAAAGAAGAGAAATAGCTAGATGACTACCAAGAAAATGGAGGATTATAGGCTCATCACATTTTCAATGAATTTCAAAGTCCAAAGGGATCCATTGGAGATATAAAAATAGTCACGAGTGGACCTTCTTCCTCTCTTACCCATGTTTTGGCATATAGATGAAATTGTGTCATTGGAGGAAATAACGTAGGAGGTGATTACTCAGAATCACAAGCTCCTTGGTGTGGCATGTCCCAAGAGTGTCGCTCTTCCCAAAGAGTGTGAAGAATTTCTATCATCATCCTATAGGCTAGACAAAGGAAAGCAAAAAGCTAGTAAGCTATGGGTTTAGCCATAGATACATGACGTGCATGTCACCAAGATTATCAAGAAGGTACAACATAAATTATAGGAGTCTAAAAACTAGGGGTAGTCGTATAGGAAAGGATAATGAGAATTCCTATTCTGCTCAATAGTGATCCTGTACCTACCCATGAGGCTCCAAGGATGAAGTCCACTCAAGTGGATCTTGAGGATAAGGAGGTGGAAGATGAAAGACCTTTCTTGATCACCAAAAGAAAAAAAGGAAGAAAAACACAAGAGCAAGGGCCCTAAGACAACATTGCTACTCTTTCAATAGAAGATAGTATTGAACAATCAATAGAGATCAAAGAGGATTCTTCTACCATAGGAAACCCTAACATCAGAAACTTGGAGGACCCATCACATATGGACATACAAGATATAATCATGGAGGAGACATCCAACTTGCCTAGAGGGGTTGACCATGCTTAGGAAATTGAGAAAATAAACCAAGGTGATGTAACACTACATGAAAACTTGGAAGAAGAAAAGAAAAGGGAGGCTTACCTCTACCTCCATGAAGAGAATAAAAAGACAGAAGAGGACAAGAGGGAGGTTGAGTTATGCCTCCAAAGTAATGCAGGTGTGTTAACTACAAGTGTAGTGTAAGAACCTTCTTCTTCCAAATCTACTAAACTCAACTTGTACCCTTCTTGACTTCTTAATCCTTTAGGATATTATGTTTGTGACCTATCCAAGGTGATAGGATCCTCTATTAACTCCTCCAAAGTGAATACTTCTCCAATCAAGATCTTGCAACTTTGTGCTTTAGGGACACTAGACCTATTCCAAGCCAATAACTGGAACTCATCACTAGTGGCTTCACCAGCCCCAATTTTCTATTGGGACACCTTCTTTATGTTATAGAAACCAAGAATAAAATCTTGGTTTGACCCTCCAACTATCCTACAGTATGAAATGGTGATTGTCCTAAAATCCCTTGTAGGTTTCCTCCTTTGGTTTTCTAGACTTAAATTACTCTTAGACTAACATCTAAAAAATCTAAGGGTATATTTAGATACCCTTTTGAAAGTTATTGAAGGTTCCAAAAGTTGGATTTCCAACTCCACTCCTATAGCACCTAACCCTTGCAAAGTATACATACCTAATAGGCCACACTAGGTTTGGTTTTCGAAGCAAGTATTAGATAATGGGTGCATGAAATTGGTGCAAGGCCTCATACCTCCTCCACTAACCCCAAATAATTCAAATCCACCACTAAGTTACTTCAACCAATCCAATTCATCAATTTCTACATTTTTTGCTCCCAATCCTAGCTAAATACACTAAGCTATTCAACTTAGGGCTTGATGCAAACATGGTTTATCCTTTGAGTCACTTCCTAAGCTTTAGGAATACATAATTATACGATCTCAACTTGCATTTACCAAAATCTTAGAGAATTCCACTAGTTCCAATGCAAGTTAGGACTTCATTTGTGGAATCAACTCTTACAAACCTCTTCCTAGATTATTTTTATAAAACTTTTTTAAAACACTTTAAATCAAAACTAATCTACCTCACATCAATTGAAATGTCACAATAACACAAAAGAGCTTCATAACATCAACTTGGAAATAGTACGATGATACCACTTAGAAATGCTTAGAAAAACTCTTCATATTCCATTAAACTGGATCAAGATCATACATCTGAACCTCTTGCCCCTAGGCTGAAAGTAACAACTTAAAAAAACTTCACATTTGAAGTTCAATTGATCCAAAAAGTCCTACGACTCTTTGATTTCCATTTTTGCAACTTTTGAGAAACTTTTGGAGTTGCATGAGCAACATTTTACAACCTTTTTTGCAACTTTTGGACTTTTAAATGGATTCTAACCTATCCAACTATCAAAACATGATAAAAATGACAAGGATTAAATGAATTGCAACATAAGGAATTATTAAGACATGAAAACACACCTAAAGAAACTTAAAGCTAAAGAGATTATCTTAATGGACTATGACATCTCTAGGCTTATAAGATTGCCTAAGAGATCCTTGACCAAAAAAAAAAAAGGATGATCTTCCAAGATCTATCTAGTTACTACAAATAAAAAGAGAGAAATCAATGACAATCATGGGTGCATTGCACCATACTCCCCAAGACAAAATTAACTCAAGTCCCTTAAGTTGAGAGTTCTTCTGAGTTAAAACCAATCTTCTTAATTTCTTTAAGTGTCAACCAAATAGCATCCTCCAAT